>VZSE01013056.1:2139841-2389142 GCA_013398275.1 Promerops cafer | reverse complement strand
GCCCCCTGTCTGGGCTGGGCGGGGCCGGGGGGCTCCTGCCACAGGGCTAGGCCCCTTCCCGGGGAGCCTGCCGGTCCCCATCGGCTGCCAGGCACGGGGAGGGGAGGCCAAGGCTGCGGCAGGGCCCAGGCTGGGCCAGGCCGTGGCTGCAGCTGCTAACATCTTGCCACTACTTAAACCCTGCACCGCTGCCGGCCTGGACTGAGCAGGGATCTGCCAGGCCCCGGGAACAGCCCTGGGCCAGGCTGGCTCAGCCAAGATTCTACCACCGCTGAGATTCACCTGCAACCATGAGGCAGCGGGGAGGAGAAACCATCGTCCCTGGCCATGCTGCTGCTGTGTTCTAGCCTAGCTGCTGAGATCCTGGCTCTCCCCGCAGCATGGCTGATCATGACACAGCCTCCAGCGCAGCCTCATAAAAACCTCCATCATAAAACAGCTCTGGCCACAAGCTACTGAACCCGCCGGGGTCACGCAACCACCTGCAGGCCGTGGGCGGGATCAGTGCACAGATAAGACTTGTAGACCTTCAACCCTCCCTTGGGTGGGAGAAAAGGACAGAGGGAGAACATGTAAAGGAACAACATAAAGACACCAAGGTCAGTGAAGAAAGAGTCAAGCCCCAGCTGGAAGGGTTGAGGAGATGCTTGATCTTGGGGCTGAAATCCTCTGGTAAAGCTGTGGAGAAGAATGTAATTGATGCATTGGGCTCTTTTTCCCTGTAACGCATGTAAGTACGGAGAGATGAAGTGTTCAGATTCATATAAGCAAAGCTTAAGCAAGCAGATGTTGAAGTAGCTGTGATTCCATGAGAAGTTTGAACAGAGAGAAGAGTGATGAAGACCCTGTGCTCCCAGAGAGAAGATCTCTGTTCTGAGAGATGAAGATGATCTCAGAGATAGATAAAGAGAACTTTTGCTCTTGAACAGCTCATCTTTAAAATAGTACCGCATAAGCTGACATGGCCCAAAAACACAGCTGTGGGAAAAGCTGTGAAAAATGGGAGGGACTTCATGATTGCAGATTTTCCGGGTGGCTGCTATTCGTAGAAATTAAAAGCCATGAGAGAGCTGTTTTCTTGTGGAGAAGTCTCCATAAATTGACAAGAGGGACTCCTCTCCCTAGGTGAACTGAAGAAAAACTATTCTAGAAGTGTTAAACTGACTGAATTGTTTCTGTATGTTGTGACTGGGAAAGAAAAGGTTGTAGGGGGAGGAAGAGTGTTCTAAAGTTTTCATTTTGATTTTTTTTATTCTTCCTTTTAATTATTGTTAATAAAGCTTTCTTTATACCCTTTTAAAGTGTTGAGCCTGCTTTGCCTTCCTCCTAATCCTATCTCACAGCAGGAAGTAAGTATATTCTAGTGGGTGTCCTGGCATTTGGTCAGCACTGAACCCACCACATTAATTGGTGCGTGAAATCTCAAATTAGCGAAACAAAACCACTACAAGAGAGCAAAAAGAAATTAAGAACATAGAGTAACAATTCACAAGTGTCAAATTACCACTAGCCTTAGAAAAGATATTTGGTAGTTGTTTAAAGGCAAGTCCCTCACTGAAAACTCCATGACTGAGCAGCTGTTCGATCCTCCCTTTCCCCCTTCCAGATCACTCACTGGCTGTCCCAAGGAAGCGAAAAGGCCAAGTTTTGGAGGACAACAGCAGCCTGCCCCATTTGAGTCATCAGAGAAGGGAGAGCCTCACTATATGGCTGATAAACTATTTTCTATTCCTGCTCAGAACTGCTGCAGGTGGTTGCAGAATTGCTGAAGGTGACTGACGTTCACTAGTCCCCACCAGTCATCTCTATCCAAGTTTTCTGGTATTCCTGCAAATCACCTTTGCTTCTAATCATCCTCACCGGCCATAGCCTTTTACAGTCATTTAAATTAGCCAGATTCCATACACTGCTTTAACATCCACTCTGTTGGCTGGACTCCTGCTGTGCTGCTCCACTGGCTTGCTTACACAGAAGCCATTCCTTACACAGAAGCCTCTGTCAGTATTGCAGCTCCCAAGAAAGCAGGCATGAATAGGCACAATCCATTCAGCATCCATTCCACTGTTGATCTGTTCAGTATGGAGTATTTCCTCTTTTTTTCAAAAAAAAAATTATTCTCAGAATAATTTCAAAATTATTCTCAGAATTCTTTGTGCAGTTTTCCTTCAGACCAGGCTGAAGCTGTATATCATACTGCAAACCCTCACCCCAGGCTCTCTGCAAATCATTTGCTTGTGTTTTCCCAATCTGATTATTAAGGTCATCATATCACTCCCTCAACTTCAAACAGAAGACTTTTCAATGGAAGTGCCGTATGCCTTTGCCAAGCTGTGTGAAATTTGATCTTGTTTCTGCCTGTGTATTCCCCCATTTTAGCCACCTTCTGCACTCTGTTTTTCACCATTTCCCTCAGTACCTGTGGGAAGATCATTTTCAAACCTCAGGGGAGCAGCAGCCCTTCTTGCTCAAGCTTCAGCCCATCAGCCCACATGGTTGCACAGTACAATATGAGCAACTCCACTACTGTTGCTACAATTCATCTAGACTTTCATCGGTGCACTAATAAAACCCATAAAAAAAAATGGTATAGAAGGAGTTGTTTGGTAATTTTTATTATTTCTAGGTTGCAAAAGTGCAGACCGTGCAGGAAGGGAAAAAAGTCTATGCCCTCTGCCTCTATTATTCTTCTACCTTACATTTGCAGGCATTTGTTCTGCAATACCTTATATAGTTAAATAAACACCAAATGAGTTCATAAACATGGCACATGGAGATCTTCAAATCTATAGATATAAACCCAGTGATTTCTGTTTTGACACTCTGACAGATTTATTTGAAAATTATTTCTATTAAAAGAAAATTTGTATTAATAAAAATAAGTGTTTTTCAAAATGAGTGAAAAAAAAAAATTGATGTTGAAGGGAAAGCAACAAACAAAAAAAGGAAATGAAAACCTGGGAAAATAAAAGAAATTAAACTAAAAAATCAGGTTCAAGATTCCAAAATTGCAGTCTGGATTATTTCTACAATTATTCTTGAATTTCAGTTTCAAGAAATATTTGACTGGTTAAGTGGGTTTTGCATTTCCCCTCATTAACTTGATTTCTAGAAACTTCATGAGAACTTCTTTGTGATTTGTCCTGATTAGCTGAGGCTTCATCTTTGCACCATCTGTGCTAACTATGCTTTGATAGTCAAATATCAACACCAAATTGAAAGCCCCAGGGCTCACTGTTTCAAACTATATCTCTGTCACTGTTAATTATGTAGTTAACAGTAAGAGAAACAAAAACTTGCCTGGATTTTAAGACAGGGGAAAATAACTGCTTTGAGCAGATAAGCAAACAGCAAGATTATAAATGTAGATAGCAATCCTCTATATTTGCATCACTGTAAAAAGGTAGAAATACCCAAACCCTGTACACTTTTTCTAACTTCTCTAATGTCACTATAATGAACTTCCATGACCTATTTCCACTGGCTCCCATTAAAAAAAAGGGAAAATGCCTGCAAAACACAGAGGAGAATTTCCAGGTAGGAGTAGGAGTGTCTCTTATCTACATTTTTTTGGTACCTTTTTTGTGTTGACTCCTCAATAATCATCTCTGGAAGAAGAATTAATTTGTGGCTGTAATATTTGAAAATGTGGGATGAAAACTTTGTTTTTGTCTTTTTTAGTCAATTGACTCATCTCTTCCAGGATCAAAAGCCATTTCACCAGAGCTGCCTGTGCTGCAAAGTTAGAAAGCAGGTAGAGCCTTTCCATAAGGTGTGGCCCAAAACAAGTAACTCCAAAATTATGAATTTTATTGTAGAATACTATAATACTAAATGAAGTCTTGAGCCTCAAGAGAAATTTAGTGTAGAATAGTAATTATTTTTTATAGAAATTGTTGTTATATTTTGGAGGAATAAGTAATATGTTCTAAGGGAGATATTTAAATAAGATGACATTTTTATTCTTACTTTTTTACTATCTCATAACTTTTACATTCCTTTTTTGAAGAAAAGAGTTTCTTTTATCTCAAATGAAAATAATTCTCTCATATACACAGCCTTCCTTTGTTGAAATTTGAAAAAAAAGGGCATATTTGCATTCCTCAGAGAGTTTAAATTATGTTATGAAAGTGTCATGGCCATTTAATGTATTTATATTCAGCTCCAATTTCTAGTGGCTTGGATGTTGCTATTGCTGTACCCTGTAGGGAAAATAAATACATTCATGGCTCAGGACTGCCACAGAGATTTACTGTTCTCCTGAAGGGTATCTTTTGCTGCTTTTGCAGAGAAAAAAAATTAAAAATTAAAGAAATCATACTGATATCAATGCTTGTTGCTATACATAATGTGCAATACACAAAAAATCATTCTTGCATAGCACAGATATATTTTCATGCAAAACACAAGGGTCAACTATAAGAATATATTCAGGAATCAAGAACTAAATTGTGCATGTCTGGTAGATTCGTTTGCATGGGACACAGAAACCCAAAAATGGGGTTGTGGCTTGGATGATGTTTGGCTCAAATGGTGAAGAAAAAGTAGGAAAGAGTAAAGTTGCAGAAACTGGGCTACCATTCAATGGATTATATGACTATATATGCCATTTTAGTTGTGTGCCTCAAAATATCATTGAAAGATTTAGTGGGGCAGCAAGAGGAGCAAGAATCTTTCAGATTGTTGCACTTTCAGAGCTTCCACCATTTGGCCGGTCTTTCACACTCTTTACTCAAAGGCTCTAATGTCACTTCACTCTCCCAGGCAGGAGTTGGCACCCTCACTTTATACAGATCGTCCTAGGAGCCAGGCATCCTTAGGACATCCAGGAAGGCACCTCTGTGTAGTGGGAGCTGGAGTAAAGCATCCAACTGCTCACTTCCTCATCCAAACACTTCAGAGCTGCAGTCATTTCCCTTCACTGGCCTTCAACATTTTCCAAATCCATTGATCTTAATGCTGCATCCATCAGGCCTAGGAAAATAACTGGAAGACAGAATATTTGTGATGAGAGAGAACATCATAAGAAAGACTTCTCCCCTCGCAGAAAACAACAGATAATGAAAGAACCTGGAGAACAAGAGGTAAAGAAACAGAGAGCAGTCAACATGAAACTGAAAGTGTCCCGTAATAATTTGCAGGAGAAAAGAGACTTTTGTCAGCAAAAATTTAGTTTCCACAGGGGTAGAGGCTCAGGCATTATTCCAGCTGTCCTCAGCAGCAAAAAGAAATGTCCAATAACACAGAATGAAAATCAAGTTCGAGTGTTAGGGTTTCAGCTATTTCTTACATGGAATGAGTTACAGGGGAAAATACACAGACAAAAGTCTATTATGCGCTCAGGAAAAGGTAGGCAATTGGAGATCTATTTTTAGTCACTACCTTTTAGAACAAAAGAGCCTTGTACATAAGATCTAGTTTTTATTTAACCTTTTGAAATATGTTTCCTGCAAAATTTGAAAAATTAATTTTGAGAAAAATTCTTTGAGAGGCTGTATTTCAAAATCTATGCTTACTTACATCAGTTATCATGAAAGGTTGTATCCTTAAAAGTATGAATTCTGTTTATTTCTGGCTCTGAAGCCATCAGTTTGTTTGCAACACCACACTTTGATGACATGGAGATATCTATAATAGCATAGGAAGGGGATCGAGCCTGTGATGGGCTGACTACAGAAAATTTCACTCTATAATTTAGTTTGGATAGGTACTAAAATTCTGTTGTTAAATTATGCAAATATTTTCTCAATTAAGTAACCTTTTGGAAGTTTCTTGCTCTCTCCCTTTGATGCTTCATCAATATCTCCTTCCCTACAGTCATTCATTCTTGCTGACTCTCTGTAACACAGCAGCATGCTGCAATGCCTTCTCCTGAATTTGTCATTTTACCACATACTGCCCACATTTGGACGGGTCCCAAAAGTCCTGGGAGCCCTGAGAGCCTGCTGCAGCTAAGCCCTTTCTTCTTTCACTGCCCTTATCATGTACAATGCCAAGAGTTTTATGTACACTAAAATGTATATTATTGTGCTTAGATATTGTTTATTACAGGCAGCTACAGAATCATAAGCACTGGCAATTTAATCGTGACTTTCATGGCCTTTATGATCCCTAAAGACTCTTGAGTGCAGTGATTGCAAATGAGTCTTTATGTCATGATGAGGTCATTGTGCTTCTAAACCTATGATTTCAAAGAGAATCTGAAAATTATCTTCAATCATGAAAGGCTCAGTAGCCAGAGCTTTTTTTTTTTTTAATATAATCCAAAATGGCTTTAGTTTCAAAAGCCTCATAGTTCTAGAGTAATACGTCCTAACATTTTTTAATCTCCACGACTAAACATACCACAGTCATATTTGTATGAGAAGTAGGTTAACAGCAGCAGCAAAAGTTACATTTAATGCCTTCAAGAATGTTGCAACAGATGAAAATATAAACTTCAGCAACAAGGTGAGCAGAGGGCTATTGTGGAATCATTAGACTGCATGATCTACTGGAAAGGCAGGGGAACAAAAGAGTTAACAAAATGGATTTTGCTGGAATAAAGAAAAGCAAGAAGCAGAATGGATCTGCTTCCACAAAGACTTACTTGATGTTTAAGAGCAATGAAGAGCTAAATTGTGTTGATTTTATGTAAAGACTGATGCTATCTACAGATGAATACTGAAAACAAGAAAGATTTTAGATTCATTTTTGTGCTTGTCCTTCAATTATAGGTCATGCTATTCCATCAAAATAATCATCAGGTTGCAATTAATGTAATTTTACAGAAACAACACATCATGCATTAATGGTTAGGGAAAATGGAGATCAATAGAAGAGGAAAGGAAAGGAAANGCAGAATGGATCTGCTTCCACAAAGACTTACTTGATGTTTAAGAGCAATGAAGAGCTAAATTGTGTTGATTTTATGTAAAGACTGTTGCTATCTACAGATGAATACTGAAAACAAGAAAGATTTTAGATTCATTTTTGTGCTTGTCCTTCAATTATAGGTCATGCTATTCCATCAAAATAATCATTGCAACCTGATGTTGCAATCACCTAATTGCAACATCAGGTTGCAATTAATGTAATTTTACAGAAACAACACATCATGCATTAATGGTTAGGGAAAATGGAGATCAATACAAGAGGAAAGGAAAGGAGAGGAAAGGAGAGGNGGAAAGGAAAGGAAAGGAAAGGAAAGGAAAGTTATAAAACTCAATGTGTTTCACTGATTCCAAACTCCTTACAAAAGGATCCTTAAGTGAAAGCAGCCCAGTGCTTTGTTTCTCATCTGGGTTTTTTTTCCTTTTTTTTTCTCTTCTTAAAACAATCATTCAACATTAAAGAGCTTCTGAAATAAAGTTTCATTAAATGCTCCATAACACAGTATGCAAATGAACCTGATTTTCCTTCAGTACATGTTGTTGCACTTTCAAAGGATCATGTTTTGCTTTTGTCAATCATCAAAAAACAGAGAAATAGGTTATAATATTTTCTTGCTAACTTCCATACAAAGCTGATATATCAAGGCAAAATAGCTCTATTAACTGTTAGGGTTTTTTCTTTTCATAAATGAGACAAGATATTTTCTCATCAAGTTTACAACACATGCATTCTCTTCTATCAAGTTTATATATACATCAGTTGTAAATCTTACCATTTGCCAAGCACATTAAAATCTTTAGGTGTACCTAAAGAAAATCTAAAGAGTGGATAAACCAGGAAATATAAACATAATTCAGTAAGACCTACTGCTTAGCACCGCTAGCCAAGATTTTACTTTTTTTCATTTTTCAGCTGAGCTACTATGCTATTTAAAGAAAATTGACTTCAACTTTGTACTCCACAGGGTGGACATTTATGTCAGTATAAGACAAGAATTTGGTTTCAAGACAATTATTTCCAGGATCTGGAATGATTTCTTCCTATACCTTTTAGGCCAAAAAAAAAAAAAAAAAAAGATAGCATACAGAGCAAAACATTGTTGTGAATAGCAGTTTGTTTCTTACTAAAACAACTTGGACCTAATCCCACTGAATTTTTGTTTTCACTGGTAACTTTCACCAAATGAATGTTTTCCCAGCCTATAATCCCCAGTGCTGACATCTCTCACATCTGTGAGCAGGCTTTTTTGACACATCTTCACTTCGCCTCACACATTAAAAGCATTTTTTCACAAAAACTAACCTGTGTCTGAATCAGTGTTTCTTTCAAAGTAGTCTGGCTTGCTTTCATACTTATAGATTCCATTATTTGATTATTTTGAACCACACTTGCTACACTGTGAAAGGACGAATAAATGTATCTGCATGTACAGATCATCTTAACGCATGTCTTTCCTTCCTTAAACATCCCACAGCCCTGTGTTACCCTGAGGGCTTTTCCCCTGCACAGGGTGATGTGTACCACACCAAAGCAACTGTTCTGTCCAAAAGGTGCTCTGCTGCTAACCCATGGCAGCTAACCCATGTCCCACTTGGACACTGGGGCTGAGATCATCCTGAAACGACGCCGGAGGGTCTCTCCAGACAGGGTGTCCTCTCTTCTGAGTTCTGATTTTCGTGTTTCCTCTAACTCTGCCTGCTGGCTCCTATTATAAGTCTGGGAGGAGCAAACCAAGGTAATATTTGGGCTCCTGCTCCTGCCACGGCCTTTCTGTGCTCCTTGGTGGATGTGCAAAAAGCTTTTATCACATAATAGATCTACTAGTCTTTATTTATATATATACTCATAATCCTTAAAAAGCTCTCCAGTTTGGAAGTTGACTTTTGGATGGCTGCCTGTTGCAAAAGAACAAAATGAACTTTTGATATTTGATGTTGAAGACTGAAGAGAAATTGAACAGGAAATTGGAGTGAGAGGGATGTGAACCTGTTTCAATTTAAATTTTGATTGTTCACATGGCTTTGATTCCAGCTTGAAGTAACCAAAACATTTCAGTATTTCGGGAATACTGACTATGTTAATTACACTAACAAACCCACCAAAAACCCTTTACCTTCTCCATTCCTCAGCATTTGCTCTAATTGTGTTTATGAAAAGTAACATATCTTCTCCATTTTTATTTTGACCTGTCTAAAAATACTGAATTATTTTTCTCCACTTGGTCTGTATTTGTTAAATTACCTAAGAATCCATTCTAAAAATATTCTGTTTCTAAGCTGAACATTTGCTTAATGTGTGAGGTCAGATTTATTCATTTTTTTATGTATAAATTAATTTGCTTTTGTTATCCTTACATCACACATTTTTATACCCAAAACAATTCAGTTCCTCCTGCGTTTATGATGGTCACTCTCTTACTGATAATATATGCAGGCAGATATACATAATAAACTTCTTTTCTTTCCCTAAGGTCATGACTGACAATTTTAAATTAAAATCCATTCATAACCTTCCTCCAGAGCAGTATACCTTATTATCAAAACCAATTTCAATCCCAGTTTCTTTTCCATATTAAATTGAATGATTATTTTGTTGTGTGAGTGTATCGTATCTTTTTTATATTAACTTTTAAACTAATAAGAGCATTTCTGCTGTATATTATGTCTTAGAGGTTGAAGTATGTATAAGTTTGGGCTTGCTTGTAAAATATTTTAAAATATGTTTGGTTTTTATAATTGTTTCAGGGTTAACACAGGTTTGTTGTTTCCTCAGGAGAGAGATCTCAGTGTGTAAATATGCAATGAGAAATATAACTGAAAGTGACCAAATTAATTCAAAGAAGAGTGATCAAAAAAGAAGCTGTTTGAAGGGGCAGCTTGAGACACAAAACAGTAGTGCCATGGAAAGTGAAAGAATAAGCAAAAATATAAAGGGTATGCATGGGTGACTACAAGAGTAAAACAAATTTCACAAAGAATACATAAAAAGAGTGAATGCAAACCATATACAAATAATTCTTGCATGCCTTTCTCCCTCAGTAGGTTCCTCTGACAGCTGGTTGTTCTGTGAATGCCAGTTAGATTTCCCAGTCCTTGAATATTCCTATCTACCATGTTGACATCGGTTATGTTTACAAACACAAATAACATCTTGGGAAACAACCCATACTTCTTGTCTGAAAAACAGACCAAAAAAAAGCTGCCAGAGAAGTTCTCTTATTCCATAGAACTATTTATCCCTGTCTGTAGTGCAGCTTGGATGTGTGACTTGTAAAAAAGTAGGATTCTGACACACACTGGGGAAGAGTTTGTAACCGTGTTTTTACTGACTGCATTCAAGCGAATACCTGAGAACATCGTTATTTATTACGTTTGCTCCAGGGCACTAAATTACAATTTGAAAATAGTTGGAAGAAAAAAATCTCACATCCTATGGTATGTAATGCTTTTTCTTTTAGAACATTGGACAATGGAAAATGAAAGCTGATTATGCAATTGTTGTTAGCTGCCAAACACACCATTATTGGTAATTGGCTTTCAAAACTATTTTGATAATGAATATGGGTTTGAGAAATGTCAGGTCTAAAATGGACATGGTGCATTTAACCCAAGTAGCCAATTACTCGTACAATGTATCTTGGCTGAAGGAATATGAGCTTAGAGTACTCAGAGTAGGCTGTGGTTTTGATTTTACTAAAGATATCCTAATTGACAAAAGCATAAGAGTGAAGTTATAACCTCAGGATTTTGCAACATAAATGAAGATCTTTATATATTTTCATAATTCAATATTGTTTCAAGGTAATATTAAAAGGATCCTATTATTAATAGTTTATACCTACTCCTAAATTAAAGTAGTAGCTGAAATTAATTAGAGACTCATCTTTATCCAGCTTTCACTAGCATAAAATTCTTTTCAGCTATTATCACTTACCTCAAAAATTTTGCTTTCTTTACTTAACTGGGTTTTTTTTCAGAAATAAACACAGTGAGAGGGAGAAATCATTCTTCACCATGCACAGACTTAGAAAATCATACAATATAATGGCCCATATAATGGGCTTATATACATGAACACATAAAGTGATACATTTTTCACAGGTGAAAAACCAAGAAGAGAACAATAAAAAACAGTATCTGGTGGAACAGTGGAACTGAGTGACGTGCATAATACCAGTAATACTATGAGTGATGTCAATCATAGTAAACATCCAAAATGTAACCATGAATTTTCAGTCAAAGAAGAATGAATGTGAAAGAGTAAACAGGAAGCTTCTATAAAGATGATGTCATTTCCTAGAGTTCTTTTTTTAGGAATGCTTTTTTGCTAGTGAGTTTTTGATTATTTGGTTTGACTGCTTTTTTTCATGTAGAAAAGAAAAGAAAAGAAAAGAAAAGAAAAGAAAAGAAAAGAAAAGAAAAGAAAAGAAAAGAAAAGAAAAGAAAAGAAAAGAAAAGAAAAGAAAAGAAAAGAAAAGAAAAGAAAAGAAAAGAAAGGAAAAGAAAAGAAAAGAAAAGACTAATTTTCCAGTTCTATTTTCTCACTTTCTAGGGGGATACTAAAATAATAGTATATAATAGTAATAGTAATAGTAATAGTAATAGTAATAGTAATAGTAATAGTAATAGTAATAGTAATAGTAATAGTAATAGTAATAGTAATAGTAATAGTAATAGTAATAGTAATAGTAATAGTAATAGTAATAGTAATAGTAATAGTAATAGTAATAGTAATAGTAATAGTAATAGTAATAGTAATAGTAATAGTAATAGTAATAGTAATAGTAATAGTAATAGTAATAGTAATAGTAATAGTAATAGTAATAGTAATAGTAATAGTAATAGTAATAGTAATAGTAATAGTAATAGTAATAGTAATAGTAATAGTAATAGTAATAGTAATAGTAATAGTAATAGTAATAGTAATAGTAATAGTAATAGTAATAGTAATAGTAATAGTAATAGTAATAGTAATAGTAATAGTAATAGTAATAGTAATAGTAATAGTAATAGTAATAGTAATAGTAATAGTAATAGTAATAGTAATAGTAATAGTAATAGTAATAGTAATAGTAATAGTAATAGTAATAGTAATAGTAATAGTAATAGTAATAGTAATAGTAATAGTAATAGTAATAGTAATAGTAATAGTAATAGTAATAGTAATAGTAATAGTAATAGTAATAATAGGCAGCAGTTATCTGCTACATAGCTTCTTAGTCTTATTTCCACAACCTTGGTTTTGTATAAAACACATTAGAAATGCTACATTTGACCCTATAAATCCCACTGCTGATGTGAAGTAATATACAGAAGGTCTGCCATAAAAATACATCTCTCAGACAGTCCATAGCTCTCATCCAACACATTTCCTCTTATTGTGAGGCAAACCCATAGTCTCCCATGCCAGTTCTGGATGGTGCACACCCAACTGACAGGAGGCATGGTCCTCACTCTTCCTTCTGGCTGACATCATCATCATTCCTACGGCTGGGAGCTCTTGCTTCCAAGGGACCAAATTGACCACATTCTGAGCAAAGCAAGCCAGTATATAACTGATCACTGCTGAAAGGGCAAGATTATTTAGTACCTCAACAGCCAGAAGGACTTGCTATAAAATGAATAGAAACCTTTTCTTGATCTTCTGTAGCCTCTGCATGTACAGCCCATCATGTTACACTCAGGCAAATACACTGGATTTCAGGGAGCTGCTTATATCATACATAGCATGCCTGAATTTGGCTTATGCTCTCTTCCACAAGTTACAGAGAGAGGATAAAGAGTGCCAAAATCAATATTTTTTTTGGCACTAGTAGACAAGTATGAATGAAAAAATTAATTTCAATATAGAAGGAGAGAGCCACTTCTGCTTAATAAGCATTAAAAATAAATAAATATCGCCTTTTTAAAATGGATTTTCCTTTAAAACTAAGCTTCATCACTTTCTCAGTCTAGTAGTGCAGGAACCATTCTTGAAGAGATACAGAATGGGTGCCAATTCTTACAGCAAACATGAACATTTTCTCTGTTTCAAAATTCTTATGCAGTTTTGGCAAGGCAAATCATAATGTTCTTTTTAAGGATATTTGGAAAAAGATTAATCTAGCATAGCCACTATGGAAAGAAAAAATATTAGGTGAAGATTTGGAAATCCAAATGTATAACATGGAGCACCTGCAAAACCTCTCTCTCCATAAATTGTATTTACAGAAATTCTTCAGTTCAGTGTCCCTTTTCTGTAGAAACTGTACTTGATACAATCATTTGTCTTCCTAGATGGCCTTGGTAAGAACACAATTATTAGTAGCAATGGAATAAAGAATATAAAAATTACTGGGTGTGCATTTGGATGACCATATTTGCTTTCTATAAGGCCTAATACAGTTGAATTTTCTGTCTGTAGGAAAAGATGTAATGACTAAGCTGCTGTAGATTCTACCCCTTATTTTTAAGAGAATTTTAACTAGAAAGAGTTTTTTTAAAAAAACAAATTTACTAGCAGAGTTCATGGAAGAAGTTCCAAAAGTTTTTTCCTAGCAAAGCTCTCCTTCTTAAGCCACTGGTTGTTTTGGCCAAACTCATAACAGAGCAGCCCTGGTGAGCATATTTTAGAGAGTAGCATAAACTCCCTAGTGAGTACTAAGGAAGTATCAACTTGCTTGTAGCCCTTGAGGCACCAGGCAGAATTCTCAGGGGTGGAGAGGTGGGTAGAGCCTCCCTCCCTCCCTGTAAGAATTCTTAACTGGGCCCAACAACACCATGCTGGTGCTGATCTGAGTTCATTTAGGGAGATTTCATCATTTCACAAGACAATATAATTGCAAAATTATTTGCAGCCTTGAGAGGAACTGTTTCTGAAAACAATCTGAAGGCAGAATTGAACAATTTAAAACTGGATTTGCCTGAATCTACACTTTTGTTTAGTGGTTTTGGTTTTGCCTTCATGATAGAATTAATATATTAATATTCTCTTTTTACCTTGCTGTCAATTTTTGGTAAGACATTAGTGTAATATTTCAAAGAAATAAGAGCTGTGTAAAGAGCTGCTCTTTTCAGTGTTTCTGTACTGCTTCAGAGTATTTTTCTGACTCCTGTGAGCATTGAATTGTCTGTTTAGCCATTTAAAAGAATTAAAAATAAATTTAACTGTACCAATATCCAGTTTCAGGTGCTCCGATCTAGAAGAGAACTAGGTCTGTAACTGATTTTTGCACAGCCCACAACCTTTATGACTGATCTGTAATTTTGCTCATGCGCTATGGGAGGGAAGATGGTTTTACAACTAGCACCAGTAAAATAGAAAGCATTTGGAAAACACCTGTTTTGTGTAAATATATGTATATTTTTGAACATTTATAGTCTATATTGTAGACTCTAACAAGAAATAGTAGTAACTTTTGGTCTTTATTCTACAACATAACAATGCCTATACTTACAGTAATTCCGAGGCCAGATGCAGAAAAAAATGTACGTTCTGATGCTATCTCAGGCTTCAACACTATTTGTCTTGGTTTCAGCTAGGGTAAGTTAATTTCTTCTCAGTAGCTGTCACACTGCTGTCTTTTGAGAAGAAGAGTCAGCATGAAAGGTAAAATGACATCACATATTTTGCTGAAGCAGACTTCCTAGAATTAGAATATCCCATAGTTCTGCAAGGTCACATTTACTTAGATGAATTTCTTCTTTTTCATGGATCTTTATATCTGTGGGTTTTTTTCATTTCCAAAATGATACAGGAGGAAAATCTGATGGAGAAATCAAACAAGTGTAAAATTTGTCAAGTGAAAATATCCGGAAAATAATTGCATATCTCAAAGACAATTAGCTAGGATAATGTTCAGTCCATTGCACAACTTTATTAGTAATATTTATATGTTGCAAATGCTAATAACTGGTGCTGAACTTGGCCTCTTCAAAAACATGCATAATGATCAGGTTCTTTCCTGGATATTGACAAGGGAAAAAGCAATGTGAGAGAGAAGATTCAGCACCAGATTGGTTCACTTTTGATTTTAAAGGTTGCCAAAAAATGTTCTGCTAGGAATATCACACAGGCATTTCTCTTTTGCTGCAGGCTGGAGGAATGCAGTGTGCTCCTTTTTTGCCTTGCCCAAAACACCTTCTGCAATAGTAGAGAAGGATAACTGGCATAAAGATGACTTTTCTCTAGCTTGGGATTCCTTTACTCTTGGAAACACCTCAATCTCTTCCCTCCTTTATAGTTGGCCAAAGATTTTTTAACAATATTGGAATAAAGGGACAAGGTTAGTGCAGCTGACCTGGGAAATCAACACCTCATCTTTCTTGCTTAATGATGCAAAAATGAACTGGCTTCGCATCACTGAGAATTTACAGACAGAGGATCCCAAGTGCCTTTTTATGTCTCTCATCTTAGTTAAAGACATGAAACTTGGTTAAGGGAAATTAATTTGCTCAAATTACAACAATCCAAAATATAACCATTATTATTAAAAGTGGAACAAAATTAATCATAAATATATTTCAAATGAATCAGTGAATTTCTACTATAGCATCATAAGAACTAGTACTAAACCCAAGGCCCTAGAGCATTTCATAAAGCAAATTATATACAGCATTTCCACAATTACAGATAATTATTCTATTAAATCATTGTTGATAAGCTTTGGCAATAACATTATGACCGGTGGAAAAGAAAATAGAGCAGGTGACACATGAGGCATAGACGACAATTTAAAAATAATGTTAGGAAACAGTCAGAAACAGTTTGGAAAAAAAAAAACACCAAAGGTAAGGGAGACACATAAATAGCAAATCACTCTCAGAAAAGGCCAGTAAAGACGCAAAGAGAAAAAAGAAATACTTCAGAGATACAGGAAGTTACGAGGAAATTAATTGTGATCATATACAAAAATGTAATAATAAACAGAGGTGGGTTTGTGAAACAAAATTTTTAAAGACTAAGAAAAATTGAAAGAAATTAAGAAATTGATTGACAAAGCTAGCCCAAAATTAAGTGGTGTTTATCTGTGCTAAGAGTTAGATTGCCCAAGCTCCTAGAAACATGGCAGTGAATGAGGCCACATGTGTCTCAGGCTGCAGGAGGCTGAGGAAAGGAAGTTGGGCAGGTCTGTGTTTATCTGCAGTCCTTGCCATCTGAGAGAGGACATATGGTGTGCTCTGGTACCACACAGGTATGAGAAAACAGAAAATTTCTGTTGGAAAGCACTGGATATTGAGGACATGGGTTTATTTCTAGCACAGTTTCTGTCATCATGGAGCAAATAATACACCTTTATGTAATAAAATGTTTACAGTAGGACTAGAACTAGGACTACTGAAGAAGAAAAGGTGAAAACATGGAGAAACACTGGGGATAGCAAAAAAGAAAGATAATTACTTCCAAAACAGTGTTTTTGTAATTCTTTATGACCCTTTTGATTACTTGGTCCTTCCTATTTGCATGAGCCATCAGATTGATATTAGCATTCAGGTAAAAAACAAGTGCTAGTTATCTTTAGAAGAAAGTAGATTTCAGGACTCTCAGCCCTCTTTCTCCTACCTGTTTCATGGCTCATGCAGTGATGTTTCAGCCATCCAGTGTGGGCATCACCAGTGTGTCAGTTGCCTCCTTGTTGTGCTACAAGCCCATGTGTCTCCAGTCTGATGCATTGGGACTTGGAAATACACTTTTGAACTCATTACCTCAGACCATTACCCTGGGAAAAAAGCTGTTATACTAAAGAATAACAGAAAAATTAGCAAGAAATTCTTCTACCTACACCATGCTGTTTACATTTCAGCTCTGTTTTATTAATTGCCAGGAGTCTGGGACTATTTTCCTTACCTCCAGTTGCTTTCTCCTGACTTCTCCAAACTTTAGAAACAATTTCATCACATCAATTAACACAGGAAAAGAAAATCTTGTGCACTTGATTGCTGTCACATTTGTGGATGCTCAGCTATGTAAAGAACCCTGGCTACAAATATCTGGTATAAACTTACTCTTCTTTGTTGTTTTCACAGCATTTTTACTAAGTAATTTCACTCAGAAAAAAAGTGTCTATTTAAACAAATGCTGCAGCTGTGGGATGTTTCAGACTTGTGGAAAATCCTCCAGCTAACATGTTCCTGGATTCATTTTCACATCAGTGGTGTCAGAGCAGAGTCTTTTCCATGCTTGTAACTGTTCCTCCACAGCCAAAACACAATACTGTTTGTTCTAGGCTTTTATCACTGACCTTCTCCCCCGTGCACTATGTGCAAGGATGTAAATGGGATGTGTATGTTTATCAGTGTTCAGCTGCATGTGTGGAAATGCATTTCCCAAACAGCTTCCAAAGACCTTTCCTACAAATGCCATATAGCTGTTCCACCTATGTTTTTTGGCCACCCTCTCATGTTCCTGAATTCACACAGGTTTGTTAATTGTCCAAAAGGCTCTACATATATACAGGTCAAAGGATTAAAAGTCCTGGAACAGACTGCTACACATTCTAGGTTTTGCAGCTCAGTATCTGGCCTCCTGACCTCTTATTTACTGTGATGATCCTGAAAGATTATGGACTATTCGTTTTTGGGTTTTTTTTCTTTTACAATTATGTTAAAAAGAGAAAAAATACACAAGTTAGATGAACATTTGGTGCTTGTATGCCACTCTTTCTACTCTTCCAGAAATTACTGTAGAGCCACAGATAATTGCTATCAATTGCACAGATAAGCACGGGGAAGCTTGTCAGCATGGTTGAAATTTGGTCTTTTGTGAATCCTAGAGAGGCTTTGACACAGTCAGTTTGTAGGAACCTGGGGCTAAACATGAAAATATTCCTATTAAAAAAAGCTTTTTAGCAACACAAGAACAGTTATTATTTTTATAGTCATTCTTAATAGGAATACATTTTATATTTCTTACATTGGACTTTTTACCTTTAGTGAAGTAAATTCCTAATTAAGATGACTGCATGAAAAGTGAGACTCCCTCCAAATAGTTGCTATGTGGACTAAACTAAAATCTTTAGCTCAGTCTTTAGGAATTCTTAGCAACCCAGAAGCTTGCCACCACTTATTTTCTAAACTTTCTCTTGTAAATAATAGATGTGCCCTCAGAAGGAAAATATTTGTATGTTGTACACCATAAGCCTAGCATCTGCTAGCTGTTTTCTTGTTTGGCTTGTTCTAGTTTTCCTTTGCAAAATACATGAATCCTGAAATCAATTCTTTTTTCAGTATTTCAGGCAGTAATTATGGATATGACAGAATTTTGGATCTCTAGTTTCTTAAGGTGCCATAGGGAGCTCTAAACAAATTCTAATTAGAGAATATTTGTTCTTTTTCTTCACACAGATTTTGAAAAAAATAAAACCAAACATAATCAAACATAACATAATCAAAGAGATTTTCAAGATGTCTGTTGTTGTTGTCTGTTGCGTACAAAAGTGGAAAGGGTGAAATTTGCCTGTTGTTACAAAAGCTAGCAGAGGACCTACACCTAAAATTATGCTAGATTTAAAATGTTTCCTCTTGCAAATATGGTAGGAGTAGATGGTCTGTGAGGAAAAGCAAGACTTTGACTTGCAAACCATTCTGTAGTTAGACAGGCTGAGAGAGCTGGAGTTGCTCAGCATGGAGAAGCTTTCAGGGAGACCTCATTTAGGCCTTCTAGTACCTGAGGGAGTTTATAACAAGGAGGAAGAGAGATTGTTTAATATGGGCAGACAGTGACAGGACAGGGGCAGTGGTTCTAAACTGCAAGAGAACTGGTTTAGATTAGATGTTAGGAAGAATTTTTTTACTCAGAGTGTAATAAGGCACTGGAACACGTTGCCCAGAGAGGTTCTGGATGCCCCATCCCTGTAAGTGTTGAAAGCCTGGTTGGATGGGGCACTGAGCAACCTGGTCTAGTGAATGACATCTTGCCCATGGCAGGGGAATTGGACCTAGATGATCTTTATGTTCCCTTCCAACACAAACTATTCCATGATTCTAAAATAGGTGCACCAAGGATGGTGCCCATAGGAAAGTGGGAGAAGGGAACATAGAGAACACTCAAACCACAGGGCCATCTCTCACTCCACTTCAGGTGGTGGTATAGCTAGAGACCATCTCAAGTGTTTGCACTCAAATATATGCACATGAAAAATAAGTAGGAGGAATTTAGGGTCCATGCACTGTCAGATGTCTGTGACATCACTGGAAATGATGAATGATGAGATGTGGTAGCACTGCAGAGTCTGTGGGAATACAGTGTCAGTCACAAGGTCACAGTTAGGGAACACTAAAGCCATCTGGACATGAAGAAGTCTAAAGGATTAGAGAAGATGCATCCGTGTGTTCCTGCATATATCATCAGAAAGCCACTGTAAGTAATTTTTGAAAGGTGATAGTAAAAACAGATGTTTCCTGTCAACCACAAAGAAGGCAACAAGGGTGAAAATCAAATACCCAGCCTAACCTCAGGAAGACTGTGGACAAAGTCCTCTGGAAAGACATTTTCAAGCACTTATTTTCCAAATGGTGATTTGGAAGATGAATATGAATTTACCTAGGATAAACCAAACCTGACTAACTAGTTATTTATGATGAGATGACTCATGTTTTAATAGACAGTTTCACAGTGTTTTAACTTGCACAGAGGCAAGGGAGTAAGAATCTTTTAGTCACAGTAGTTAATACCCCATATTCTGCTAGGCAGATGTTTATAAGAGGGGTTTCTGTAACGATGAAAACCTACTGAATTGAATCCCAAATCAAAATACTAAAATAAACATCCCAAGACTGTGATGCAATTGAAGATAGATCTTGCTCTGGAACTTTATTTGAATCTTCTGTAAATCTGGCTCCCAGTCAGCTGCCTGTTCAGATGTAAAAGTTGGAAATATTGATGTCTATAGTTTAAATTTCAATTCTCTCTTGTATTCTGGCTCCTACAAGTATTTCTGAATGTACATGTTTTTTCATTTCTTGAGAGCTGCAGAACCTCAGACACCCATCAAATACCTGTCAAAGCTCTCAAAGCCAGACTTTAACCGGTCTTAAGCATGACAACCACACACTGAGTTTTACAGAAAAAATATTAAAATTTTGTTCAAGAACTTCAAGGTGTTTGAAAAAATCTCTAAATGCAGGGGAAGGAATCATAATTCAAAATCACAAGCAGTTCACTCTTAGGCTATTAAAGAATCCAGAAACATAACACTGCTCTCTTAGGATATTATAGAAACTTTTTGTTAACTTTCTACAGTTTTTCAACAGGAGTTAAACATACTAATTCACATGTTATCAAGAATAGATGTATTATTGCCAAAAGCAGAACCACAGAGAAAATTCATCTTCAAGACTCGTTCATACATAATGGAAGACTTGAAAATGTTTCTTTTCAGAAATTACTCACTCCCTTAGTTTCTCTAATTTTTGCATCACTGGCTACATTTTCATGAAGGAAGACACAGTTCTTGGTGGTCTTCTTTTTGTTTGTTTTTCACACTCATAATAAAGAACAATGAGACAAAATTCTATGAAGTATGTCTTTTATGTGTCTGCTAAGCCATCTTCTCCAAAGCCCAATTAATTTCTGTTAAATTTTCTTCCTCAAAGAATTTGTACACAACCTTTCTTTTTCATTTCTCTGTCCAAGTCTGTTAAGTTTACATATTAGGAAAAGGTAAATTTAAAGGCTAATTCATTGTCATTTTGGATTTTTTGTGAATTACAACAATTTCTTTAAATTTTCCCTTAGGAAACTAAGATATTGAAACTTAGATTCTAAACATACACCATTAAAATTGGACATTTGTATACCAGATTTCTAATTAGCTGAAAAATATCGAATTGAATTAAGCAGAAACTCTGGCTTACAAATATTGTACAAAAGCCCGTTCTTAAACATTCAGCTTCTGGATATCCCTATAATTTTTACATGTATTTTTCCATTCAATAAAGTGTGCCAAAAATTTACCTTTCCACACAAGTAAATAATATTCAGTCAGTGGGATTCAGAAGAGATGTACACCTTCCTTTCATCTTTATTTTTAAACTTATCAAGATTATTGCTTTCAGACTGAAACAGTTTCTGCGTTGAAACTATTGAACTATTGGAGAGCAAGCATATTAACTACACAGCATACAAAGTCATGAGTGACCTGTCTTTGGACACTTTCACGACTTTCTCTTCAGCTGAGCCTTTGTGAAATATAAAATGTACTTCAGGACTTGTTCGCTGGGACCAGTGTTCTTTGGGTTGAAAATCATCCCGTGTTACAGCCAAAGGGAGGACATTTCAAGGGTTACTTGCCGTATAAAAGAAATGGCTTTAACACATGCAAACTATAAAGCTGATTTGCAGTTAAAAAGTTAATATACTGTATTTGGCAATGCATCCTGGCTGCTTGTAATGTAGCCATAAATTTAGAGGATTTTTATGATGTAATGCTATCTACTTATTGACAGTTTATCTTGTTAAAAGTATTATTGAGAAGAAGGAGCCTGACATTGCTGTTAATACAATATTTTTTTCCCCTTTTTGATGTGCCACTGATTCTGGAATCCTTTGCTGATTACCTTAACCAGGTGTTTTTCCATATGAGTGTCTACCCTTGATTCATTAATATATTCAGTGCTGACTGGCAGATCAATAACTGATCATGATTTTGAACCACTGGCCAACTGTACTAATCCATAACATCAAAATTCCACTGGACTAATTTCTTTTTCTAGGGATAATTTCCTGAAATCATCACAATGAAGGGCAATAATCCAGGACAGGTGTTTGAACACACATGGGACTTTGGTTTGAGGGTAAACCTGACTTGGAACTCAGAATAGGGGAAGAATACTTGGTAGTACTACACAAAGGGGAGACACTGTTGTTCCCCAGAAGAGCATGCTTTAACTTTGAGCCTCCTTCAATAGAAAAGTAATAAGGCTTCAGCTGGGACGAGATCAGAATAACAGAAATTGGAATTTTTCTTTTCTTTTTAAACATACTATTTATTACTTAGGTGAGGTTTCCAGAAGAAGTGAACATAATGAAACTAGATCCAATTCATTTTTTCTTTTCCTTGTGGAGGCCAAGCACTTGTTACAGTTATTTTCTATGAAGCCTACAAGGTAGATTTACTTTATAAAGAAAAATGCAATTTAAATACTTTTTTTTTTTTTTTTTGTTCTACAAGACCACATGCTTTCATGTGCTGAAAATAAAACTACTACAGTCAGACTGGTATGATCCAGAGGGAAGTTGTTGATAGTGAACCAAGTAGTAAAGTGCTCTCAAAGGTTAGGTCCTGTGTGAGGAACACCATGCCAGAAGGCCTTAGATTGTTTTTTTCTGTACTTAGATAGAAGCATAGGAGCTCTCTCAGTTAATATCTTCTCCAGCCATTGGCACAAAGCAGGTGTGTTCACTACCAGTCCTGCAAACCTTGTCTCCACCCTCCTACTCAGCTCTAAATTGGCCACACTTGCCAGATTAACTTTCTGCATTTTAGGAGCAATTCTTTAAACAACCTGGACATGTCTTTGGGGTGGGAAGATTTTTTTCAAATACCATCAAACAAGCCAAGAGGCCTCTTTTTTTTTTTTTTTTGGTTGAAATCTTCTCTGAGAAGAATACTGTTTTTCCTGTTCATGGATTTAGCAAGCAAATAGAGAAGACAAGCCAAAGCAACCAACGAGGTGATGAAGAACTTGTCTAAATCATGGTAAAATGACCATCAGTGTTGGCTTCTCTTGTCCTATTCCCCATCACTGTACAAGTTATTAACAACAGTAAACGTAAAAAGGGAAGACAATGTGTCCTGGTTTTAATTTGTCTATAACAAGCAAAGAAAAAGAAGCAGCAATATAATGGGAACAAGAAATACTTATGACCAGGAATGAATTATTATGCTACTCCAAAGAAAAGCATGCCATACATTATATTGGGGTGATCCTCCACATCTAATATGATGCTTTCTTCTATACCTGTACATGTGGTTGTTTTTCACTGGCTATTATAGAAAACGTAAACATACTGATGATTTTTGACAGGCTGTCTTCTTACAAAGCCACATGAATAGTTCCTGAAAATTTTTATTCTCTATCCTGAATTCTTTAACATATTTTACTGGATTTAAGGGTCTAATTTCTGTGGGTTTTAAATTCATACATTATCTCAATTGACGCAAACTGTATCTCCCAATTAATGTCTATTTCATGACAAGTCATCTTTTGGACCAAACAAAAGAACACATTCTGTTATGTATCTTATGTTGTATCCTTTTATAAATGAAGGGGATTTTTTATGTGACTCATTATATTTTATGAAGTAACTACAAAAGGAAAAAACTTTGAAGACCCCTCCTCCTTTTTTCTTCTTTCCAGGTTTGATTCTCTGGTGTGGATTTCACAAACAGCAATGCTTTTACACTGTGCTATTGAGCCAGATGTGCTCATGAAGAAGTATGGTATAAATATCTGTCAGAAGAGTGTATGATACGTGTGTTTAAGCATAAATTATTTCATATAAATTATGTACAAAGAATAAAGCAGCATTTTAAACATAAAAACATAAGACTAGAAAAAGCAGCATTTTAAACATAAAAACATAAGACTAGAAAAATCTCTGTATTTTTCATGTTTCTGGATCCTTAGCCTATTTTTTTTAAAAAAAAAAGGCAAAAGTACCAAAAAAAAAAAAAAGCAACAAATATTATGTGCTATATTTGAAATTCCTTGTCTAAATAAGAGTAAAAATGACAATTCAATGAATGTATTTTGCAGATGGGAAGACAAAACTGGAGAGAGAAGATACATTTCTTCTCTTCAGGGACAAGTTATTGAGGCAGTCTTGATTGAGCACTGGCAGTCTCATAAGAAACTGAAGAGCAGTACTTTCCCCCTTGAGCTGCAGGCTGTATTTCATACACTCTCCTGGGCAAAAGAGAGCTTCAGTTACAGTAGGGGAAGAGTTATGAAGGCTGACAAAGTAATGGAAGGTAAAAAGTTCCAAGCTACTTTTTAGCTTCTAGAGGATACAATTCTTTCCATTCAGTAAACTATGTTTCCTTTCCTGCAGAGACNAAGGAAGGAAGGAAGGAAGGAAGGAAGGAAGGAAGGAAGGAAGGAAGGAAGGAAGGAAGGAAGGAAGGAAGGAAGTTATCAGCCACAGATTTGCCTGTCCAACTCTGTCTCACAGCAAGTCTTTGTCAGATATCACTTTAGTTTTAAAAGCCTCGAAAGCTGTTACAATTCATCTCCAATGTGATCAAACTAGGTAACTTAAAAGAATCCATATTTCTGTAACATGCAGACACATTTTTATAGCTCCTCTTTAATGTGATTATTGTTGCTTTGAGTAAAGTTTTGAGTTAAAAAAAATTACTGTATGGAACAGAAGAAATCTAGGCTAAGCTGAGTTTACAGACAAAAATATTGTGTATTCTGATGCATTAAAAGCATTTTTTTTTTTTTTATAGTCTTATAAGATCTTCCTTAGTACAGAGGAAGAATATCCATAAGGAAATTGCATTGATAAAAGGATGGATGATGCATACTTTATGTCATTATAGTTTTGTAAATTCTAGTCTTTTTCTATTTATTTGTTTATTTTTATTTCCCTTGTGTTCTTTCATTCATTCATTCATCCATTCAAATATATGAATCAACTTTTATATTCTCTTAGTTCATAGAGATGTTCTTCAGCACCAAACAACCTGTAAATGACCATTTTTTTCCAAGGTTCTCACCACACAGAAACCCCCCTTGTCTCACTGTTAATTAAAATTTCTGACCCAAAGGGCTACTAGTTCTACAAAAAATAAGCAGAGGTAGACAAAAGGAATAGAAGTAAGCAAGGTAATAGGTGAATATGAAGGGGTCCTGTCCAAAAAGAAGCTTGAAGCAAAAATCACACTTTCTCCTGCTCTCTCATTATCTGTTCAGGTCTCTTGTATTCTGGCTCCAGGGGTAGAAATATGCTGATTTCTCTGCCTGGGAAGTAGCTATCATGTATGAATCCCATATTGTTGCCCATTTTTTTCTATGGATTACCATCTAACATGCTATGTATCTTTTCCAATTATGGAGCATCTACTACTAATGCACTCCATAGTTGTCTATATTTTAAGGTATCATTTACTATGATACCTCAAAATGACTGCATGTGCAATAGGAATGCCATTCAACCATCAACTTCTTAAGTACAGTTATTAAAAAGAAGAATATATTGGATTAAGTGTTTTTTTATAGTCCATCTACTTTTCTGCATAATTATAGCTGCAGTTTTTAGGCTAAAATGTCAGCAACTGGGACTTGTAAATGGAAATAAAGGAGCTTTGGGGACAGGAGTACCATGCAAACAGAAGGTCAGGTTGCTTTCTTGATTAATGAGTCATTTGTTCCAAGTAATGATGTCTACTTCAGTGTTTGTTATGCTGTAAATAAATATTCCAGCTGCAAAATTCGTTACTTTCTAATAACCCAGCATATTTGCATACTCAAAGGCATTGAAAGCAAATCATCTACAAATTTCACATAAAATTGTATATGTATACAACACATATGGAAGCCACACGTATCATTTTATCTAAGTAAAAGACAAATAACCTGGTGACAAAGGAACAGGACTGAAAATTAACAGAAAGCTGATTTGCATTTCCTTCTTCACCTGAGAGCTGAAAAGCAGATTAGGAAAAAAAAAAATACAACAAAAAGAAGAGAAAAACAACTATACAGCCTAAGTAGTTCCAGAGTCCATCCTTTGGCCATAGGGCATGAGTTGGCCACATCTAAAGGTCAAGCGCTTAGATTCCAAAACCCATGTGACAGTGCCCAAACTGCCTGTTGGGAACAGCCTCAGACTGTGCCAGCTCCCAAAGCAGAGCACTGGTTGTGAGAGATGCCTGCCATGACAGGGTCCTGCCCCCGAGGTACAGGGAGTTAAGCCTGAGAGAACAGGCTTGTCCCTTGCTTCTGTCTGACCCATGACAGTGGCAGCCACGGTCAGCTTGGAGGGGGAGGTTGGGGTCCAGGTCCTGTGTTAGCCAAAGTCCTGCCCTACCATATTGGTGGAAGTATTTATAATTTCAAATTAAAGAGACTTTTTAATTCCTTTTTGACTGTCTTGTTCCCTGCCTGAGACACTGACAGCAGCCATATGTGAGGGTTCAACTCACTGTGCAGATGAAGATACCAACAAACACATGGTGGTTTTTAAGCAGATCTGAGCCCAGCTGCATGGAACAATTTATTGGGCTGTGGTATATTTCAGTTTTCAAGCTAATGAGAGAGGAAAAGGTAATTTGGATAGGATTTAAAATATGCCAGTTAAAACTGGTATTGCATAAAGGACAATGATAAACAGAGGAAACTGCAGAGTGGTTAAGTGAAATATGCTGTTCATACAGAGATGCAGGTTCCTGTCAGTAATGCACATAGTTGGCATGGAAACAAACAGTGAACAGTGGAGAATGAGACTTTTCAAAGTGAAGCACTGTGTAAATAATAACCATGTTGCCTGAGGCTTAAACTATTCCTTAGCCTCGTTGTTTAAGCAGTAAAGAGGACAGTGTCACAAAGAGACCAACTTCCGTTTTCAAGTAGAAATGGCATATTTAATGGCTGCTATCAGTTGGTAAGAAAAGACAAAACAACCTCAGTAGAACTACGGAAATCAACAAAAGCCCAGAGCAATAATTCTGAAAGAGGTTCTGTACTGAAAATGATAGCACAGGATGAAGAACGTATTTTTGCTAGTGGTATAGCATGACTAAAGGGGATTTAAAATTAGGGCAAAGAAAAGAATATAAATTGTTTCCAAGCAACAGTTTTTATGTGTTGGTAAACTGTGTGTTAAATAAGATAGTTGAGGGGCAACTGCAGCAATATATTGTCAGGAAAATCCTGTAGGAGTGTCTGGTATTTATTTTTAAGATAATGGTATGTAGGAATCCCAGCTATCCTCAGACATATGTGTGAAGTCCTACATACCTGCAGAGACTTTTCTGTCTGAAAAGAAGAAAAATCTTTTCTTCTGCAGCCTGAGAAAGACAGAGATTAAAGGCACACAGAGAATAATGGTAACATTTTTGGGAGAATGAAAGCACAGCTGAGGCTCCCAAACAGCTATTTTCCAAAAGTGAAATTTAGTGAATTTGAAATAGACAAAATTTTAGGCTGAAACTTAATAGGAACTCAGTAGAGATTAGGAGAATATTTTAAAGGGTAGATAAGGAGAACAGGGATTTCTCTTTTGACAGTCCACTGAAGCCCAGCATTTTATCCAAACACACATCATGCAGAAGCAGAGCTCCACAGTCTTTTAGATCTGAAAGGAACTTTTAAGTGTCCAGCTGATGGCAGAATATGGGTTATAGGTTCAGAATCTCAGTTAGTTCAATCCACAGTGTCCTGCAGTAAGAGTACACTGATCTGCTGCTCTACAAGGTCACTTTGACATATTGTCATTTGCGTGTGGAGCCAGTGTAGACTGATATCTCTGAAGCTCCAGCCAGGCCATTGCTGTCAAGCAGGGTGTATTATCTTGGGTTTGGGCTGAGCTGGTAGCCTTACATGATTCCTGACTGCTGTTCTCCTGAATCTACTCATATCTGCCTAGAACTCACTACAAACGCATACCGGTGGTTTCATCTGTGACCTTAACTTTTCTGTAGTATTTTCTTATGAGAAAAAAATGAGGCTGCCTCTCATATTACATTGCAAATATGTGCTTTTCTGCAAATATTTCTATTTTCTTTTAATTATCCCCCTATCTGGGTGATAAATTCCCCACAAACTCCATACTGAACCGCAACACAGAAGTCTGTTGAGCAAACAAAGCTGAATGTCAGCAGCACAGCATCTTTCTCACATTTAATCTCAGTATTAATTAAATAATTTTATTTATGAAAGTTTTCCTTAATTTCTTATCATGTCTTTCCAAGGACAAACTACCATTTGGTTGCCCTAGAAATGTGTTAAAAATAAACTAGTGAATGTTTTTTACATTACATTACAAACAGAGAAAAAGATAAAATCCATTTGGGCTCTTTGTAAATATAATTTTCTCCTTAAAGGGTTAATGCAAACCTTCTATTTGCTTCCCTTTTCATTGGTAACATTTCACATAAGCTGAAAGAATGAAAATGTGTCTTGGAAGTAAAGCCACATGTCCTTGGCAAACCATGTGTACAGTAAAGAAAAAGCACGTGAGGCTGTCTCAGCAGCAAGAGACTCAGAAGCTCAGAGGCTCAGAAGCTAAGAGTTTCCACCAGCTGCTGGATCAAAATCACCCCTATCCCACAAAGTCAAGTGACTTCCTGTCTTCCCTTGCCTCTGCCTCATTTTCCTCCTTCTCACCCCCTGCAACCTAACAACCAGAAGATCCTCGTGGTGTTTCACATAGAAGAACAGCTGGGAAATGGAAAATAATGTAAAAGAAGGATAGCAAGCATCTCTTAGGTCAAGGTGAGCTAAGGGGAATTCCTAGAACTAGAATTTAAATGGCTTCAGTGCAAAAAGTTGTGTACTTTGAGAATAGACTAGAATAGACTAGAATAGGCTAGACTAGGATAGGATAGGATAGGATAGGATAGGATAGGATAGGATCGGATAGNAGGATAGAATAATGTTTCTCTTGTTACACAGCACTGCCTGTAATAAAGTCCATTAGGCAAAACTACAGCTCCTTCTTTCTACAAAAAGAGTGAGTCTGAGTCTTTTTACCCTTTATAATGCCATAGGCATTGTTCCAGCAGAATGCCTATCAGAGACTGCAGGTGAAGGAGGCTCCATGGAGGTTTGAAGAGCATTAATACAATGCCAGCACAACATACACTCACAAAGCATAAAGAAAATGTCATAGTACTCTACAGGCCACCACAAGCTCAGCTCCTCCTAGCACCTATACAACACCTGGGGACGGTACAGCTGGACAGTCGACAGCTGGCTGAACATGAGCCAGCAGTGTGCCCTGGTGGCCAAGAAGGCCAATGGCATCCTGGCCTGTATCAGGAACAGTGTGGCCAGCAGGAGCAGGGAGGTCATTCTTCCCCTGTACTCGGCACTGGTGAGGCTGCATCTTGAGTGCTCTATCCAGTTCTGGGCCCCTCAGTTTGGGAAGGATGTTGAGATGCTTGAGCGTGTCCAGAGGAGGCAACGAGGCTGGTGAGGGGCTTGGAGCACAAGCCCTGTGAGGAACGACTGAGGGAGCTGGGGGTGTTTAGCCTGGAGAAAAGGAGACTCAGAGGTGACCTTATCACTCTCTACAACTCCCTGAAAGGTGGCTGTAGTCAGGTGGGGGTTGGTCTCTTTCTCCAGGCAGCAACTGACAGAACAAGAGGACACAGTCTTAAGCTGCATCAAGGGAAATACAGGCTGGATATTAGGAAAATGTTTTTACGGAAAGAGTGATAAAGTACAGGAGTGGTTTCCCAAGGAGGTGCTGGAGTCACCATCTCTGGATGTGTTTAAAAAAAGACTGGCTGTGGCACTCAGTGCCATGGTCTAGTTGAGGGGTAAGGGCTGGGTTGGACTCAATCTTGGAGGTCCAACCTTGTGATTCTGTGATTCTGTGATTCTATTAAGAGGAGAAAGACACAGAGCAGTCTAGTGTCACAGATTTCTATTCATGCATATTTGAATTTATTTTAAAACTTCAGCTTGTGTAAGGACCCCTAGAACTGTTTGCTAGGGAAATTTATGCAATGCAAGACACTAGAAACACATCCATCATATTAGGATTTAACATCATCCTCATCTCCTCTCTGCTTTGCCTCCTGTCACATCATAGGAAGAAGTCTTGGACAAAACAGGAGAGTTCTGGGGGAAGACTGGGCTCTGCACATGCTTTTGAGCTGGCCTTTACCTATGGACTAGTTCCTGTCTTTTGTCTGGCATTTGGTTATGATATGTTTCTGCTGATATTTGCCACTTTATCTCAAGAGTCACTCTTCTTCCTGCCAACAGCAGCCAAAATCATGCAGGTCCCCGAGAATTTTATTTCAGCTTCAGCAGGGTCAAACAAAAAGCAAACCATGAAGTTATGTGTGTCATGACAAATTGCTTGCATAACTCAGAAACTCATAAAACTTGGGAACAGCTGTATCTCATTTCCCAAAGCCAGCTGAAACACCGTGTCTTCCCAACCTGTTCAGCCTTATTGCACACATCAGCAGGGACATTGAGAAAAAAAGTCCTCTGAAAAGCATTACACAATATTAGCAATATTCAGAATGGCATGTACAAAAATCACGGTCCTTGGTATCGCAAAAAACTATGATATTCCTGATTCAAGTGAGATGGTATCACTTACAGTACTTTAGAATGAGGGAGAATATGCTCATATGAGGAACTAGTAAGGGCTACAATATATAGCATTAATATTTATCTGAATAAATTGAATCATAAACTTGATCTCTGCCTCTAATCAAGTGCTGAGATTTTGTTAGCTCAATGCATATGGTTTCTCATAAAATCTCTTGCTTTGCCTAAAGTAGAGCTGACTCAACATTTATTGAAGCACAAAGGAATTTTAAATGTGGAAAAACTGAGAAATTCTGTTGGGAATACTGATTTGCTGAGAACTATAAATGTTATATAAGTCTTCAACAGAATCTATTCATAGTAGTTATTTGGAATAATGTGGTGGTAGGTAACTGAAAGATACTGTCTGAGAAGCTAAGGACAATGTAAGGCTTCAGTAAAATCCAAGAATGTGTTGCCCCACTGAGCCCTCTACAAAATCTAGTTTTACATTTTTTCAGTAAAATTTCATAGTGCATTAATTCCAAAGAGATAAAAAGAGCATACTCAACTCTAGCTATTTGCCTTGGTGCTTTACACATTCTGCTAATAACTTTAAATTTATTAAAGTCTCTGTTGTTTGTATGACCCAATTACAACAATAAACATTAATTACCAAGTGTCAGTATGTGTATTTTATAAAGCTTAAAAGGGAGTTATTATTCATTAGAATCAGTATGAAGAGTTACATGCAGTAGGAAGCAATCTGCAGTGATTATGGAATTTGACCCTGTGGATGGTCACTGTTGTCCATGGCTCTGGCTCCCCACTTACACACCTTCTTGTGGGGAATAGTTAAGCCATACTACTAATATCAAAGCTACTGTCCCCCTCCCATCTTTTCCATCTAGTTTTTTCCAACCAGTCCACAGGTCTGACAACTTGTTTCTTTGGTTTTGGTCAAAACAAGCAGCTGCATCAAAGCCAGCAGGATGTCATTTAGAGAAATATTGATTTTGACAACATCTACAGTGGGAAATTTCAAGTGTCCAGGATAGATTCTTGGATTGTTTCCAGTGGCAAAAGACATGAACACAAAAGCTGACCTTTCTGATCAGAAAACAGATGTTTCACCACAATTTCCTTTCCTGAAAATATTTGAAAGGTTTTGGTTTTGTTCTAAGAAGAAAAACAAGATTTAAGACCTCAACAGTTGTCACAAACAGAATTTTTATTTCTGTCCAGCTCTTCATCTGCAAAGGTATTCTTGAAATGTGAACTTTCTGCTTGGGATGGAATGCTATCACAACAGCCATTCTTTCTGGGTGTGTTTCTGTTCATCTACAGGTCAGAGGCTTTGATAGATAATAATTAAGGACAAACTATTCTCTAAGGGTATTTAAGTCTCAAATATATTTCTAGGTCTTTTCATAACATTTCAACCCTTTACCCTTATGTCATCTTTAGTGATATAAAGAGGCAAAATAGAAGTAACTATTTGTATTTGCATGAGTAATGATTTATGGGATCAGTCTCTCCATTAAAATAATGGATCTATCCTGGTATTTTTTGGTTTTGCCTCTCCTCATAACAGGAACTACAAAGAATGTTGCAGGAGACCCTGTAATAAGAATAGCCTGAATGGAAATCATATTTTAAAAATGAAAGATGAAAGAAAATACTGAACACTGATATAATTTAGAAATTCTGGGATTATATAAAGATTTCTATTACTCTTCCTTATTAAAACAAACAAACCCCTCCAAAAAACAAGTTTGGGGAATATAGCTTGTATATAGTACTAGTATCTAGTTGTATCTAGTACTTGTATCTAGTTGTATTCCACAAAAAGTAAGGAGACTCTAAATACATAATCTAGAGAGATTGCACCAAATTATTTCTATAGTTTATGCTATATGTTGACATAATATGACTCTGTGATGACCTAATATTGACTGTACTAGTAATGACTTTGACAGTAAATACAAATAAACGCTAGCTGTGTTTTGCATCAATTTTCTGGGAAAAGGTTTCAAGCAACCAATTATGAAAAACATAGGTTTTAGCAGAAGTACTGCATAATATTTTTAGCCTATTTCTGCACTCTTCTGACACTGAAAATACATATTTAGTAATGTCTTTTCTGCACAGAAATAAATAGTTAAAACTAATCTTTTTGTTCTACCACTTGAATATACGATCCTGCCCTAAGCACTATACTGGATAAAAGACTTCTGATTTCAGCCTGAGCTGAAATAACCCCCCACAGTAAACAGTACCACAGGCCATTACCTGGCCTTGACACTATATGGCACAGTATGGCCATGCACATTATATAAAATTCTACAATTCATAAGTGAGGTGGCTGCTACTGTAATTCTGTATTGGAAATGTATTTGGAAACTATCATAGGAGCTGGAGAGATCCAAGTCAGTAATGGACTGAACCCAGGAAGACCAATGGCAGCTGACATATGGACCAACCCAAGCTCCAGAATAAACAATGCAGTTGTCCTGAAAAATGCAAATACATTTCCACACTGGAAGAGGGTAGAAGCATTAAATTGAATGTACAATTCCTTTTATGACAGTAACCCACCTAGTTGATGAATGGAAGACAGTTGATGTAATCTTTCTTGGATTTCAGTAAAACTTTCAATACTGTCTCTCACAGTATCCTTCTGGATAAAATGTCCAGCATTCAGCTGGATAAACATATCATGGGATGGGTGAGCAACTGGCTCATGCATTGGGCACAAGGGGTTATAGTGACTGGGTATGTCAGACTTGTGACCTGTCACTAGGGGGGTTCCACAGGGGTCTGTCCCGGTCCTGTGCTATTCAACATCTTCAGAAAGGACTTGGAGACAGGACTGCAAGAGACACTAACCAAGTTCACAGACAATACAAAAGAGGGAGGAGTTTTGACTCCCTTGAAGGTGGGAAGGCCCTGCAGAGAGACCTTGTCAAGTCAGAGGGCTGGGCAATCACCAACCACATGAAGTTCAGTAAGTGAAATTGCCAGATTCTGCACCTGGGATGGGCAACCCTGGATGTACAGACAGGCTGGGGAATGGGAAGCTGAAAATAAGTGCCATGGAAACAGACCTGAGGGGTCTGGTTGATGGAAAGTTGAATATGAGCCAGTAGTGCCCTGATAGCCCAAGCATGTCCTGGGATGCATCAGGCCCAGCATCACCAGCTAGGCAAGGGAGGGGATTGTCCTGCTCTGCTCTGCACTGGGGTGGCCTCACCTCGAGTGGTGGGGGCAGTTTGGGCACCACAGTGTAAACAAGACATCAAACTATTAGAGAGTGTCCAAAGGAGGGCAATGAAAATGGTGAAGGGCCTTGAGGGGCAGCCGTGTGAGGAGCAGCTGAGGGCACTTGGACTGTTCATCCTGGAGGAGACTGAGGGGAGACCTCACTGCAGTTACAACTTCCTTGTGAGGAGAAGAGGAGGGGCAGGCACTGATCTCTCCTCTCTGGTGACAGTGACAGGACCTGGAGAGGGAATGGCCTGAAGTTGTGTCAGGGGAGGTTTGGGTTGGATATCAGGAAAAGTTTCTTCACCCAGAGGGTGGTTGGGCCCTGGAACAGGCTCCCCAGGGAAGCTGTCACAGCACCAAGCCTGACAGAGTTCAAGAAGCCATTTGGACAATGCTCTTGAGCATGTGGTGGGACTCCTGGGGATAGTCTTGTTCAGGGCTAGGAGATGGTCTTTGGTGATCTTTGTGGGTCCCTTCCACTTCAGGATATTCTGGGATTCTGTGATATTCATTAATTTTCATTGGGACAGTCAGACTCTTTCAAGTAAGGAAGTTAAAACTTTTTCAGACTCTTTCAAGTAAGGAAGTTAAAACTTTTTCAGTTTTGATTAGACAGAGATATTTTTAGTGCAGTTTATGGTAAAACATTTACTTTGAACAAATTAGATAAGATTCATGGAGAACTCTGTATTTTGGGTTTAGTTTTATTCCTCCTATTTCCTAGACAATTAATTTTGGTTAAAATATATTTGAATTTTTACTACTCTGGATGGAAAACTTCAAAAACAGGGCACAAGGAACGTTTCCTACAAGCATCTCCACTGAATGTGCAGAAAAGATTCAAATGGAATTTAACATTAGTTATATGTCTGTTTTTCTCATCCAGAGGGCTTGGGCTCCCTGTGAGGAGGATGCTGGTGGGGCTTCCCCTAGGACTCCAGAGGGGTCTGTCCCAAAGCCCCAGGCAGGAGCAGGGCAGCCCCGGCCCTGGGCATCAGGAAGTTCCCTGGGGATGAGGATAAGCCAAGGCTGGATCAGGACATCAGCCTACAGGTGGGGGTCAGGATCAGTGGGGTGAACCAGCGTCAGAAAATGTCTGGAGATGGCAGGGGAAAAAGGAGCAGAGTGTGTGACTGCTGGGACTGCCCTGGTGTAAAGGCTGGCACTGCTGCTCACCTGAAGGGTGAGAGGAGCATGGTGTACTCCTAAATCGAGGCAACACAAAGCACACAGTTCACATTTAGCACCTCCATAACTAAAGTATGATCTTCTGGAGACCACTTGCAAATGATCTGAAGTGGGAAAATTGAATAATTCTGTGTGATAGAAAAAATTGAATCAATGTAACCCAAGACATCAAAGCTGAATTTAAAAATACAAAATTATTTTCTACATCACAGGACTCAACCTACATTAAATTGTGTCTTAAAGGAACTATAATGCTTTGGTGCACATCTGCTGATATTGTTACAGAAATCTGGATAACTTTCAGCATTCCACTTTGTCCTAAATTTTTTTTAGTGAAGTGTCTGTGATTCCTAGGTTCATGTTTTCAACATTCTCATCTTTCTGTTAAACCGTGCCAAGTTTTGGAAGGATTAGCTACATAAAATGAAGAAAAAAAAAAAATCAGTGGGTAGCTCTTTTTAAGCTAAGAAATTATGTGATCAGATCTAATGCCTTGCAGTTACAGTCTATAACCTTTCATAAAACTTGCTGCCTACAAATAATCTTTCACAGATTTCCGCTAGCTAGCATTAGTAGGACTTTCTAGTCAGAGCTAGTGAACAATATCTATTGTTCTGTCTAATAGAGCTATTATGTGCTCTCCTCTTTCCATTTACAGGCTACAAACTACTCAGAAGACATATTCCTCTGCTACTAAATCTTCCTTTTATACTCCTTTTTCCCAAAGTCTTCACCTGCCATTCCCAATAGAAGTTCCAGATGGTACTTCTAGCTCAATGACCAGATTTTGCTAATGAGCTGTCAGACTGAATGAACACAGGGCTTACCTTGAGCTCTTGTCTCACAGATTTGTAAATAATTTTATTCGCTTTCAAATACAAATCTGTAGTTACAACCAATGCATCAGGAAATAAATGGGTAGAAAAGGTGTTGACTGGGGCAGCCATTAGGGACTTCTGAGTAAATCAGAGATCACACATTTCTGACAGAAGTGGAGAAATCTTTGTATAAATATTCATTTAAAAATATTCACTTAAATAAGCGCAGCAAGAAAACAGTGGTTCTATATAAACCACCTCTCCATATGATCCCATTCCAGGGCATCTTCTCATGGTACTTGCCATGAAGTTGCCTTTTCCACAAAGTATTATGCAAACCCAGTATTACAGCTTTCAGGTGTTCATGAAGTACAAAAAACCAGCAGCCCTTTTCAAGATCATTTTTTTCTGTTTATCAGATGGCCAAGCTCCATTTCAAGGGACATGGCAAGAGACACCCATATATGGAAGTATTTTTAATAACTTAATGATGAATTAGTTGCTCTTTGTATGTTATTCTACAGGCAGGGACATGGAATAAGAAAACTCCAGTGCCAAATATTTTAAAATACATTCATAATGTCCAAGGTCCATAACTCTTTCCTTCCTGTCTACTTTTTGTTGGTTTTCTGATTTTTTACTCTTTGAAGCTGTAAGTAAGTGAAAGGTTCTACTTGTTACATAAGATTATGAGCATTACTTAATCTTTCTTGCTTTTAGAAGTACCTGCTTCTCATGCTAATGCCAAGGCAAAAAATTTGTGTATCCCTTTCAAGAACTAAGAGGGCATAATTTTGGGATTAACGCAGCCAGTAAAAAGGCAGGGGGAGGCAGAGGGAGGAATCTGGACAAAGTAATTCATGTGTTAAATAGTTGATCTGTATTATTTGTCTGTTTTAAAGGACTACTATGAGAAACCAAAGATGTGCCACAATCTCTGGCGTAACCAAGTAGTTGTACAATTAATATTTTTCCTTCTGCATATTTTTCAAGGTCTTACAAAGCCAAGTGGAAAAGTTTCCACAGTGGACATCACATTGTTTGGGAAGGGAGGAGTCAGTTAACACCCTAATTCAATTGAATTCCTAAGCAAGAATGTAAAACAGATGAGAAATTAAAGTTCCAAACAGCTTCTTGCATATCATAGGAATTCAACTAATCAGACTAAAAAGAAGTTTTATGTTCCCTCTCATAATATTATTAATAATCAAAGTTACTTTATGATTCATTTCCCTAAATCATAATGTGAGGGGAAACACAGCTCCCAGGGTACAATGAAACTTCATGTGTGTTCAAGAGTAATAAGATAACTATTAGACATATGAAAGAGACAGATTTTCAGGTTTAGGGCATTTGGTGCAGATGAATATATCTCTAGAACAGAGTGATTCCTCCTCTGTGTTGACTAAGTCACACCTAGGAAAAATCCTAAGTGAGAGACAGGTGAAGTGTTGCAAGTATGCTCTAACACATCATGTTAACAAGCCTGCTTCTGTTTTTTCTGTAACATTTTCCCCAGTTCTGTAATAGAAAACTAAGCCTTTGCTTGTTAACTCTCCATTAATTTTGTCTACTAAAAGCAAAACTGCTGAGTTTTTCAAGGAGACGGTACTCTGTTTCTCCAGAAATAGCATGTTTAAAGAATTTATCAGATATATACACAAGTCCTTTAAGTGTCTAAGATGTGAAACAAATTGTCACTTCACAGAAGGCCATGTGTCTTTCCCACCAATATTCTAGGCTCCGTTTGAGCACTGGTAGCTGACAAGCTTCAGGGAAAAATTTTTCCCATATGGGCAAACACTATTGCTCTGCTGGCAAGCAAGAATTAGCCATGAGACAAGTTAGCATAATCCCTTGTTGTCACAGAAAGCCTCCAAGTTATTCGTACACCACTAACACATACCAGTCTTTTGGGAATGCATTTTTGATGTTCTTCAGGCAGAGACAGCACTGTGTCTGACAGAAAGATCCACAAAAGGCACTAACAGATGTTTCGAAAACAACCACAGTGTTTGCCTGAATTATTCTTTTACCTAAAAATAAACCAAGATCCTAACCCAAACTTTGAACAAAATTTCAGCCTTACAGAGGTCTAAAACTAGCAGGATGCAAGGGCACATATGGGGAAAACATGATGTGTTTGGGAGGATAGCATTTCAGTAATATATGTTTCCACCAACTGCAAGCAAAAAGGTTGAACACATATTTATACAGCAGTAGTAAAAAGCTGAATGATTTAGCAGCAAATGAAAATTAAATAAAAGAGGCAGGCCAAGAAAATATGAGGAACAGTAGTTAGAAATTCTACACTGAATGCCACAGAAAGGAAAATGTTAATGAAAGAGGAAATGCCTAGGCTCTAGTCAAGCATATCTGGCTCTGAAGTGAACGTTTCAATGGAATAGGCTTTTGTGAACTTGGGGCATTTCTGATGCTTCATTTAAGTTAAATCATTTGTTAAATACATTCTATTGGCTGAGAATTTCCTGAAGTCCTAAGTAGACAGAAGTATATGAGAGTGTGGGTCTACAAAAAAATTAAATAGGAAATACCATTTTTAAAGTTTAGTTACAGAAGTGAGTTCTAGTAAAAGGGTAGCATAGGAAATTTGCTAGTTTGAAACATTAGTTGAAGTTTCTTTATTGTTTTTAATTTTTTCATCTATCATCTGAGGATACTTTCCTTCTGTGCAATTGACCATCTATATTTCACATTGTCTGATATTTTAAGAAATAAATCCATCTGGATGAAATCAGATTGTCTTCAGATGTTGAAACCCAATCTTTTTTCACTTTAGCTACTTATACAGAATTTCAATGTACTTGCAAAAACTGATTTTTTGTAAAGAACAAACCATGCTGCTTTGCATTTGTGCAGAACTATTGCTGCTCCTTTATTTATTTGTAATCATTTCCTATTGACATTGTCACAGGACTATATATCTAGGTAGATATTTAAGTTGGCTGAAATTTTATTCTGACTTAAAACTTGCAATGTAAGTAGTGAGGCCTAATTTTATTTATAATCTTTGTACTCTACAAGCATCTTCTGGATTATTAATTAACTAAATTGTCTGTTTAATGCTCTTGTCTTTCTATGCAATTACATCTGCAAATTATTGTATGAATGAAAGGATTGTTGGTGTGCATGTTCATGTGAGTCTTTCTTTTTTTTTTTTTTTTTTTTTTTTGGGGAACTTTAAGTTAATTTAAGATTCAGTTACCCCTCAGAATTTAGGGTAGCATTTCTGTTATTTCTAATGCCTTTACAAATCCTGCTCCTTAGATTTCCACTTTTCTTACCAATGATGAAATTTGTCTAGACTAGATACTTTTTGGCTGAATTAGATGATCTCATTTGATACCTTATTATTGCTTTCCTTTAGAACAATAATATTAGGGTTATTTGCTATTCACTTTATTTGCTAAGATTTTTATTTGGGGTTTAAAACCTAGTTACAATTAGCTGGTATAATGTATGTCTCACATATCAAAGTCTGTCTTTAAAAGTTTAGATATGATATGATATGATATGATATGATATGATATGATATGATATATGATGTGACATGATATGATATGATATGATATGATATGATATGATGTGATATGATATATGATGTGATATGATATATGATGTGAGATGACATGACATGACATGACATAAGACACACACTTGTTTATTCACGACTCACCCTCACCTGAAGTTTATTGCACTGTGGTTTTGGAATTACCTTTAATTAATTTTATTTCAGCTGCTATTTAAAATGTTATTATCAATCAAAAACTATTATGAGATTTATATTACTCAGAAACTGCGTCTGGTCAGTGGAGCTGATTAAATATTTTTCCATAGGAAAATGCTTGCCTATTAAAAATATAATGCTAGGAAAGTAGCCTCTCACTTATGAAAACCAGAAAAAACATCTTGGTAAAAATATTGTTCTACCACCCTTCTCGAATGGTGTATTTCTCATATATGAGTTTAATGCTGTGTAAAATAAATATTTAGGTGTTTAGGTTTTTGAGGGTTTTTTATCAGATATTCTGGTTAATTGTGGAATTTCCTGTTGGATGGAAATTATGGATTCTGAGCAGTTGCTCTTATGAGCCATCTTCATAGTAGACATCAGATGATAACGCCTTGGAGAGATTGCAGGTGTGTACTCCAGTCTAACCATAGGAAAGTCCAAGAGCAGAGATCCATCTGGCAGACTGTTAGTGGATTTATCAGTACTCAGACAAGTGGCTACATTCATTCTCATGTTGTACAAGTCCAAAGAGTGTATGAAATCCATTTAGTTTCTCTTTTAAAAATTTCTTACATTTTGTTTCCTGATCTAGTACCATTCTCATTCAGCAGAGCAGAGATTTTTGAGTGTTCTCTTTGGCAAATGACTCTCGGAAAAATAAAAATCTTGTCCCTGACTTCACAGTCATCATCAGTCTTTTCATATGTGTGTAACTGCTAAGAATTCAAGACAAAGAATATGAAACATCAGTAATTCTCTTTGGTTCCATTAATACTGGAAGGGAGGAAGATGAGCCAAAAGTAAAGCATATCTAAGAGAAGGACAAAACATTATTACAGCATTGGTTGAATTTGGAATTTCTCTTTTGCAATGAAGTAAAAAAAAACTTTAAAAACAACTACTGTTTTGAATCAGAGTGCAAGCCACATATTTTTCAGACATCCCAGGAAACAAAAAGACATTATGAAATTATGAAAAAGACATTAAAGCATAAATATCTATATTTATAGATTTAAGTGTAAATATAAATGTAATGCTAAGTTCACTTCAAGAAACTTTAATAGCAATATACCTCACCTTTGAAATACACTCAAGTGTTTATTTAGATGGACTTATTAATCAATCTTTTATATACATGTTACCATCTCCACTCAAAGAAAGCTGAGTTTCCTAAACTATAATCCAGCATAATTCCTATACCTTATTCTAGAGATTTGGATTTCTATCCCAAATTAACTGAAAAGATTTCTGAAACTTTACCATGTCACAGAATCTGAATTTGACAATGTTACATATTGCTCATGGGAACATACATTTTCAAATGTTCCATTATAATTCAAACTTTCTTCTTTTTTTTGAGGATTCAAATTTAGGTATGTACAAACAACATGATCACTGGACATAAAGGTACATGAATAACAGTATAGTTAATATAAGTGAGGATTCATTGCTCTCCTCTTGTATAAGTTTCTCAGTACAGTCTCAAGTTTTCTATATTCTCAATAAAATCTTTCAGAAATAACAGAATGGAAAATTAATAATCTTGCAGAATAATCCTTATCAAAACAAAATTTATAACATTCAACATAAATAGTATCTTCAAACATCCCACAATTAATATTGACCTGTCTTGATTTGAATTTTTCCCATTTAATTATTATTTAAAATATTTTTCTTTTGAAAGAAAAGAGATTACATCCATTTCAGACAATTTTTTTTCTTAGTTGCTCATGTTTATCCCACAAGTCTGAATCTGGGACATACCAATCATTCTGTGGCAAAACACTAATACCATCATAAATCTGGGTTTACGGCCTCACGACTGAAAGAAACAAAAGGAGAAAAGGGGTTGTGAAAGCCCTCGCAAGATCAAAGAAATGCAGTGGTGAAATAAACTTCCCTGTTACACCATATACACTACACGAATCTCTCCAAAGACTACATGTGGCTCCTGACATTTTGAAAGTCTGCGTTTGCAGTTCAGTTGATAAACAGCTGCTATTTTCAAATCAGAACAACTCCTCACAACACGTTTTATCAGAGAGCAGAGAAAGAGATTGCCTTTAGTATTCTGATCACTCCTATCACGGATAGACTTTTGGATCCAAGCTTTGCTTTGTTTTTAATGCTTGAAACCATCCCAAAAAAAGCATTTGAATGCTTTGTTACTGATTTGGAAACCTTGTTTAACTTGAAAGAAAATAAAGCAAAGCCCTCCTTTGGCTGCATGGGTCACTTTGATTCATCTTGAGTACAATGGATCATGAGCTAGTTTGTACTGGAAGTTGAAGTTGCTGACAGCCTTAGCACTTATGCCACTGTCTGTATGTTCTTCTGTTGAAAGGATTTTTTCCCCTTCTAAATTTCATTTTTAAGTTCTCGTTTTTATTTTAGCTGTTTCTTAAAGCAATTATCACAACTTTGTACATGATGTCTATTTCCACTAACAGATTTCCAGTGAGTAATGGGAAGAGTAAACTAGGTTTTTTCTTGTGGGAAAAGGACATCTGGGCTGTGTCTATGCTAATAAGCTAAAAAAAGGATAAGGTATAGGTGCATGTATTAAATTGTCCATTTTATGTGTTACTTAACAGGTATGGACTTTTCCTGTACTATATCCCCTGTTATTGCAAATAATGTGTGAGTACAACTCAGAGCTTAATGTGGGGCAGGGACTGCTGCCTTACCCTGTGGGGCAACTGGAGTGGGAAGATTTAACTCTGTGACTGCAACTGGTGCTGTGCAACTTGCACTGGGAGCCAGAAAGAAAGATATTTAGTCATAAACACAGCCCTGGATGAAGGGGCACTGCATGAAAGGATCCAAGAACACTCCAGACAGTCAACAAGTGTTATACAGAGTAGGAATTCTTGTAAAACACAGGTATATTGAAGACCAGCTAAGAAAGCTGGGACTGTTCACCTGGAGAAGAGAAGGTTGTGTGAAGACATCATAGCAACCTTCCAGTATCTGAACGGGGCCTACAGAGAGGACATAGAGGGGCTCAGGAACTGTAGTGATGACAGGACAAAGAGTAATAGGTATAAATTGAAAGAGGAAATTTAGGTTAGATATTAGGATGAAATTCTTTACTGCGAGGGTGGTGAGACACTGGAACAGGCTGCCCAGAGAAATTGTGGGCATCCCAACCTTGGCTGTGTTCAAAGCAAGACTGGATAAAGCCTTGAGCAACCTGGTCTAGTGGGAGGTGTCACTGCCTATGGCAAGGGAGATTGGGACTAGATGATCTTTAAGGTTCATTCCAGCTCCTTAACATTTTATGATTCTATGATATTTCTTTAGCATTTATTTATTAATTTTTTTAAATTAACTCTCCAGTGCTAGACATGTCTCTGGGTATCTATCCCCATGCATGGGCACCAGAGGGAATAAAAACTGCACAGGAAGGAAAGAAGGAAATAAAGTGAGCCCTGCGGTGTGGTGAGGAAAGCACTGTTTTTTCTCGAACAATAAGAATTCATGTTTCAAGAACTGAAGCATTTATGAGGAAATCTGAGGGATGTGTAGAACAGAAGGAGGCAAATCTCACACAAATTTACCAATCTTAACAAATTGTACAGATAAATATCAAATTGTAGAGATACGCATCTTTTGAACTGAACTCTCTTCAAAGAGACATGGTTAGCTAACCTCCCAAAATGATCACACAAGTGAATTAACACGTGCAGGATACAAAGGAAACTATTTGGCAAAACATATCTTTATTTACGTCATACAAATACAAAAGTACCAGTACCAAACTACTACCTTTTAATAATTTAGGGAATTAATCTCCACAGGTGAGACAGAGGGAAATAACACATGGGCTTCCATGTGACATGAGGCAGGAGAGTCACTAGAGCTCTATTCAGCTTTTATGCCTAAATTTAAACAAAACCATATCTGACTACAACAAAGAAAATAATCTCTTGGTAATGATAGATACCAATCTCTCAAGGCCCTGTGTTATATCATAAGCAGTATGGCACTTCATGATTTATGCTGTCCACACTAACCCTAATAATTCTAGCCCATGCCTATTACTTCCAGCTATTTGGACCACACCATATGAGGAACAACTTTATGGTTATCCATAGCTGTATCCAGTCCTTAGGTTATCCAGGCTAAACCTAGTTTTACCCTGGCTGTCATTCACTGAAAACCAGTGAACAAAACATTTCGATCCCAAACAAACAAGTCGCTTTCTGATCCCTAATTTCCCAAATCCTTTAGTAACAAAATGAGATATGCAGCATTTAAATTTTCAAAATAGTCTAGCCTCAAACTGATACAAATCCAAGCCAGACAATGAACATTCACCTCAAGCTGTCCTTTCCTGAATCTAACTTAACTTTTGTTGCCCAGGAATGAAAACCAACAAGAAAAGAAGACTGAAAAAAAAATTTTAAAGAGACACAATACACAGGCATTACAATTCCTTTGCATAATGCTGAAGAATGTGCAGCTTCAAGAATTAAAAGGAGCTCTTCTTTTTCCAACTCTCAAACCAGGAGTCCAGCCCTAACTCTAAACCTAGCAATGGTCAGGGACTGCAGCTCCCCAGCAAACAGGACAGACAAAAAGCAGCAGTCATCCTTAACATCACTCCTCATTAATCTTGAGAAAGGTAGCTGTCTTCAATCCGTACATTCCCAAAGACTAGCCAAAATATAAGTGCTAAACTTAACCAAGGTCATGGAACAAATTATAAGAAAAAAAGAGCACAAAGTATTGTCCTAAAACAACACTTTTTCCTTATTCTGAGGGCAAGGCACCAGATGTTGAAATGGGTTCTTCAGTTATTGCATTCCCCCAAATAACCTTAACCTCAAAAATAATGCTAGCCAAGGGAACCACCCATCCAGTGAAGGGAGCATAAGCTGTTGACCACAATTGACTCCAGACTTCTCTTCAGTCTTCTCTCTGAAGGCTGCTCAGTCTCAAAGAAAAACTAGATTTAATTTTTTGACTTGCAATCTCCAACATAAGAGTAATAATTATAGGAACTATACACACTGTAAAAAAAGTGTTGTTTACAGCTCTATTCCAAACTTTAGCAGGCAGAAAATAATTATCTGGTTTCTTCAAGCTTTATTTTACCAACATTTAATCCAAATATAATCCTAACTCTGACTGCAGAGGATAGGACCCATTCTTCTAGTAATAAAACATAAATTCCGGATCACAGTCAATACCAGCCCAAGTTTAGGATGACACGTATTTTTTGGAAATAAATGATAATGACTTTCTCTCATTGGAGAGAAAGGCCAGATAGGCATATTTGAGTTACACTTCTGAATGAGATTAGGACTTGTAATGGTTTTGCCTGAAGGTCCTCTTGCCAGAGATTCCTTAAAATATTTCGAAGTACACCTTATACTACAAATGTGTTTTACAGAATCAGTGGGAGGCACCATTACTCCTACAGTAAGAAGGCTCTGAACACTACTTGGAGCACGAAGTTTTTACAAAAAGAGCTAAGAAATAGTTGACTTGACCATGAAATAAGCTATGCAGCAGCAGAGGAACTCGGACTCTGCTAGAGTGACAAGATCTACTGAAATGTCACTTAACCATAGGTTTGTTAATTTGTAGATTACTTAGATATTTTCAATAGCTACTGAACTATGTGGCACACGGTGCCGTTTTCTGAGTGTCACGATGTATTTGAATACTTATTCATCCTCACTGCAGGGAGTTAATTTCCACCTTCCCTGGGAATCAATGAGGAAGTTGGCCCTCACGTGGCTGAGCTAGGAGGCAAGCAGCAATGGTTCTTAACTGCTGTGCAGCTGCACCAGTTTCACACTGTATCACTGGAGTTACGGAGAGAGCTGGGCTCAGTGGTGGCCATTCCACGCCAGGCAGATGGCAGAGTTAGGATTAGCACTAGGATGATTTTGGAAAACAGTAACTGAAAATGTCAGGCATATGCAGTGGATGCCAAGCCTCCTGCCAAATCTCAGTGAGGGTCATGAAGGATAAGGATTAGTGGTACAGAAATCCATGTTCACAGCCAAGGACAATAGCAGTCCACCCTTGAGTAGTAACTCTCACTGGGTAGAAATCTGTCCAGTCTGACAGCTTCTGGTGATTAAATAAGGGCATATCACAGACCCTGCTAATGTGTCGGTAACTTCTGCTCCTGGTGATGGATTCTAATCTTTTTTCCAGCAACATGATATTCTAGTAAATTCAGCATGGATGTTGAGAGGCAGGTGTGGGTAGGGGTCCTTATGGAAAACATACTGGAATATCACAGGTGCATGGGATGCAGATGAGTAAAGTGAGGTAGTGATGTTAAAGGAATGGTGTGAGAAAATGTGACAGGATGCAACGTGTCACAGACAAACGAAGATCTTATGTACAGGGTCGCATTTGGTGACCTCAGATGAGAACTCAGACATGGTTAATTGTAGATGTTGCCTGTGATTATAGAGGTCTGCACTTTTTTTCCTGAGGAAGTTTAAGGAGTAGTCTTTAGCCTAACCTGCATTTATATAAATATATCAGTGAGATGTCATATCATTAACAGAAAGACTTAAAAGACAGAATGAACAAAACCCTTGAATAAACCCTTTATAACTAGAATTATGTGTTAATGATGACTTATGTACAAAATAATAACTTGAAAATACCATTTAAAAGAATTAACACAACATTTCACCAAGTAAATAACTGTTCATTTGAGGGAAAATCTGATGGAATTTGGCCTGAAATTAAGGTGTGAATTGATCTCAGTGGGAAATTATGTAATGAAAAACACAGGACCATATATTCCTGGGGATGTGTAAAAATACCATCATCAAAAGCTCATCATTCACTTTTCTTCTTTAGTCAGCCTTATAGCAGTCAGCAATCAGTGTTTCCAAAACCAAGCTGTTGTCCCATAAAACTCAGTTTGGTGACAAGAAAATGAGCTCCCACCATTGATGGACGTGTTTTCCACTAGACTGCACTGAAACTAGCCTGAAGTAAAACTTCCTGAAAACTTCCATCTACAAACCCACACTTAATGTCTGTAGTAATGGGTAATGCAAACGTTGCCTGTAAATGTTATGTCTCTCCAGAAGGATGCAGGTACTTAAATAACAAGTGCAAACTGTAACAGGAAGTAGCTGCAGTAGTCGAAGTTTAAGTTTATTTAAGACAGGACGGACATGGTAAAAGATCATTCATAGTGGCTCCCTTCTGGAATATTGAAGGACTACATATAAAATTCCTAATGACTGTAAATAATTCTAACTCATTAGTGCCAATACAGGGCATGAACTATACCTAATATTTTTCTAAAAGTTTATTACCCATTCAAATTAAAATTTCCACTTCTAAAAAAGGAATAGTATACTAAATCTGTCAGAAACATGCCTGTAATTTTGTTTAAATGGGCTATATTTATTTACTTTTCCTTTAAAAGTCATGTGTTAACATTAATCTTCTTTTTCCACTTATATGCATTTTGCATTCCTGATGGCATAAGAAATTACTCTGGAACTGATTGAGCCCTAGATTTTCTTTAACATCCATCCACATCAATTTAACAGCTGCTTTCAATATTATAGAATTTATTTTTTTAATTTGTGGTTTTTGTTTATTTTTAAATGTGGAATATCATAGATTATTTTCTCCTCATGTAATACTGAAATTAATTTTCTTCTATGGCAAAAATGTCATCAACATTTTAATAAAATGCAATGATTAAACTGTGTGATCTTAAAAAATCCAGTCAAAAAAACCCAGCTTAATACAATCAATTCATTAGTTATGCTCTTTAAATGTTAGACTTTGTATCCTGCAAAAAGTTCTCCTTACCTAGTACACATACAACAGTTTCTACTTCGTCTTTATAAAATAAATTTTTTTTAAAAATAGCAGCCCAAAATATATACTTGCCCAAGGACTCATGCAAGCTTTGTTTAGATATTGCACATAAAATAATAACTGATACCTTTTATATTGTACTTACTATTTCTTTATGTTATGGAAATTACACCAGTTTATTCTTCTATATATATGATTCATCTGTTTAACTCCTTCAGTGTGCATACCAAAAGGAAATAGAAGATTTCTTGCTCCACTTGATGGATAAATATAATTGTATGTGAGAATGAAGTGACATATACTAATATTAAAGAGCATTAACTGCATTCTCACACTGTTCTACCCCCAGGAATTAAAATCAAAACAAACCAAAAAAGCCTTGCATAGAATTAAATTAGTTTAAAACTCATATTTATGTACTGCAAAAAAAATATTCTTAGACCTTTAACCTAAAAAACCAAAGAAAACCTCTTCTGCATTTTGCTATAGGTTTTATAAAGCTGACAAAACCAGATTTATCTGTGAATCTACTCCCTGACTTACACTACTACATTTAAAGAGTTTGGGGTTGAATTTTTCAAAACTAAAATAAAAAATAATATTCATAACTTACCATTTATTCATCTGCTTTAAAAATAAGAAAATCTTAAGAAAATAATACTATCAAAATATATTTTGTCTGGATCCTCAGCTGGTGTTAGGGAGTCTTAATGAGGTTAAGTATATATATCTACAAGGAATTATCACAGCTGAGGATACAGACACAAAATTTTACCCCCTTTGTCCTCTGTTTATTAAGGGTCTAACCATCATATAAGTCACAACCACCTGACAGAACTCTGACCATGTGCAAACAACTCACTTTTAGCTCCTTTACAACATCACAGAAATCTGAAAGGACTTTCCTGCCAGGCAAAAGTCTGATGCAGGGGGTGGAATCTTGGCTCAATAAAAGTCAGTGGGAAACTCCTACTGAATTTACTGGACCTACAGTTTTCTCCATAGTTGTACAAGAAGACCCTATGAACAAAGGATGTGTTCCTAAATATAATTTATAAATGATAACAGTGCAGTTAGGCACCTTTTTCTGGTTAGCTTTGGAATGAAGCAAAGAATATTACTTCTTAGAAAGTCCGGGAAAATCTGCTGCTGATGTCAATTTCCTGACATAAATGCATCCTGACACAAAGCCTTCAGTGGTACCTATAGGATTTAATAGGGAACTTCCAAGACAGCTGTGCTTTCCAGCAATTTTTTTTTACATTACTATTCCTAGTGTGAGCATAAAAGCAAATTTGGTTGATAGAGTACATATATTTGCAATGGATTATTTTTTTTGGCTATGTGATATACCAGCTTTCTTTATGATTTGCAAGTTTATGAGGAAAAACCACATTTTAGAACAATTATGAGAGTTACTATAACACTACTGAGACCAAGAAATTATATTTTCTCTTTTTTGGTTTTTCCTTGGCCAATGTTGACGACAATGGCTAAGCTCTTTCTGGATAGAGAGTGTTCTGAAGGAAATGGACAGTACAGCTGAACAAAGGAGGGGGGGGAAAAAGGTGAAAGAAAGCTTTGCCATATGACACAGTCATGTAACATGCATTCAGATCATAAATTTACCTTGGAAAAAAGCAGATGCAGAAAAAAAGAGCTTCAAGGGCATCCAGACTGGAAAGTCTGCCCTTTTATTGATTAATCTGTGCAATTTTTACTTTACTTTTTTTAAAAAAGACCAAACTACAAAATTAGTTAATAGCTAAAACAGGCAATTCTTCCATTAGTTTTCTCTGCCTCTCCCAGTGGTTTGGGGATTTATTTGCTGTTTCCTACACATAGATCAGTAAACTTTATGAAATATTGAACAAAAAGGTGAAGCAATTATAAAGACAGAATTTTGATACTCCTAGAAAATCACTGGAGATCTAGTGTAAGCCTCTCCAAAGCCAATTAAAATACTGGTACATGATAAGGATGTGGTGGAGGATAGTACTCAAAATACAGTATTTTTATATAAATTTGTATTACCAGCATTGTGACTTTGTTTTGATGAGAAAAGAAGTAAAATATTTAGGAGAATTTCACTGCTGCATATTAAAAAAAATCAATTAATTGATTAATAAATTACTCTTTTAGGTCCTAAGGAAAATATATTAATTATTAATAAATAAAGATAAGTGGCTTTTGTGTGGAAAAGATCTTCATCTCTTGGTAATGTGGAATAACTATAATAAGATAAAATTAATAGCAATGGGAGTAGAATAAATTTCATTAGTCTTCTGGTATCAACTGCATGAAAACAACACTTTCTTTCCAAAACAGCCACAGAGTACATGTTAGAATACAGTGCTTAATGATGTGGGAGTAATCTATTTTATTAAGTCCATTTCAACATGAAGCAATCATCACCTTTTTAACTAATCATCTATTTCACATTCTAATAAACATGGGAATCATCTGCAATAATACTTAAAGTTGCATATAGAGTGTGCTTCTCCATTCCTGTGGCTGGGTTAACACCACACCCATGGAAAATGTTATGTTCTAATGACTCCAGAGTTTGGTTTTACTCTGATGGGACCATGCAGGCCACGTTAAACTGACCAACAGTGATTTACAGCTAGTTTGTCTTCTGCCCAGAAAACGCACAATTGAGCTATTTAAAACAGTAGCTGTTTTCCTCATTCATCTGTTTTGGATCACACTAATCCTAGGTTTGGATGAATGATAACATGAAGTTAATGTTTATGATGTTCCCAAGTATTTAGTAAGTATTACACAACTGCAGTGCCACAATCATGGAATTAATCACAGAATGTTAAATGTTGGAAAAGACCTTAAAGATCATCTAGTCTCAATGCCCTCTGCCATGGGCAAGGACACCTCCCACTAAGGAACATGACCATGGTGCACTTCAATGGAATATGGACACGCTCCATGCCCATGTCCTAGACATGGTCCAGGGCAATCAGCTTTAGCTGTCCCTGCTTCAGCAGGGTGGGTGAACAGGATGACCTCCAGAGATCCCCTCAAATGACAACACTTCTGTAATTCTTGCCATGCCTGTGTAGAAGGATTGTCAGTAGCAAGACTTGCAAAAACTGTAGATTATTTTGCTACATTCATGAAAATGAGTATATTATTCATGTTATGTTCTATGTATCATAGATATAGAATACACCTACTTTTCTATGTTGCTTGATCTCCCTATATCTTTTTGATGGTTTGGGGATTTTGCCGGGGGTTGGTTGGGGTTTCTTTTTCCTACTTAAAAGTCAAGAATAATGTTTGTGGGTTTTATTCATGGGTTTTGATTCTTTTGGCTGTTCTCAGAGAAACACAGAGCTCATTAAGTCTGCAGGGTTGTTAAGGTCATGGAAATGGTAGAGTTTCAGCAAGTATGGAATATCACACAGCATTGCTGAATGAATGATCAGAAACACAAGTCACAACTCATAGAGGAGCTTTGCCCTGCAAGATCTCCTCCCCCACTATTTGCTTGATAGTTGACAATAGTTACAAGGCAAAGTTATGTGAACTGGATCCAGCAGCCCGTGCCTCTATAAAGAGTTTATTACTTCAGGATCAATTGTATGTCTCTGTATACAACTGTGGTTGTGAATGATCTTTTTCTAGGTACAATTTGAGTTTAGAAAGTAAGTGCAGGTAAAGTAGTCAACACTAGTGCTGACAGCGGGGCCAACCAAATCCCTTGTGCATGAGAAAAAAAGAGGAGATGGTCACAAAACATTTTTTGTGCTTGGCCCTCTGAACATTGCTCACATGTGGAAAGCTTTGTTTTCTAGTACAATATTCCTTTCTTGTTTCAGTATAATGATCCACATAGCCATTCCCATCACAGGTACTCCATATTGCTTTAAAAGTACTGATCTTTGGGATGAGATCACCACTGAGCTTGCACTCTCAGGTAACTTGATCCTTAGATAAACAGTACAACAGTAAACAAAGAAGCAGAAGGGATCACAGGAATGTGGAGCTAAATGGATTAAGAGATGAAATTTCAGATAAACCCAAATAAAGCTATGATCAAAAATTCTACAAAAGCAATGGTATTTCAATTGCTTTGAAATACCATTCAATAGATACCCCACTGATCTATATAAAATGTTTTTTTCATTAGATATGTAATTAATGAGATGGTTCATTATGTAGTAGACTTAGGCATGCAAAACTATGTTTTATGTTTTGCTGTAAAACTTAGAACCAAGTATTCTTTTGGCCTAGGTCTCATGGTGCAAAATTCAATTGGACTTGAGTGAATAGTTTTGGAGTGAGCAATATGAAATGCCTGTTGCAGTTGCTTCATCTAGTAATTATGCAATGTTTTATTTAAAGGTATTTCTAAAAAGCACGTGTATATATATATGTGTGTGTGTGTGTGTGTGTGTGTATAGATATGCATTTCTAAAGTTTTCTTTAAACATTGATAGTACATCACAAATTTTTGTGCAGGAAGTTCTTCAGTTACCCAGATAGAAAAGCCAGTGTATTTGTGATTTTGCACATAATCAACAGTGGACTATAAAAATCTTCTTTTCTTGAAATTAAACAGTGTTGAAAGGTTTTCATTTCCTTGTAGATTCCCAGTAATGTGTACTGGTTATTATTACTTATAACTTCATATTTTCTTTCTCTGTGAGTCAAGACTATGATGCAGACTGGAAGTTACAGAGAAAAGGAGCACTCCTCCATCTGGGGAAACAAACCAAGACAGAAGTTTCAGCTGAGAGTGGTTGTAAAGGAAAATGGGAGACTAGAAGGAGGAAAAGTTGAAATGCCAAACAGGTACCAGGGTTCTGGGTAGCTAAGAGTGAACAGTAGTCAGAATTCTTGAAGCACTTGGTAGATGTAACCCTGTGGTTATGATATAAGAATTATATGCTCAAACATCTTTCTGAATCTCAGCCTCACTGTACAAAAATTTTCTGATATGTTATTCACAAGTGAAAAAATTTTTCTAATATTTTTGTATATTCCTGATATTAAATGCAAATCACAATAGACTTACTTATTCAAACATCCGTGAGACAATGTAAAACAACTTTTCTTTTTTCTTATGGATTATTCAGCTGGAACTAGGCTAAAAGGACTAAACCCATGTACTGTTTAAAGTACTTCAGGGTACTTGTATGAAGAAAAGCTGGCATTAGAACAGCTGAAATAAATTAATTTGTTAAAAATCTTTTTCATCCAGTATAACAAAGCTGCAACATATAGTCTGTGATATAAACAGATGTCAAATCCAGGAAGGGTAGTGACATGACCATATATGTACTGGCAAATGTTTAGAAATACACTTCCAAAAATACAGTGGTAAATTAGAGAAAGCTGAAGGATCTAAATTTTAATATCTAAAAAAGACAAGTTCTAATTAAAAACAAAAGATTGCTTTTGCTTTTGAAGATTTGTGTGACATTAAATTAATTCATCACTGGCTTTAATACACACAGTATCAAGTTAAGGGAAGCTGTTTCTAGTGCTCCCAAATGATGAAATTCTGCTGCAGTCAAGGAGAAGTTCAGTGTTCAAGAGGGTGTTGATTTAATAGCAGGGGTTTTTTTCTCTTTCTGGGAGGATTAAGTGTTGGGAAGGCATGCCTCTTTTCACAAATCTCTGTAAGGATTCTGTCAAGGCAAATCACTAAAGGCACAGATGGGGAGTGTTTTAGCCAGAGTTTCTTCTTGGAGCACAAACACTGGTCATCATTAATCTATTGCTTCCTGTTTCTTAAATGGATGCGGTTCTCCAGCTTTTTGATGCTAGAGCCCCTTGATAGCATAAGCTCTAGCAGAGACCTTCCATTTAATTTCATTCATGATAATAGGTGGCCAAAGATGCCTGAATTTCAGCTTTTTTAATGTAGCCATTGAGGAAGTTGTCCAGTTTTCTTAACACGTTAGCAGTGCATAGACACAACTATGGTTTCCAGTACAATGTTAATTTGGTTTTGGATTATAGACTCTAAAACTACATGTTCCTTGTTATAGCAAATATCTATATCTAGCTATTATCTCCCCTTCACAAATAACATGATGCTATGCAACATTCCTTGATTGCACCCTTCTTTGTTTCCCTGCCCTGATTCCCAGCTGCTCAACATATTTTAATTACCTGTTTTAAATGGCTTTGTGCAATGTGTACCATATACCCCGAGCAGCATAACCAAGCCAGCCAGACCATTGTTTAGATGGCCAAAAATTTGCAAGGGTCTAAGATATCTCCGTAGAGTTTATCCAGATTCCTACATTGTCAGGGACAAGACGGGAAGACTTTTCCTATGGAATTGACCAAAAGGGTTGGTGTGTTGACTGTGCACTGATTTCTGAACGAGGAACGGTGATGAGATATGCTAACAGCCTTGTTTGTAACCTTTTCTTTTATTCCAGATACAATTATTTAATCTCTGTGAAGCTGCTGTTGCATTTTCTGTCCTCTTCATGGTATATCACTCAGTCTCAGGACTCAGAGACAGTTTGCTGTGGAGTTAGCAGCAGTTTTCTGCACGTTTTGGTTTGCATTGTTAATGCTGCATAGGCAGAATTTCTGTTAAAGAGAAGACTGAACTACAGCATTGGTTTTTTTTTTTTTTATTTTGGGGGAGGTGTTTTGCTTTTGGTTTTTTTTTTGTTGTTTTGGGGTTGTGGTATTTGGTTTTTTGTTTGGTGGTTGTCTGTTTTGTTTTTTAGTTTTGTTTGTTTGAGTTTTTTAATGCTGTCCAGACTGAAGTACTTGGCAAGTTTACTAACACAATCAGAAATGTGCTTTTAAAGAGTTTCATTGCATGCACACATGACACAAATGCATACTACATATTACAATAAACAAAGCAGATATTTCAAAAAAATTATTAAACCATGTCCAGTATTGTAGTAAAAGAAAATAACACCTTAATTAAATTCCTCCTTCACAGATACCCCGTGGTAGATATTAAAGTAATAAGATTTTTTTTCTGAAATTATGGAGAAAAATAGAATAAATAAATATTCTGAAGTGTTAAAGGAATGTGTCATCTGACAGCAGCTACATCAATATTGCAGTATTAACTCAAATGGTTCAAATTTAATGAAAAAACATTGCAAATTCTCTTCTTTCTAGTATGTTATGAATATCTTTTGAATCAATTTGATAAATTATCAGGTTTATCGTGACTAACATAATACCCTTCATGGTAAACATAATATTTTACAACCAAATCTGAGGCTACAGTTGATCATGGCTGTGCATAATGGCTGCAGCTTTTCCAGTACATGTGCCTTCATAGTCTAATGCATCCCAGATTCAGTTGTTTTTATTGGCTCTTGGCATTCAAGAATGTAACCAGCTCTGAACTCAAATGTCAAAATACAAAGAAAAGTGTATGGAGCCCCCTTGCAATAATCTGGCAGTGAAAATATAGGAAAAACTTTCAGAAATCAGTATTTTCCTTCTGTAAGTTCACCCTAGTTATATTGAACTGGAAAATAGAGTTTTGCCATATGCACAGGGTGATCCCTTCCTCATGGGTTTGAAACTTGATAAATATGGGGTAAAGGAAGATGGCTGCCAATAATTAAGCTGAAAAATGCTATATACAATGATCAAACATTGTCTTCCACAAACAGATTTTGATCTTATAGTGCAAAATATATCTAAAATAAATTTCTTAGTTAGTGGTAACTTTTCAGCTATCTTTCTAAGTAAACAGCATCTGCAGTCCCATGTTCTACTAGTTCATACTCATTCATTTCACCTGTTATCTGTCCAAAGCAGGAATATTAATATAATAATAGTATCTCACTTATATGTTTAGCTCTACTATCTATGTTGAGTGCTAAGGACAATGTAGACCTATATATTTCCAGAGATAATGTCACCCAAACACCACAAATTTGAAGCATTATCAATTAAAGATTAAATGTTTAGGTATACAGATATGTATCAACACATTTATGTATACTTCTTTACAAAAAATTACTTTATATATATATACACATACATATATTTGATTGAATATTTATATATTATATATATAATGTCAAAATAGTATCAACTTTTAACCAACACCAGTTAAAAGCAACTGCTAAATTTTAAAAGTGCTGATTACCTTTTTTCTGTAAGTGAGAGTTAATTTAACTCTATTTTCCTTTTTCTCTTAGATTTATGAGTCATGTATTATATTTTGCAAGAGATTCCTGCTGAACTTTTCAACCTTGCCCTGGATAAACTAAATAAGTTGAATTCTTCTAGTCAGTCACTTTTTAGTCAAGCTTTCAAAAACCTTAAGGTCTTTTCTAAATCCTGTCAATTCTAACAGATTTTTTCACAAAAACATTTCAGTTGATTTCTTGATTATTTCCAGAGATGCACAAACCTCATATTGTTTCCCAATATCTGAATTTATCTCTGGATTTTGTGGTCACTCTTATTCATAAACTGAAATGTTTATTCCTGTACAATATCAGTAATGAATATATTTGATATACTTTTGTCATAAGCTGATGAGTAGGTTTGAAATCATATCACCATCCTTGCTTAGGGCAAAAGCTGAAATCTGGCACTTTCTGTAAGCTCTCATGGGCCTCAGTGGAAAATAAGCAATGATGGTCTTGTATGTTCAAGCCCTTAAAATCTTAACAATCTGAAACAGCCTTGAATAATTTCATAAACAAAGTGATAAAAAGTCATTTCCCCACTCCTGCTGGCCCTCTCCATGGCATTTAATGACAGAAGAATGAAATCCAGTCCCAAATGAAGATGACAGAGGCATCAGAGAAGATTTTTGACTATGAAAGCAAAATTCATGGTTTCCATCAGCTGCGCAAGATAACAAAGTCAGCTTCTGCCTTTGGCTTTTAAATAAAAGCTCAAGCATACAAATCCACAGGTCAGCGGAAAGGATTACCATAAACAAATCTGGACAAACATCCTGCCATTTGGAAGCCTATGCAAATAGACACTTTCATCATCTGGGTTCCACTAATCCAGACAAAACTATGCAACATTTTAAAATGCGTGCAAACAATGTCTCTTCTTTGATCATTCAATCAAAACAAATTAATATTTTTGGGAAAACTGAAATGGACATCTCATTCCTGTTTTCCTTTTATTTTCTTTTCTGGTGAGGGAGAGGCAAGAGGGGTGGCAGGGCAGAGTTATCTCTCAAAAATGTCCCCAGATTTTAAAGAGAGTAGGGTACATCTAGCAGCAGAGCATTTTTTTGCAAGGTTGATTGACAGCCCAGTCAAGTCTTCAAGGCTGTGTGACAGAGTCCAACTGTTGTGTGATGTAGCTTCTTCCCTGCATGGAGCTGCAGCAGCAGTAGTCTCTGATCCCCTGCCACATCACAGCTTTAAGTGGCTGCTTTCCACACCAATGGCACTGACACTTCACTGGCTGCACATCTATCCCGACTCTTTGCACTTACAGTACCTGGCACCAGTCCCTATTTCTCCTTCCCTGAATTTTTTCCAGCAGTACTTTTCCCGGTCATATAAGAGCTCTCCAGCAGATCCCCACTTTAAATATTTTTTTTTTTTACTTCCAAGGTATTTTTTTCACTTGTACATTTACTGCCTCCTGCCTTATCATTGGACTAACTACAGACAGGACACTTTCTTTGAGGCAAAATCCCATAGAAGTCACAGACGGAATGAACAAAGTTAAAGACTCAAGTGGAAAAATGACAAATGGTATTTAATAAAGCATGATCTTTGAATACACCATTAGGCAGTTGTAGGAAGGATAAAATTGCAATGGGCAGTTCCAAGACAAAAAGAATTTTTTTCTAACAAACTATCTATAACTTTCCTCTAAGTATTGTCTTAAGAACTCCTAATGCACATCACAGTTAGGTAGCATGGGTTCAGAAAAATCAAAGTTATTATACCTATGGGGCTTGGGGTTCAAGGGCTTTATGAAGACAGAGGAAGCCAAATGGCTCCAGTATGCTTTTTTGCATAACAGAAAGTCTGGTTAACTTCCAGATACTGGAAATTATTGACAACTAGGTCTTTTGGTGCCTTTAGAGCTATTTTCATACAAATATTGTATTACGGTTCTCATTTGAAATCATTTAAACATGTGCATATTTTTAGTCCATTGGCACAGGATTTCAAAGCTCACAGCTGCTTGCCTTAAATGAGTAAGGGAGTGCCTCCTGAAGCCACCTGTGCTGTGTGACAGCCCATGCCCACTGTCAGAGAAAAGCTCTCCCAAGCTGAAGTCCCACTTCAACAAATCATTGAACATCACACTTTCACCCTGGTTTTAGGCAACAGGCAGAAGTGTTTACATTTTTTCCAATAATCAAGTGGTGAAAACCACAGCTCAGATATTAATATTCCCTCTGCTATACTGTGGAGTCAAAAAGAAGAGTGGTAAGCACAGAAAAACACTATAAACCTTTGCCCAGCATGTAGAGAGTGTTCTACAGCTCCTCAGTGTCCCAAGGAGTAAATCACATGCACCAGCCAGATGATTCAAGGTAGGAGGGGACACTGTGACCTTACTTAGCATCCATCTTACTGTGAAAGCAAAAGATTCCATTTGTTTAAAAAACTCATAAAAAAAGAGTATTCAAAAGTCATCAGGAATCATTCCAAAGGGTTGCAGAGTTTTCCAACCGAGTGTAGGTAAGCAGTAGGAATAAAAGCCTTCTTCCTCTTCTCAGCTACGTATCCTTTCTGTCTTCCTGCATGTTGTTTGTCTGCTACATTCTTCTGTCTTTTGTGCAGTGTTAGGAGATTTTCTAATTGCCTTCATGTGCCCCTTATCTTTTCTTTTCATATGCAGACAAATGCTGCTTCTAGTGCCTTTTAGCACAGAACTCCCTGCAGTATATTGCCAGTCGCACCTCCTTACAGTTCAGATGGGTAACTTCTCTGTCAATGTGCATAATCACTTAAGAATATTAAGAAAACTATCAGTCATCCTTTAAATGTCCAAAATAGAAATGCTTTTAAAGTTTTTTTTTTGACTGTGGTATAACCCCCATTATCTGGTGGGGTGCACTGGCGCAGGAATTGTGAAAAGGTGGAAGCTCAATTTTATAATATAATGGAAGGAAACAACATAACTGAGACATTCTGCCCCAACTCCTGCTTCTTGCAGTTCTTTGCACATATTGACTTTTGGTTATACAGCAGAAGCTGTCAGGATAAGAACTGTTGGATTGAGCCTTTAGGATTATATAAACATATAAAGTCCTCCCAGAATCGTGGCTAGAGAACAATGTGAATAAATGTCTGTAAACAGACAGCTCTCCTTCCACACTGATCCACCAACATGGGAAGTACAGATGTTCCCACTGGAAATTATAATTAGCACTGTATCAGTAAAAATTCCTCATCTGCACTACCATGGTTTTAATGCCTATCTAGGAATAGAAAGTCTGTAAACCCAGGATTAAAAAAAACCCAACTTTATATGACCCTTATGTCAAATTAAACAGTCAACTGAGATTACAATGCATCTTTAAAAGGTGACCAACCCTGTAATTGCTACAAGTTTCATTTTTGTCCCTGAAGACACATTTAACTTGTTACAGACTGATAATGATACTTACTGCCATCTCTAAAAGTAAGGTGCTTTGTAAGCACCCCGCTCCCAGAAAATTTGCTTTTAAAACTGTACAAAAACTCCTATCAGGAGTAAGATTGGAGATGGCTGAGAGAAGCATTTCTACTGACTGTGTGGCCAAGGTAGTGTTTGGATGTAGTGGTAGAAACTGTCTGAAAATCTTTTTTTAATTAGGGCAGAGCATGCACTGAAGGGTCGTGAGTTCACAATGTCGACTAACCACAGACCAGGCTGAGTCCAATTGCTCCAGTGAGCTGCCGTGTGAGACATGAGGACACTGCAGATGTGCCCCTTCAATCAGGCATTTCACCATACAACAGGCTTCATCAGTCATCACTTTTTAGCATTGCAGTGCCAAGGGCAGTGGCTAAAACTCGCATACCGCTGTGCTAGGATCTTTGCAAAGATGTGGAATATCTCTCCTTTTTCTCTCTCTGTTTTCCCCAAGTAGTTCCACATTAGTTGTTCCTATGCTGGAATGATTTTCTTCTGAGCACATTTCTCTCTAGACTTTTGAATGACCCTATGCAGAATTTAATGAAGAAACATATTTTATTGAGAGAAGGGATAGACCTAAAAAAATGTGTCCTAGTTAAATGTATCAATTTATAAATGCTTATGTATGCCTTTTACTTTTTTGCTCTTTGCTTGTAATAAACAGGAAAAGTCTCAACTCTTTCCAGTCTTTGCTGTGTTATCACAGAATGATGAGTTAGGTGTTAAGTTTCAAAGTACTGAAATCCAACAGAAAGGTCAATGGAGTGCAAGAGAAATACATGTAAAAATAAAGAGCTATATGCTGTATATTGAATCTTATAATGTGGCCTTTTTTATTACTTGAACTTTCCGTGAAATGAAACAACATGTAAAATGACAAAATATCATTTTCTATAGTTAGGCACAAAGAATTGCTTGGTTTTCAAATATGCTAAATATCTTGATTTTTTATAATAGTAAGAAAAAATAAATAGTGGTATAAATTGATGTTGAACCCTTCTCAAGATGTCTTCTCACTCAGAACAATATGGGATATTCTTTTTAAACAAAAAAATAAAATAAAATAAAACAAAAGGATTTTAATTTTTGTGTGTTGGTATGATTGTTTAAGGGAATATTATAAGTAGTTGCCAATGACATTCACACCCTTTTCACATTTAATGAAGTCTGCTTGTCATTAGAATGCCTGACCACTCTGAATTATCTGAAGTATTGAGCAATGCACAACACACACAAAAATCTTACACCGTGTTTGAGCAGATTCCGCATGTTTTAGTAATATCTTAGAAACATGTGGAACTGCTAAAGTTTGTTTCCCCCAACATATTTTAATATTTTGCCTGAGTTTTATTTACTTATTTCTTCAAATAAAGAAAATCCTTTCAAATAAAGTAGAAATTTGTTTTTATTAAAAGGTAAGACATATCTGAATGGTTATTATTTTTTCCTACTCATTCAGCATTCAGTCTCAAGCCCACACTCTTTGAGCAACAAATTGTCCCTCCAAGGCAGTTGTGCCTGGCTAGGTTACCTTTGCTTTCTGTCCCAAATTTCCATCTGGATCTGGGTGTTCTTGGTTCTGGTTCTCCATGTGAGGAATTCTCATCCTGAGGCAGATGCACCAGACTCAGTCATTCAAGTGAAATACCTTCTTTCAAAGAATAAGGAGCCTATTCCTCCCACCACCACCCCTTTTTCAATACAGTTCCATACTTGTAGGTATGTTTTCTCAAAAGCAATGTGCTTAGCTTATGAAGCACTGCTTCATTCATTCATTCATTCATTCTTTCATTCATTCATTCATTTGTTCATTTTTGGTAGAATCTCTCTCTGAAGGGTTTGATCATTCCCCTGCACACGTTTGTGGCTCAGCTCAATCAGTTTATTTATCTCAAAGTGGGAAACCTTTATGAAAATACAGAGATGTTACTTTAGCACTAAAACTCTTGTGTACAGAATTCCACAGCTGCATATCTTAGTGGTTCCACCTTCGTGTTGCATTTTCTTTTGCAAGCTTGCTCACATCACTGGGTCTGTTCAGGAAAAAGGCAGAGATGGGCACAAGCAGGTACACATTCAGCAGAGTAGGGGGATGTACAAAACAGAAATACATGGAAAAGGCTTTCACTCCACCAAGTGTCAGTTAATCCCTCCCTCCAGCCCTGCTGATGCTGCTCTCATGTGGATCTTCCCAGCACATATTTCTTTCATCCCCATAATTGGCTGCTCCCTGGAATGTTCTTCTTCCCCCACACACTCTTAATTCAGGCACAACATGGATCCTAAAGCAGAAAGGAATAACACTCCTGTCCATTTCTTTAATAAACTGCTGCCAACATTCTGTACAAACAGCTATGCCGTTAGCATGTAAGTATTTACATGGTCATCAGTTTTATGTGATGCTTCTCATCTCCAGCTTGTGATTTTCATACTTTAGGATTCAGCCTCATCCATCACCATACTGCTGACAAATAGTACTGACATTTTTTCTATGATAGGAGTACAAAGCGTACAGAACACTTATATTATCATATAACTTGACCTAAATACTGTATAGGTTTTCTGCAAAAGAAACATTCATTTCTAGGTAAAAGGGAAGGAAAGTTTTAATGAAATAGCAGCCATCTGCTGAAGTGATATTTCTTGTTGTTTTTCTTCATCTGGCAGCTTTCTTCTTCATTTTTTTAAATTTTCATCCTTTATCGTAGTGTGCTAAATAATTTAGAGAAGTAAGAGACAGAGCAAATTTAAAGTCCTGAGGTTTGTTTATTCTTATATTTTGCTATCAGTGTTGTTACAGAATTCAAATCAGACTCTCATTTAGTATCTTTTTTTCTCTGACATAAGTGCTCTACATCAGGGTTTGAATTTTGTAAATGTTATCTCCTTAAAGGCCATGCAACTTTTTCTTGTCTTTTCTGTTTAGCTATGGCTTGATTTCTGAGGCTGGGGTTGTGGCATGTAAGATTGTATACATGGTATGCAGAAAACCTTTAGCATTTCCTTGGCAGGCCATGCCTGACATCAACATTGCACTCGACATCAAGACTTGGAAAGAATTCAAAAATCCTACAATACAAAGCATAAGGTTTGAAATTCCAGAAAGAGATTCATAGTGCTTTGTGCACTTTCTTGAACTCAGGGACATCTCCCAGTTGAACAACCAGTAATTTTGGCTGTCATTAGTGAATAGATCTGAGGAAAGAGTTCTACAGTATTTTCTGCTTAGTCTTGAGCATCCAGGCTTTTAAATCTGTGCATTGTCAAGTTTACCAGGAGAAATCTGTGCAAGCCCCGCTCTGTGTTGCATTCTGGACCCAAAGTTGAGGCAAATGTGAACCAGGATAGTGTAAGATTTTGGCAGTGCTAGTCAAGCAAGAGATGCACATGGCTACCATGCAATGAGCATGTGTCTTTCAGTAAATGTCTAATTCTGCAATGTTTGGTAAGAAATTATTACCATCTGCTGAAGGAGAAGTCTTCTCAAACTGACAGGCCAGCTACAATCCAAACCAGATTTTGTTCTAACAAGTTTGTGCATTACAGTTGTGCCCAGCAGCTAAAGCTGCAGCCACAGAAAACCACAGGTTACTTCTTGGAAAGCTCTGTAAAATAGTTGCTGTTGCAGCCAGAGGACTTGCTGTACCAACACCAGGAATTGGAGGGCCCCTGGGAAGCCACAAGGCTGGTTTGTGGTTCTCAAAACAGCTGGGACTATTTCTTGCCATTTCATCCATACCACCTGTGAGGAACTTGAACTGGAGGCCCCCCAACCTGCCCCTGTGTCCCAGGCAGTGAGGGAGCATCTCCCTCCACCTCACTTGTTCCTGGTATATATGGCCCTGTCTCCAACAGGCCCTGTCTTTCTTTCACTGTCAACTCCTAGAAACTGTAGCAGTACAAAGAACAGCCATTGCTGCCTTAGGTATTTGGTTACTAGAACATTTTATGAGTATCTCCAAAGGACATGGAAAGAAAGAGTAGATATATTGCCCTACAGAGCTGGCAGATCAATCAGTTCTTTGGCAATCATTAGGAAGTTCCTCAACAACACAAACAGAACTTTCAACTCAGGTTATAACTTCCAGCACATATATATGGGCTAATGGAGGCTTTGGAGCTTATCTTGTATCTTACTGTCATTCACTGTCCATTTTTTTCCTCTCTGAACAGAGGCTGGAGGTCTCAAGGGGAGAAAGCTGAGCCTTAAACAGCCATGAGGAAATCAGAGAGATATTGCACTTCCACATTAATCAGTTAAGAAGACACATCATAAAAAACTGGGAAATGAGCCAATAATGGGGTATTTGAGAAGATCATGGAACAAGTGCATAGCCCTTCTATTGGCTCATTACGATACTGACAGACAGATCAGTTTCCCTGTAAAGTGTCCAAATCTTGACAGTAGGACAGATGCTGTGATTGCTTACAAGCTGGTAATGAGGATCTTCCTCCACATGAACTGTCTTATTCCAGTCCACTTAGAACAAGGGACTGTGCTCCACAAAGGCCTGATGCAGACCAAAAGAAAAACTGCATATTTTCTCATCAAAATATATTCAACTTGTGACATATCCAAGTAGAATAATGACTGTTTAAGTAGTAAGTGGCAGCACAATATCAGTAAGGAGAGGATTTATTTTAAAAAGTATCAAAGCAATAGTATACCTTAAAAAAAGCTGAGAATTCCTTGACTTTCAGTAGTGACAGTGATTTTGGTTTTAGCACTAACACCAAATTTTCCTTGTGAGTTTCACTCTTGTGATTATACATGCCTATTGTACATTTATTTCTATATCAAAGCCAAATCACAGCTTGGCATAGTTCACAGTCCTCAGTTCAAAGACAATTCAGAAGTCAAATACTGTAGGTGAGCATAAAGTAAAATAATAAAATAATAAAAGTATAATTTTATTTAGATTATTTTTTTGTATGTGTGTTTCTTATTTAGTGAATACATAAATACCTTGCTTCATAAAATTTCTTTTGATCTAAAGTGCTCTCTTACTACCACTATTTTGGAAGAGGGATCTCAAGCTTTAAAAAAACATATTTTGCATTATGTATTTGAACACAAATAATTTCTGAGAAAGATTTGCATCTAGAGGATGTTCAGACACTTCATTTAGCAGCTTTTAATGGATGTACACATACTTTGAAAATTTATACCAGCTCTTAGCTGCTTGTTATTCCAGAGGAGGAAGTAATTAACCCCAAGTGTTCTCCAAATAATCAATAGGGAATTGTGGGCATTCAAAATCTCCTTTGCCACATCCCAGAATGAGTGGCTAAAATGCAGCTCCTAGACCTCATTTGCCACTTCTTTTGTCTCTCATTGTAGTCGTATGGAGGATGCAGCCTAAGCAAGCCCAGGGACTGGAGGGGAGGTTCACCTGCCTTATTAAGCATGCCCTCACATCTGCTCCGTGGCTGGCAAAGCTAACTTTGACAAAAAACAACTTCATCAAATGCCTTTGTAATCAACCACTTTCATTAGAACCGTTCATTGCCATTACACCCAGAGCCTGAGTAATGGTGCTCTGAGAAGAAAAATATTACAATTAATACCAGTATATTTCAGTTTTGAAAGAAACCTGATAATGACTGAAGGAAAGCCTCAGATTCAGAGTATTATTTTCTGACTTGGGTATGTAACCCTGATCAGAAGTGTGAAATAAGTGTAGTACTGATTGTAGCCAGCTTTAGCCTTGGCTTCTGTGGAAAATTTAAAATTATTAGCAGTAAATTGGCATTTTTCATTGTGAGATTTATCTTATGCATAAAGAGAACTTGTCTAACATAAAAATAATTTGTCTGAGATATGACAAGTGTGGGAAATACACTGCAAACATTACACTTACCTTAAACAACAGTACAAGGGAACTTATAGAGTGATTTTTGCCCCTTTTGTTTTATAATGAGAACACTCATTATATCCACTAGAACTTCCTATTTGGTGAAGTAACATTGTTCCTAAATGAAAGGAATGCCCTAAAATAACTTTCTTTTGGCTTTATGTCACAGCAAAGATGACACTGATTAATTCAGAGATTATGTATGTAGTAATAACATCAAAGCACATTTGTTCACCTTCATTCTTTTAAGGCTCTTAATCTGTTTTTTCCAGATTTCTTTAGCCTAAAATCAATTCTACAACAGTGGCATTCAAACTTGGCTGTAAAATTAATAGCAGCCAAAAGCATGCAGATTCTCATTGCATAGGACAAAACTCAATAGATAGGTGTTGAAGTTCATTTTGGGTCTGATTTTAAGCTGTACCTCCTCAGAAATGCTGGCTCCCCACAAGCCTTCAGTAACAGCTTTTGCTGCCTTTCAAGTGATGTTCAGCTGCTTTCTCAATTAGGCCAAAAAATCACAGGTACCCAAAGCTTTCTGTGAGGGGTAATTCCTATTTGGGATAAATGCAAAGACACAAAATGACTTCAGGGATGATAATATGTTTTAATAGGTTGGGTTTTTTCCATTAAGTTGTTCACAGATATTTCAGGGAACTTTCAACAACTTGGATAGATTTAGTCTACAGAAAATACAATAAAATAAAGCTGCCAGTTTCAATGCCTTATAAATTAATGAAGTGATTTTTTCATATCAAAAAGAAGCAAATAACAAAGGACAATCCAAAAAGGTTACATCAAAAAGCGTAGGCTTTCTTAGCACAACTTTGATGAATTCATCAGACCAGAAAGGTGAGAGACTAATGACTGCTGCTGACAGCAAATGTTGGCTCCTGCACCAAAAGCACTAAAAGCACAGAAAAGGCATCAAGCATTAAGAGGCCTCATTTGCATTGTCTTCTAGTAACAGCCTGTCATGGATTAATTTTATCTCAGAAGTTTATGTTAAAAAGTATGAAAGTTATACCTTCTTTTTCTTTTACTGGTACATGATGAATACTGTCACTAAATGTTTATTTGCAATACTTTGAAATATGGAACCTTGGAAGAACATTTCACTTGAATTATTATAATGCTTTGAAAAGTGACATCTCCTCTTTTGACTGTTCTCGCCTCTTTTACCTGGTCATCGAAGTACAATTAGTGCCAGACTAATTTCCAGAGAGCTCTAAATCAGACAATTATAAATGAAAAATTGAAAAAGGTAAACTTCTGTTAATTATGCTGCAAGAGCTACAAATATTAAATATCATTGCTTTTTTTGACATTAGACAAATGTTTTGACCTGGGAATTTAAGAGGAAATATACTGCACTATTGAGACATACCAACAATACTTTCTATAAATAATTGCTTCATAACTCCTCAGTATTCAACAAAAGATAAAATATATTAGTACAAACAATATTATCCCACCTGACCTTGCAACCCATATCTAAATCAATGTGAGTCCTAATCTTTCTGATTTATAGTCACAGATCCTTCCTGTGTTTTCTGACGTAAATCTTAGAGATACAAAAAAATGTAGACCTATTCTACCTCTTTCTGTGGGAGTAGGAATTCACAGTTTCTCTTCAGACTATTCAAACAAGGTATAAATCCAAGCTAAAATTATTTAAAGCTTTAGAGTGAACAGATTTATTGTTTTAAAATATGAACATTCTGTTCCATAAAATAGTTATTCTCAGATTCTCGTACATGACAAATACAAGTAGACTAAGGCTGATGTGCAAAACCAGGTTGTCTATAGTTAACTTTTAATTTAATACAAGATTTTAAATTACAGTGTCAGAATTTCATTGGAAAGAAAATTAGTTTTTATTCTGGACAGAAGTGCATGAAGAAATCCCAGGGGGAAAAAAGTGTTTAACTCTGCCCTTTCAAATTCTGAAGTACCCTGAACTCTGTCAAGTCCATTCGGAGCTGTAGATGAGTCTGGAAATGGCAGAGATGCCACACTGGGGCTTGCAAACAAACAGTGTAAATATCAGCCAAACCATGTCTTCACCAATCTTCTTAATATAGCCATTTAACATGTCAAAAAAAGGCCCAGAGGAGAGCCCATACCTTTTCCTTCCAAGCAAACATCATACTTTATTGCCCTGTTTAAACTAAAGGAGCCAGAGTGCAGTCCCAGGTACCACATCTTGTTCTGCCTGCCTGCAACTGCGCTCAAACTCCCTACTGTGCATTTCATCCACTCTGCCCTGACACAAGAATGAGGCTTGGGCTGGAAGGAGATGCACAGGGAGCTTAGTCCAAGAGTGAAAATGTGTATCAAAGGATGTGTCATTTATTCTGTTCCTCCTTACACTTCTTGAGAATTCCTTTTATCAGTCTCCAAGTCAGATATCTTTTGTCCTATAAACCTTGAAAAAAACATTTCCCTTTTTCTATCCTTATGTGTTTGCTTTCAGGTCATCCTTATACATTTGCTGCATGTGTTTACTGTGGCCATCAGCCAAGCTCAGTTTTTATGAAGGCTGATTTTTTTTCCTCTAGTCTCTACTCTGTGTTCATAACATAGGCCTCATCCAGGTAAGCATGAATAGAAAAACTCAGAGAAGAACAGCTGATCTCTCTTTCTGAACAGCTAATAACATTTTTAAGTAGCTAGCCCTAGGTTAAAACAAAAGGAACAACAACTGAGACATTTTACTTTCCAGAAAACGTTAAAATGTCCTTTTCAGAAACAAATACAAGTGTCATAAAGTTAGAAGTAAAGGAATTCTTGTTGTGTCCGCTTAGGCCATCTGTAATTTTGGATTTGTTTTCTTTGTTTAGTAACTGTTTTGTTGTTTTAAGTGTACTAGACTCTTCCCATGTGGTTTTCATACACCAATTACATTTTATTCTTGAAATAATTTTTCTTCAAATGGCCTAAATTTTTCTTTCCTATTGTTGTTCATAGCCACACATAATTGAAGAAAACATTTAAAAACTTTAAAACCTTTCAGTTACTGTGTCTGTCTCAATTTTCTGTGTTTTAACAAAGTTATGGTTCATCTAGCTATTTTAAAATTTTCTCATGAATACAATATTATTTTTGTGGCCTTGCCCAGAGCTGCATCCATTTTTTTAATGTGTTTCCAGCAGTGAGATGCTGGGAGTTGTGGAGCAGACCAGATATTACCTAGGTGCTATATGAAGTTGACTTTTCATCTCCTACACTATGATTTTTTTAATGTCTTAAACCAGAATGGGGCTGGTTTTGTTTGCTGACACATTCCATTGCCAGCAAACAAAACCAGCATTCCATTGCTGCCACACTAACCCTACAAGCCAGCCATTCATGCTGCCATTTTGCTTTGGCATCTCTGTGTTGCGTGTCACTGGCTATCTGTGTTCCATGTTTTGAATTTGTTTCACCAAATATCTTACTTGTGTGCTTCCAAGTGGAATGCACTCTCTTCCTGTCATACTGTTAAGCTTTTTGTCATAATATGTTCAATTCTTTTGAGCTTTTATTCGGATATAGCTGACTAATAAATTTAAATAGAGCCAAGGGAAATTGTATGCAACAACGAAGTACCTAACCTTAAAGAAATACAAACATGTTACTGCATTTCTTTTCTCTGCTCAGCAAGTTTTATGTCACTAGGCCCTTTTTTTAATCATTATTTATCTTGAAGAGAATCTAAAATATTTGTGAAACATTATTTTCCCAATTTACCTATTTCTTGACAATTATTCTCTTATTTTTTTACAGTTTTACATTTTTTCTGATGAGTACTTATTTACACATTTCTAAATGGATATCATTAAAACGTAGCCTATTTATACATAAAAACAATAGAAATACCTGCATATTTCAATTTTTTGTGGAATTTCAACAGTATATAAATCAGATTGTATTTGATGCCACCTTCAAGTGTTTTCCAACCAAGGTTATTTCATTCCATATCTGCTATTTCAAAGTGGGCACATCTGGCAATCACAAAATTGCATTTTAGTAGATCAAGTGTAGATAATGTGTGGACCAAGAAAATTTGTTTCCTCTTGGATTCCATATCTTTTATTCTAGAGAAATCCTATGCCTTCCATGCAGAGAGAGAAAAAGCCAACAACATCTGTTTCTGCTCATGTCTGTTTTAGATAAATATCACGTAGAACAAGGTTTTAGAGTATTGGAGATCAAATCTTCTGAAATTGTTAAAGTACACTGAAGGAAAAGAGTTCATCCAGGCTTGATAACTATTACTCCCTTCCTCCATCTGGCATGGTATCCACCCTCCAGACAAACCAGACATGTATCTGTCCATTCCAAACTTGTTACTTATATCAAAATAATTAAACTAAAGCAATATAACAGCTAATTTGTCCGTCAGAAAACAAATATTACACAGATAAAACATATTTACCTCTAAAAGAATTCAAGGTCTGCCAACAATGTTTAGGAAAAGTGTTTGTGGGTATCAGATTTTGAAAGTTTTAAAAAAAGAACTGAAAGGAGTAGGCATACAAGTCTCTGAGCTTTGAGTAGTGCCTCCAGAAACTATTAGCTTCTTTGGCTTCCTTGATGTTTGTTCCAGCTTGAGTGGTCCACTGCCTTCAGAAGACTCTCTCTGCCTCACGCCCTTCACTCCACTGGCTTTCCTCCAATAACTTCTTACACATTTACACTTGCTTGTAATTCTTTTTCTTCCAAGAACACTACCGTAATTTCTTGGAACAGTTCTGGTTTGTGCACTACGTGGTGCGCAGCAGTCATTTCAGGAAGGCAGAGTTACTCTGAATGTTTAAAAACGCCAAAGTCTTACGTACTCTTTGACAGTTTTGAACACTTATGTGTAGAATTCTCCTAAGATTAGCTGTTCTCATAAAAAACTTCTTGTTTGTTTATTTTAAAACTCATGAATCCATGCATGAGGCTGATACTGATTATATTTAAACTTCTTGTGTTCTCCCTTCCCACTGTAATTCTGCCCTAAATCAAATGACAAGTGTGAATTATTTTAAGTGCAGGTTTTGACATCTGCACAGCTCAGTCAATCTTGTGCAGGAAAGTGTTTGGATGCAAATTGTCAGGTTTCACTAATTTCTAGTCAAAGCTTTCTTACTCCTGCTTTACATAATCTTATCTCTCAGTACTTCAATTCTGAAATCAGGACAAAAATTTTCAGGTGAATTTCTACTTCTTTTCTTACTTGAGCCGCAGACTGGTTTACATTGTCTCTGCTGGAATTCTATTTGCAAAACTTAGAAAATATGGGCCAAGTCTTATGTTCATAACAAAATATTCTTACATCTGAACTTCATCTATATCCATATTTCATTGGAAACCCCTCACATGGGTTTTCTTACAATTGGTAATGGAAATTTAATTAGTTATTAATCATTCTACGTTTCTTGAAATTTGCCTAAATGTTTCACGCTCTGCTGTCAGGAAATCTGATTACTTCATTCGGATATTTCAAGACTGACAAGTCATAAAACCAGAAACCTCAGAACATTTAACTTTCATATTCATATTTTATAGAACTGTGCATCTGTGTTGCACTGTTTTCAACAGAGAATTGAATACTCTGACTATTAATCAGGTGCAAATTCACAGAGTGGGTGGAGCAGGACCAGTTTAAACGTCTTGAAGATTTGTGTATATGTACCCCAGTTAATGTATTCATGCACCCCTTACATTTCATATTAGTTATGGATAAAGAGCTGCATTTAGTAACGTAAACATAAGAACAGCTGTATTGGCTCACACTAGAGGCTTAGCTAGCCACCTATCCAGTGTGGCAATGGAAGTGGCCAGGAGAAGCCGAGCCCTTGCTGCATCACTGTCAGGGCATTCATGGGACAGAAACATGTCACCACACCAAAGCAGAGTATTCTAAGCTTCCATGAAGACTGGAGACCTCCTGGATTGCGACCAGAATTGGTTTCCCAGTACATGAGGATGCTGCAGACCCCAGTGTTTGATGGAAGAGGTCAGGATTGCCTCCAGTTCTGCACTCCTCTACTACCACACGTCAGATTTGCAGGGCTGGAGCTCTGACCTCTGGCCTCGTGGAGCTCATCATGTTTCTACCACACAGGCCTCTCCTGCACATAAGTCCAGCCTCTCCTGAGGCATGTCTTACCTTTATCACTTTGTAGAACCTGGTGAGAATTTCTGCTTTTCCATCTTCTAAAATCGCCAGGGAAGAAAGTTTCTGACCTATAAGTTTGGGTTCAATTTATAGTATACCTCGGTTTTGCAAGAACTTGAACAGAAAACAAATTACTCAGGTTTCTTATTTCAATTATTGCCCACTCCAAAACTGAAAAAGTGTTATATTTCCAAAGTTATTTTCTATGTCTCCAAAATACAAATTATCTTTGTCACTTTCACTCTTTGGATTTACAGAATAATGGTAGGAAGCACCTTTCTAAGCATTCTAGAGGCTTAGGTGAAATATACTTAGAAAGAGCATGTACAAATAATATAATAGCAAAGACATAATAATGAAGCCTGATGTGCAACACAAATACTGCATCTTCCCCTGTTTTATCTTCAGCTTGAAACAATATTCATGTACTGATAAGCATATCATATGTCCTGGAATTCAGCTTATTTGAACATTTCTTACATAGGCAATGTATATTATAAAGTAATATAAATACATATCATCCAGTGTATGTTTTAAGTAATATAAATACATTATTTCCTATAACAAGTAAAATATTTATGTGGCCTATCTACTTTTCTTTGAGAATTGTTTCATCACAAGGTTTTACATAAGTTGTGAGGTTCATTGGTTTGGAATGAGAATATTATCTTTTAATGTACACTATATTTTCTTGACTACAGCACCAATAGTTTGGGTGCTTAGTCTGTGTTGCATTTTGTAGCAATTTAGCATAAAGTACATCTTTCATTATTCTTTAAAATTTCCAAGGTTTCAAGATAAGAGTGTACAGAATAAAAGTATGAAAACAAAGTGTACCTTTATCACCTTATACTAGTAGCTATACAAGCAGAAATTACCAGCACTAGGCACTTGCCAGCTCTTCAGATTCCTAGTCTCAGGAAAGAATTATAAATTAATAAATTTTTAGGTAGCTGAGCAAATTCCACCCTATTCATCACTGATTCTTACTTTTTAGTCAGCAAGTGTTCAAATGGTTTGTATATTCTAGTCTATCCCGTTTCCTCATATGTATCTGTGGAGGTTTTGCATCTCACTTCAGAAGAGCTCTTTTGTCTCACAGACATCTTATACTCTTGACTCAGTTTGATTGCACCACATGACACAAAGAAAAAGTAGAGATTTTCTGTATTTCTAGTTCATATTTTTAACCCTTTTAACACTTAATAGTGTCTTTGTCTTAACTGCTTGATGAGCAGCTCTTGTGAGCATAGGTTCTACCCTTTCTGTATTGCTTACACTAGCATTTGGACTTTCTATATGATGTTGTGGTTTGTCTCTAGCATGAAAGAAAGACAGCAAGAGTATGCATGCTTCTAATGCTAAAAACAAGGTATTACTAGGCAACTTTCAAAATCAACTCAAAGACAGACAAGATTGAAAATATGGGGAAAACCTGGAATGCACTTCAAAGCAGAGCAGATGTTTATTTTGTTAGCTCCTGGTAGCCTTGCTGTCAATGTATGACCTGTATTAAGTGCCATTAAAATGGTAAGATGCTACTCGTTGATCTAGGTTAGCACCCTCATGAGTTCCATGCCCCAAAAGTGTCATTTTTTTAGTCTGTCCTCCCAGTGTGGAAGGACAGAGTCAATTTTTTTGCAGTAGCCATGAGGGGGCAGAGTGTGGAGCCGTGTGGGTGTGTCCAGGTTACATACCACCTTATGTCACCACTGTGAGGACAAAGTAAGGGATTCTCACTTCCAAAAAAGGAGCAGGTCAGTAAGAAAAAGCTGGTGTGCAGAGGGTCTGCCACCACTTTTTCGTTATCTTGAGGGTCACGTGGTGCCAGACTGGTCAGTCAGTGAGCATTCTTATATGTAAATCATCTTCTTTTTGTATACTTTTGTTATTAATATTCTTGCTGTTAGTGTTCACTTTTTTATCTCATTGCTGTTTCCTGTAAATTGTTCTTAATTCAGGATCTCTGATTTTTGTCCCTCTCATCAGAGGTGGCTGGGGGAGAGGAGTGACTGGTGTTTCATTTTAGTGGGAGCACTAAATTAAGGAATACCACGATGGCCTTTCAGTCAGCACACAAACTCACAAAACATGTCTGTCAAAGGGTAACCTTGGGTGGCTCAGGCTTTATTACTTCTGCCAAAACATGTAGCATGGAACTTTCACTATATCACTTCTTCATGTAATATTTTCCTGTCCAATTTGTCTTCTCTTCAACAAGTAATCTAAAAAAGGTCATCTATAAAAAGCTGATTAACTTCAAAAAGATCTTTAAAATCTTTTAAATCTGAACTTCAAAAAATCTTTAAAAGAGCATCTTAAAAGAAAATACATAAGCTTTTTAGGAAGAATGTATTGATTCCAATGAAACTTGCTTAAGACCTCACTGGCATTGGTGGGAACTGTAATAAATTTCTTTGTATTGCCAAGGTCATTCAGAATAACAAAGAACACTGATAGGACTTTGCTTCTTATATTGTATTGTGTTCACTACTTCTTGTAAAAGTCCCCATAGTACAAATGTATGCATATATATATATATATTACAGGCACTGCAGGGGAGAGAATACATTTCAGATTAAACTTTTTTCAGGCAGTCAGTTTCCACTTAGTATTCAAATAATACTTGACATTTGAATTTACACTGGCCTGAGATCCAATATTTACATTCTGCCTTCCTTCACATTTCTATGCAATTTTCAAGTAGAGAAACAGCCTACTAATTAATATAACAGTCAAGAAACAAATTTGCAGAAGCACTACAAGGACAAATAAAAGAATGCAGTGGAACCTGTTGCACAGACATCTTCAGGAACTTTTAAAAACCCTTTTTCTATAAAACCCTCTTTTTATGACTTTTTTTCTTCCTTACTCTATTCAAGCCCCCTAAGTTGTTGAGAATTTTTCTAGGACATTATATTCACCTTCTATTTTTAAAATATACCTTTTTTTGTTATTTAGAGGAAAATAGTGATATGCTTTTTTATTTTGCAAGAGTGCCAAACCTCTTAGCAGAATAGTAAGTAAAATAATACATAACTAAGCCATTTTTTTATTTCTCTAATGATTGTGAAAACACTCTGTGAGAATGCTAACACTACAGGAAATACAATTCCAGGAATTTCTGAATTTTGTTTGTTAAGCCTTTTAATTGAATTACAAGAACAATAAATGTAATACATGTTACAAACACTACATAAATTTTTGCAACTGCCTGAGCTCTGGATACTATAGTAATATGTCTGTTCAAATAGAAAGGAGAAAAAAGTAGGGATCAAACAAGACATGCCTTTTTTGATAGCCTTTAGTCCTTGTGAGCAGAGCTTCAGAGAAAAAGTCCTGCCAGCTCTCATTATCTTCTCACAACTTCTACATTTGTTTGTTTTAAGTTCCAGACAGCAGTGCAGCATTTGAATCCAATGATTAAGCTCAGATTTCACTAAAAGAAAATACATTAAATTTTTTAAGAGGCAGTGAAGTGAACAATAAAGGGTTATTAAGGAAGACATAAATAAAAAATACTGTAAGCTGTTCAGTATTTAATTCAGTGCCATCTAAAAATTGGTTTAATATGCATATCATATCTTGTTGTCTCTCAGTATATATTTCTGTCCAACTATCTGCCCCTCCCTTTCTAGTAATTTTGGAAACTATTAGCCAGTTTTATGTAGATGAAAAAAATAAGTTGAAGTTCCCAACAGATAATCCCATAAGTGTCATGAAAATCAGTTTGGTTTAGAGAAAACTTCCTGATGTACGCTGAAAAGAAAGCAAATCTCCATATTTATACATTGAAATTTTTGTAACTTCCTGTTGGACAAACAGCATGTGCCTGCTGGCCAGACAGACCAACAGGCACACTGCTCCAAACCAGGCATTATGCTTACCTTGGGGCTCTTACAGGAAAAATAGGATTACTGAAATGTGTGGGACTGCAAAGAGTGGAATAAATCTTCAGAAAATCAGATATCATTGATTTCACTGCTCAGAAAAAAATTTTCCTTAAATCTCATCTCACTCGAAAAGTGGTGACAGATGGGTATGGCAGTTTAATTACTTTGTTTTCAGGTCACTACATACTGTACATTCTGCTAAAGAGTCTGGGAGAACGATTACCACATGCTGCTTCCTGGCTGCATCCCTCTGGATCAGTAGAAGTTCTCAGGATGTAGGGAATATTCCTTCTCTTTCAACAGAAAAGGGAACATCTGCAGCCAGATGTATCCAACTGCAAGAGTATACCAATGGATAGGCATGCATAGAGCAGCCAAGGAATCAAGAGACACCACAGAACTCCTACAGAAGGCTTTCCTGGAGAGCCCAGAGGGTCAGTGTATGTTTTCCACAAGTCAGGAAACCAAAGGTTGCTGGACTGAAAGGAAAGCAAAAACATTCCTGAACTGCAAGGATGCAAGTGAGAAAAGCAGTAAGTGTTTTCAAGATTCCTTTTTAGCCAATTTCACCCAGCAATCCTGAGTTTTCTCTCTGGAAAGAGTTGCCATGTTCCACCTTACTATTTCTGGATTTTATTGAAATACACCTCTAGGGATTGGAAACCTTCAGAGTCTTTTGGCATGCTTAGCTTCAGAGAACTGCTCCATTTTAGTGGTGGAGCAGGTCCAGCTGAAGGCACCGGCGTGACTGGGGATCCCATCACATAAAGCTCTTTCATGTCTTGAGATCATGACTCACCATTTTTAAAGGACAAGGCTGGCAAGGCTCTGGCTGTATGTTAGATTTCATACCGTGACATGTACACCCAAGAACTCAAATTCTCTGTTGGCTGCAAAAGCCAGAGCCGTGTGGGCATCTAGTAGTCCTCACAATTGCTTCCATAGAGACAGGTTACAAAAGAATTATGGCTTGTAAATATTTTGGAGTTTGCGTATATTTCAGTACTCCACACAATTTATCCACACAGACTTTAGAAGGAGATGAAATCTCCTTATGTTCACACCCCATATAAATGTGTCCAGCACCCTTTGGAAGATATAGGGAAGTATTAGCACTGCTTTAAACCTAGAGTAAAATTTCCTGCCTCTCAAAGGCAGGGTTTTTTACTTGGGAAAGGGATTTTTAGGGCACAGTGCTAGGATGACCACAGAAATAATTTTCCAATGTGTTCAAGTATGGGAAATGTGAACTTCTTGTGAAAAACTATTTATGCTGAAAATAAAATTTTACAATTAAACCTTCAGTTTAAAAAGCAAAACTTGTGACAAAGCTGTAAAAGCATTAGTCTGATGTAAAAAAAAAAAAAAATTGAGCAGCCAAAACTAGAATATTTCAATTCAATATATCTTGGGAGTTACACTTCATCTCTCCTATATCCCATTTCTTGTCTGAAGCTTCTAAGATGCAGCTGTTTCATTTTATCAAGAGAAGAGACAGTGATGCGTGTCAAGATATGTACATCACAGGTAAAATACACCTACAGGAAACCCCAGAGAATCTCCCAGAAAGAATCAAGAAGTGACATTTAAAAATTCAGCTTTACCATTGCCTTATATCTTTCAGCTCTCGATCGTCTCTTGTGCTTAAGGCACTTTTGCTTTAAGAAGAATTTGGACAGACTGTGGAAAGTCCAGGGAGCAGACTGTAGAAATTATCAATTATCAGCAACTTAGAAAGTAGAAGGTTCTAAAAGAGACTGAATTAACTTAAGATTGCTTAATGTAATAAAGAAAACCAATCTCTAACCATGTAAGACAGTGGAAAGGAAGGTAATGGTCTGTCCCACCCAATGGACCGGACTGGAAACAGCATTACATCAAGAAATGCTGAAATGCTCATCCAGCAGGCAGGGTGGGCTGGCAGGAGAAGAGACTGAGCAAGGGGAAACAAACCATCAAACACAAGCACAGCCTGAGGAGGGAGGTGATGCACAGCCAGGCTTCAGAAGTGCTGCAAGGAGACACCAGCCCTAGAGACCCACAGAGGCTGGGAAGAGTTTGATGCAATTACAGAAGCTGGTTTCAGTTGCTGGACTGAAATTAAGCCTCCAAGAACTCAGTTGGGAGCATAACATTAGGAGGGAGGTTTTTTATTTTAATTTCCCTCTAATTTCTGTCCTCTCTCATGATGATTTTTCCCTATTTTAGAGAAGTTCTATTTCATAAGTTGGGGATTTTTCTAGCAATACTCATGGAAATATCATCCATAGATGGAGTTTTATCCTGAAGTTTTGTCCACCTAGGTGTCCTAAGAGGTTTTTATGCTTCATTTCATATGTTTAGAAGATGAAAAGCATTATTTTAGAATGTTCTAAAGCAGACTCTCCATATCAGCAAAATCCCAAAGCTGCAAATATTTAAGTCATGTATGACTCTTACACAATCTCCCTCACACTTTCCCTTCTGTTGCAATAATAGCTTATAGTACCTAAGCTATTTAAAATTTAAATTATGCTCAGAAGAAGACATAGTTTTCTTGCCAAAAAGAATTGTTCAGAAGTAAAATGTAAATTTTGCATTTATAGATTCACTAGTGCCTATGGTTTTATAAAGCTTATAAAAACTTATTTGGGATACTTGGCTTCATTTTTTTCTGTGTAACAGTTTTCCTGATTGTTTTGCTAAGTGATTCTTTCGTTTTGATACAATTCACTTTGAACTAGTGGTGCCTCCAGTTTTGTGCACAGCACTATCTGTATCCTTTTGTGATTTTGACATGTGGAAAAGCAATTTTAAAAAGTGTCATACAAGATGAATTTCATCAGTTACTGAGTTACAGTTATGGCATATAGTTTTTAATTTTTATTTGCTGTTTACTTTATGTAATTTATTATTGTTACGTTACTCCTAGTATGCTCTATGTGAAAAATTACAAAGAATTCTGCCATTTTTCAAAGAGTAGACAGATTAATGCATCAGTATTAGCAAGCATGGGACTGTGCACACTCCTGATTCCTATCCTACTTAGTCGATGGCACATGTGGCTGATGTGGCCCCAGTGCTGGGCCCTCCCAGTAGCCTGTGCTGACTCGAGATGGTTCTTGAGACACAGACCTCTTTAGCCTAAGGAAAAGGATGACAAAACACTTAGATCCTGCCAGGGTCGCAGGACAAGGGGATGGTGGAAGGCAATAGAAGGACAGTGAAGCCTGAGGTTAGCTCCAGGGTTTGGTAAAGTGCTGTAGCAAAGCATTCTCCTCCAAGGGCAAGACCAAAGGAGAAATTCTAAGTCCAGTTCTAGCCAGGGTTTCTCCCCAAGCAATACAAATGCCTCTTCACCAGAGGGATTTTAGCATAATTTCAGTGCAACAATCAAATACAAGTTACTGTGACTAAAGACTGAGGCACCAGGCCCAGCCAAAAGCATTTTTAAATAACATTCCTTCAAACTGCACCGTCTGTTCATTCTTCTAAAGAACACTTAAGACTCCGTACTTTTAAACAAATGGATTGTCCAGGGCAATTCTGCAAAAGTAATTCAGGCTGGGCTGAAAATATGTACCACAGACACAGCACAAGCAATCCAACCTGAGAGACTGAGCTACAAATTATCCTCCCTGACAATGTGAAGTCTTTCTCTTTTTTTTTTTTTTCCTCCTTTTTTCACTGTCTGGCCCAATTAGTTGGGACTTTTTGCTGGAAGCTGGCAGTACTGTACTACTTTGCATTCCATAACCTCTGTTGTGTTCAAACCACAAGTGTGAATTTGCCAGGGGCTGGTTCCTCAGGGGTGTCAGGACAGAATGGGTTTTTCTATATCCGTTTGTTGCTCTGACATATGTTGCTCTGACATGTCCTTCCTTTTAACATAGAAACCTCATTTTTAAAAGTTTATCTCCCTTCAATTTTTGTGACAAATTCTGTTTAAAGCATTTTTAAATACTTGTAATATGGGCATTTAATTCTTTCTTGTTTTCATGGCACCACAACATTGGTTCCAGAGGGAAAAAAGTTTCATGAAGTGGGCTAATTTTCTTTTAAAAAATGTGTTGAGTTTATAGGAACCAAATTATCTCAAAAACTACAGATGCCTTTTCATAGCTTTGTAAGTGAAAAAAATATGTGAATGCTACCATTTGATTTTGGGATAGAACAAGACAAAAAGTGTCTGTTTTTCTGTGTTCTGTATCACATTACAGAAAATGTACTGTTAAAGTGAAGTCTTTTTTTCCTATTCTCAAATCTCATTTCTTAGTTTCTTCTCAAAATATTTAAATTGAATTGTGTTTCCTCACTGTGTTCTTGCTCCCAGAGTCACATAATTTCATCTGAGGGATATTATATCACAGAAATCTGGCTATTATTAAAAGTATTCTGTTTCCAGTTCTATTTGTAAATGTCTTTTAAAAATATAGGTTGAATCACAGAGCCACCTTGTTATTTTTTTTATGCAAGAGATGGTTCCTAAACATGTTTTGGTATCAATTTTAATAATTCTCTTTTCCTGACTTTTCAATCATGTTAATTTTTAGGAATATAAAACAGACCCAGCAATTTTATCCACAGCTCATTTGAAAAAAAAATTGGCTTAGCTTTTTTCTTCTTTTTTTTTTTTTTCAAAACAATGCTTTGCCAGCTTGTCAATTTGTCAGCAGTCCACAAATTAGCAGCATCCTAAATCCTCTGTCAGATCCTCTGGGCAAACACTATCTTCTTCTTGTGTGATAAATTAAATGTGATGACATACCTGATAGTCTCCATTTAGGAGCTGTTAGGGGGAGGAATAAAACACATAGCAGATTAACTGAGGTTGTCAGCAGCAGTGAAATCCAATCATAAAAGGGAACAAAGGGAACAATGATCAAAGAAGGAGTCCTCAATACCACCTAGCTTGACTCCTTTTGGGAGAGAAAAATCTGTTTATGTTTTCTCCTAATTTTAAACTGATTTTTGATATCAATATTAGCTAGGAAAATAACACAGGATTTTATCACTATTTTTAATATTAATACATGCAACTACAGAATGGCAATTCTTTCACAGCTTTGATTTTACACAAAATACAGCAGTTGTATCCAATTTAACCTATCTCATTTTGCTTTTAAAATTGTTGTAATCTTGAAGATCCCCAGTCTGATCTAGCAGTCTGTACAAACACTGGGGAAGACCCTACAGGCACTACTAGATGCTACTACTGTCATGATCTTCAGATCTGCATCTATGACATTATAGTTACACACAGAGCCACCAGAAGAATTCAGAGACATGCATTTGATGGAAGGGGATTTGAAAAATATGTAGTGTCGTCTGTAGCAAATATTTCAACATTTATTTATTTCTAATGAGGAAATGTTTTTTACCCAAGCTAAATATCCCTGAATATATTTATTTCTGTTTTTAGAAGCATGCCCTTGCAAGTGGCACATTTCACTGAGTAACCAAAAAATTCTAAAAAGCATATTCAAATGAAACAATTACAATGGTTAATAATAAAATGTATCCTAAATCTGTACTTCAGGGATATTACACTTAAGCTCAAAAATTTCGTCTGTACCATCAAAGCATATATGTTGCCTATTCTTCAAAAGAATTTACTGCATGAGGAAGAAAAGCAATGTGGAAGAGCAGAAAATCTGTCACAGGTGGAGATGAGGGAAGAGGAGATTCCAAGTTTGTGTCTGCAGCTGCTGAACAGGAACCTGTTCAGGCGTCATTATTCATCATTACAAAGATATTTGGTAACAAACCTTTGGACATCCTGCCAAGACAAAGTCCCCCAGTACACATGTACATGCACCCTTGGTAACTCCTGAAGTGACAGGGGTGTAAAGGAGACCTGTGACAGTGTGGTAAACTGCCAAAACCAGGTCCTTGATAAAACCAGGTACTCGAGTGCCTTTGTTGCCTGGAATGACTGGTTTGTTGAATCAGTTTGTTGATGCGGTTGCATCATTGTTTGTTGATGTCAGTTTGAAAAGGACTGAATGAACTTCTGAGCAATTGCTGAAATACTAAGTCATAAGCACCAGTGAATATTGTAGCAAAAGAACTTGGTTCCTGTTCCTCTACTTTTTATCTTGTGCCCCTGAGTCCTAAATGATTCTTTTGTAAGCCAAATATCTCTTTAGGGACAGAGCTCAGAGCAATGCAGAAGCCCTATTTTTCAACTGCTGTCACAGATGAGTCTGTACTGTTTCTTCCAGGGATCACCTCTGCTCCAGCTTTACCCTCTAAAGGCCTACAGGAGAGTTCAGGAGCTCCCCCTCATCACCAACATTGGAGGCTTCCTCTTGCCTCTGATCACTCTGGTGATCAGCAGTGACTGCAAAATGCTAACTCTTACTCCACCCAAGTACCATGTTAGATTGATCATCCGAATGCTACAGACGAGCAGCTGCATAGCCACTACCTCTGAAGGCACAACAAGGCTCAGGGAAAACATTTTCTAGCATTTTTGCTGTGATCATGGTTGTCATGCAAGTATTCTGGCCTGTGTGTAAAATAAGTGTCTTAATGTCTGTGGAACTCTAAAGCAGAATTTATTTGGCTGCTTTTCATGAAAATGTTTTTGTGGAAGGTAGCTTACAAATATGGCATCAGTAATGGGCTAAACTCAGAACTTAGCTGCCACCTCTTAATAATTAAATAAGCAAACTTTCCTGAATTCAGGGATAAAATTTAGCTATATTTAAACAGATCCTTAACACCAATTACGAGCAAAAGAAGTTAATAAAGCTGCTGGTAAAGCACAGCTTATGCAAGTTGCACTTATATACTTCTTTTGCTACCTTTATAAAATCCTGACATTTTTTCACAAAGAGCTCATTTGTAAAGGTGCATACAAACTAACCTGGTAAAACCCAGTGCCTCCATCAGCCCTCACCTCTCCCCATTACTTTTTTAGTATGAGCTTGAACATGACTAGGTTTACTATTTCTTTCAGCTACTGGACACAATGTTAATTATCATCTTTGTCATCATCATCATATTCATCATCATAATCATCCTCACAGCTGGGGATGCCTGTGCCTAGCTACTATGACAGTCTTTGCTTCCTAAAATGTGTAACACAAAGCAACACATTTACTTCTGCAGCTGAAGGCAATTTTTTTCTTTTCTATGTAGCCATATTTGTCCAAGCCAGTTACTCACAAGATGTTCCAAGTCTGTTCAGATGTTTATGTCTAAACCTTAAAGATGCTAATGCTGATTTATCTGCCAGTGGAGGTGGTCTGAGTTTGCATGGATAACACTGCCCCATGCTGGCTCATAGGGGAAAGTCCCTGCTGACTCTCTCTTTTATCAAACTTTAAAAAAATGCAGATGTTCTGTAATTTTAGCCTGTACATTAGCTTCATCTTCTTTCTTTAGGATGGCAATTGTTTTTTTCAACAACTTTTCACGAATATCACACAAAATACTCCACTTTGATGCTCCTGCAAACAAAACACAAAGGAGAAAATATGACTTTCTAAAATGCACTGGAAGAGAAGGCTTATTAACACTCACTGAAGACAGACAGCACCCAGGACATCACCTCACAAACCTCATGAGAACAGGATTTCCACAGACATTGATGCAAGCTCAGCAATGTGGACAGGCTGAAAAAGTATAAAAAAGACCATAAGAGCATTTCAGCCCCACTGCCAGGAGTTCAGCCCTATGTCTATTGCTCTATATACATTTATATATAGATAGATAGATAGATAGATAGATAGATAGATAGATAGATAGATAGATAGATAGATAGATATAGACTGAGTGCTATATATATTTATAGACCTCTAGCTGTGGTCTAAAATTGCAGTTTCTGATTTTTTTTCTTTATATGGTGTTTTTTTTTCTTTTCCAGGGAACTGGAACTGGAACTCTTGCTGCAGTCTCTGCATGCCCATTAAAACAGTAAATCTCTCTGTATCTAACATGATACAGTTAAAGTGCATAAAAGAGTCAGTTGTTCATAGTTTTTTCCCTCTAAGGATTGAATACAATTGTATTGTCAACATATAACTATAATTTTGAGATAGGCCATTTAAGGGGCTGCAGACAAGTTAAAATTTTATATTTTGGTGCTAATAAGGAAAAAAATGGTTCATAAGGAAACTGGGGCTGGCATTGCAGATGCAGAAGCTTCATTTTGTAAACCAGTGTATAGGACAAGTGCCAGCTAAACACAGTGGGTAGCAGGATAGTTGCCACTAAAGAGGTCATCCACTGAAACCTGCAAATCAAGTGATCATTGTTGGGATACAAAAATTAAGTCTGGGATTCCTTGGCACAGAGATGGGACAAGGAAGAAAACAGAGGGAAATATTAAAACCTGAAGAATCTACCTGAAGAGGAAGAGAGGTTGAGGGGTGACCTCTTTGTTCTATACATCTTCCTGAGAAAGGGAAGCAGAGAGGGAGGTGTTGAGCTCTTCTACCTGGCATCCCGTGATGTGTGAGAATGTTTCAAAGATGTGCCAGGGGAGGTTCAAACTTGGTATTAGGAAGTATTACTTTACACAGTGAGTGGTCAAACACTGGAACAGCTTCCTAAGAGGTAGTCAGTGCCCTATGCCTGTCAGTGTTTAATAGGTATTTGGAAAATGCCCATAACAGGGGTGGGACTTGATCTTAAAGGTTTACTCCGACCTTAAAAATTCTATGATTCTAAGATTCTATAATAACGTGCTTTAACTTTGCCGGAGCCCTGAATTGCTCAGGCAGTTGGACTAGATTAGCCCAGTGGGTACCTTACAACTGGAATGTTCTGTGCTACTCTGTTCTAGTCCAATCTGATAACCTTTAACACCAGAAATACAGTCAATGATAGAAGAAAACTGAGAGTTTCTTATAACAGGGCTGAAAGAGACATGTGGATGAAGTAACCACCATTCCAGAGTAACCTGACTTCTCTATTAAGAATCTGGATGAAATAAAAATGTTTAAAGACATAGAAATGTTTCTCCCACACTGATAGCACGAAGTGAAGAGCTGTGTGCGTGTGTGTTTGTGTGTCTGTCTTGTCTGTTTGTGTTGTATAGCTCAGCTCAGAAAGATCTTGCAAGTGTGGAGAAAAGAATGTAAGAATATCCATGCTGGTTTGTTTATGACTGCTCTCCAGCAGTGGACATGGCAAGATGATGGAAAGGAGACTAGGAAACTGAATTCATCTCCACTGGCCATGAGACACTTTCCCAACTTCTTCCCCATATTTATAAGCATCTATAGCATCACTTCCTATGTTGAGGCAGCTACTTTATTGTATTCCTATCTGTTGCTCTACCATATAAATAAATTTAGATATATACAATGAAATATATATTGTTACTTTAAATTAATTACTTCTGATAATACCAGCATCCCTCAGCCTAAATTTGGTAAAATTAGCACTGGCTATGGGTTGAAAAGAAGGGGAAAACCTCCAACTATGACACAACTAGCATCAGCTAATACCTGTCTAAGTACAATTCCCATGCTCTGTCTGAACATTTTAAAAAAAATACAATCTAAACCCAAAACCTGAGTTAATAGAGGACAAACAAGAAAGAAACTCCAAATCAAACTGGAAATGCTTAGCCACTCAAAAACTCGTGGCTGTCCATGAAGTGGAAACAGATATCATAGACCATTCCTCATTTTGCCAGCACACCACTGCAAAACAATGAAACAAGTTTGCAGGGATCAAAGGGAGAGTTAAGGAAATCAAAACTGTATGTGAAGAAAGCACACACTGGTTTGGAGTCACCACCTTCATTTTAGGCAGCCTTTGCTCAATAATTTTATCCCTTATCTTTCTCAAGTTCTGGGATTTTCAGTAGATGTCTCTGATTCCAATGCAACTCAATATGGCTCCCATTCAGAGCAGAAATATGACATGGTCAGCACTCAGTGGTGTGGTCACAGCATGATCCTAGACCCCTAACTGCTTTGGAATGTTTAACTGCTAAACACCTCACATTCGATGAGATTGAATACATGTAAAGTTGTCACATTTAAGAAATGCTCTTAATGTAATTTTATTAAAAAATCTCCAATTTGCTAACATTATTTTGGGGTGGCTTTCTAGGGGGCTCTTTCTTCTGGGGAAGGGGTGGGTAAAGAGAGAGAATATTTTTGCCTTGTTGGCCGCAAATTTTGACATTGTGAAATACTATACAGCTATAGGCAACAAAGGACTTCATTTCAGATCCTCTCCTGGGACCCATGTCCTCAAGATCCTTCAACTCGTAAGAAAATACAAGAAAGCAGCACTGTGACTGCAAAATGGGCTCTTTGTAGACCTTCATTTGTGGCCCTGGCAGCCAGGGTCAGGGTATGAACAGATCTTGTTGCAATGTTTATTTAGAAAGAATGTTCTCTTCCCTAAGGTAAACATTTCTTATAAGGGTTTTCTCCTCTAATGAAGTGCAGATGTCTACCCCTCCCATCAGGACTGAGTGCTTTTGCTTGTTTTTGCCTAAGTAGATCTCTCTTCTTCTTCTAGGGCTGAAAAATATTCTTTTCTTCCCTTCATGTAGCAGGTGTACCAAAATCTCAAAAAAAATCAAGAAATGGTGAGTTTACTGTATTAAAAATTACTATGAGGATAATGATTACATCATAGGAGTATTTTTTTCAGCTCCTTGATTTGATTTTATGCACACAAAACAGCAAAACCCTCAAGTATGCGTCTTCCACATACATTTTCTATTCAGTGATATTTTATTTGTAGTTTCCTACCTTGAGATTTTTTTCTTTCATTTGCAGATACTCCCACAGATTAGAGGCAAGTCCAGCAAAGAATTTTATCAAATCTGATGAATAAGAGAAAATTGAATGACATTTGGTCTTAAAAATTGCTTTTACCTAAGCCATATTTCTCTTCTCCCAGTAAAGACAAAAATTTGCACTGGCACTTTTAAAGACATGTTATATTTCATTATAAACCTTGAATTTTATTTTCCTCATCCATGTTATTATTCTGTAAGCATGACTTCATCTTTTTTGGGTTGACAATGATAACTGCTTTCTGAGAAAAATTTTTCAAATTTTTCCAAATCTGTGCTCACCTCATGATTGTTATAACTGCATCATATTTTCTTAGGTTAAGAGAATGTCATGCAGAAAAGCATGAAAGCCTTATTAGGCTCAGACTATGTCACACTGCACAAGTACCTTCCCATTATCTATTTAGTCACTTACCCTGTCAAAGGAAAAAATTAGATTTAGTCATAAAAGAATATTACATTTATTTGATATGACCTGTCCTTGACAAACCTTCACCAGCTAGGGTTTTTTTTTTTTTTTTGTCTTCTGGCTATTTAAATTCTGATTGCTTTATCTTTTGTGGAGATAGCTTTATAATTTCTTCAGTCATCGTTTTTGAGGCCAAATTCTATTAACTAAGGTGTAGTTCCTTAGTGCTCCTTTTTTTTGCAAAGCTAGGAGTAAGTTTGGAATTCTCTTGTACTGCCATCATTGGTCCTTTATGGCAACTGGTAGTCACAAGGAAACTGGTAACCAGGGGAAGAAAGGAGTAAGGAGGGGAGCAGTCAATAAGGGAGAAGTTTCATTTGTAAGTGAGAATGAGGGAGTCATATGGAGGGTTTTAGAACATTTTGGAAACTTTGATGATTTAAAAAATGAAGACAAGTGCAAAATTTCAGAAAATAAATGCTCAGCCCCTACAGAGGACAGAGACAGGAGCTCAACATCAGGTCTTGGTTAGATATCCCTGAAAAAATGTGTTGAAGGCAGGTTAGATAACTATGGAAACACTATGGAAAAAGTTTATTTTGTCTTGCATAGCAGCATAGACAAGGATTGCAATGCTCTATCCACCTTTCCACCACTGGAAACTGAAAAGTCTATAGGCAATGGACAGTTAATCATTTCAAGGGCTGACCTTGTGACAGAGACATCAATAGTTTAGTATATTTATAGATTCACCTAAAAGATTTGTGGTCAGTTTGAATGCAAATTAGGCATAGTTTGCTGGAAAGTAAATATATCATACTAGAGAATTCTTTGTTTCCCAGGGAAGGAAACAGCAAGGGTCAACGGCTAGAAGATAAATATAGGGAAAAGAGTCAAAACTGGGGGAATTTTTAGTACTTTAATTGGCATCTAACACTAACTTCTAATCGCTGATTTGTGTATTGGGAAAAACAAAATGCAAACAAACACGTAAACAAACACCAACGCCTTCTCCAGCAAGCACAGCTGCTGTTACACATCTCTCCATTACAGGCTGTCTTTCCATGCATCCCCAAAGCTTCTACTCCCGTGTCCTCCCAAGAGCATCTTGTCTCCAAACATGTTCTCTTCATGTATTACCTTAACCGTGTCTGAGCCATGGTTCAGCACACTCCCCCCAGTCTGGGGGTATGACAGAGCACCTGCATGGGTTGGTCCTTGCTGTGGCTGGATGTGGGCAGCTCACATCACTTCCCACCCAAAGCATCCTGTAGCCCACTGCCAGGGAAACCCTGATATTTGTACAGTACAAGCCAAAACCTTCCAATTAAAAATTATATTCATATTCTTAGCAGAAAGGATGACTAATCATGAGAAGATAAGAAAGCAAGGACTAATGGATTTTCTACCTGTTACAAGTTAATGTGAAAATGGAAGTGTTTTAAAATATATGTTTTATCAAAGCTCAGGTAACTACATTCAGTATGTAGGGTAATACAGGTAGAAAAGTGTAGAAGTGAGGTGTTATAAGATACTTTGTCTTTAAATATCCCATGTCTCTAAAGCTGAGGCAATACAGAAGAGGCTTCAGGAAGCACTGTTCAGTCAAGAACATTTACTATCTGTATCTTACTTATTCTTGTAAGTGGCAATGGGACCTCTGTTGAATAATTAAAGGCAAATTTTAAAAATGTATAGGTAATAAATGGGAGACAGGCTGACATAACTATGCCTAACAGTATTTTTCATTATATCATGACAGGATAATTAAGTTTGGAAGGGATCCCCAGGTCAATCCCCTCTTCAAAGCAGGGATGTTTTAACAGATAGACCATGTTGAACAGGACATTGCTCAGTCAAAATCTGAAAGCCTGCATGTTTGGAAACCCCACAGCCTCTCTGATCAGTCAAAGCAAGTCCAGTTCCTTGTGCATTATGTACTGCAGACACCTAACCATTTCTACCAGATTCTAACTGGGAAGCCTCAAAATGAAAACACTCCAGGTGCATCCTTAGAAGTCCTACATAGAGAAAAATAATCACAATGCTTTCTTCTTCTTCTTCTTCTTTTTTTTTTTTTTTTTGGCATTGCTAATTTGTCTAGAGTATTTTACTTTTTTGACTAGTACCATATGCTTAGGGGACATAGGATTCCAAATTTAGACTTTAAATTCTATTTTGGTCTACTTGAAAAATCAACTTAAATAAATAGCACAACATAAAGATAAAAACAAATTTTTCCTTTCAATAGCAAGTTTTCATACTTAAAAGTTCAGCTCAGTTCAGATTTCTTGTAACAAAGTAGTGTGCCTAACTGAAATATAATTGTAACCAGCTGAAGGAATTGATTAGTTACCCATTAATTCAAGGAAAACAATGCCAACCTTCATCATTTCAGATTAAATTAAAAGAACTGGAATCATCAGCTATTTCTCAGTCTGGAAAAACATATGTCATTTGTGCACCATCTTTGTAAACAAACTTCTCTTCTTCAGGAACTTAATATGTATGCATAGATGTATATGAAAAGATCCATCCCTTGGCATTGTATCAGCACCTGCATTGTTGGCATCAAAGTTCAGTGGAGTCATTAAACCCATTCACCACCTACATTAACAGAATTAATACCAACCCTAATAGGCTGTCATTCTGGATATTAAATGTGATAAAGCATTTTGACAATGCCTTTTCAATTTATTTATTGGTACCAGAGCACAGTGAAACGTCCAAAATGCTTGATCTGCTTGATCTCCCACATTCTCCACGGGGAAAAGCATTTTGTTGACCCCCCCACTAAAATCAATGGGAATGTGTTCTGTAGCATATTTAGGACCATTTTATCTGCTTTGGTATCTGTACACTGGCATACCATGGGACTTCTGCTGGGGCTCTGAGGCTGTATAAACAGCAGTGCTAATTGAGGCATTGCTGCCTGCCACTCATCTGCACCCACACGGTCCTCCTTGCCCACCAGCACTGCTTTGTGCAGACACAATTGTTTGTGGTGCTGCACAACCAAAAGCTGTGTTAGAAATAAGTTGGCAGGAAAACTGGGAAGAAGTGGCCAGGAGGACAAGGAATGGACAGTCACTGCTAAGAGGTCATGGGATCAGACTTTAAATTCATCCCAACAGCACAAAGATAAAATGCAGGGGTGGGTTTATATAGATATCTGGATAGTATGGAATGGCCCAGCTGTAGCTAAATGAGGCAATATACCTGGAGCAGGAAGAAACTGAGAAAAAAAATTGAAACACCCCAACTGGACTTTGCTGTGATCAATGGATACCCAAGGTCACAGATAAGAATATAATGCTGAAAGAAGGTCCCTTTTAGAAGAACAGAAGCATATGTGAACACAAAGCTGTGACAGAGATCCAGCTAATAATTTGCAACTCTTCCCTCATTAAATCCATTAACTCCTCTGCAGCACTTTATCTTATTTCAGTTTTAGCCCCATTTACATCCCTTTCCTACCCACTCCCATTTTCATTTTCCTCTCTCACTCCTTCCATACTGTGTTTTCTTGACTTCATTTTATATCCCAAACCACACCTGATTTGCCTGCCATTCTTACAGCACCTCTTCAGATCTTTCTTTTCCATTTTGCTTCATGGCTCTTGGTGCCCATTTGCTTTCTGAACCAGTCTCAGTGTTCACATGCCTCTGTATCTGCCTGTGTATCTGCCCAAGTCGTTGAATTACATTTTTCCAGTATCTCTCTCTTCGGGTAGTCCTTATTTTTCTCAAATTATTTAAGCTTTTCTCAGCCACCAAACCCAATATGTTTCCCATTTTCACCCCACGTCTCTGTCCCTCTTCTTCTGGATCACAGTCTCAGCTTCTTTGACAAGTTAGTTCAAATCTGCCCCGCGTTCATTTTTTTCATTTCTTTTTCTAATAGAGTAATCAAGCCAGGACAATTTTAATCTCTTTCAGTTACATTTTCAAGGATAATAGGAAAAAAATTTTGCAGGATCTAATAAAAGAAGTAAGGGACAATTACTTGGCAGCACTAAGAACTTTGCCTGTGGCAGAAACAGACCTGCTAACACAGATGTAAAAGTAATGCTTCCACTGAATTTCAGAGGAATAGGTCTGTGCCTGTGTGGCAGGCAAACATGCTCATATATCTGTAATGATTATGTTTCAAACAAAAAAAGTTACATACAAGCCAAAACACTTCCTTCTCCTGAAAATTCCATCCTCCTTTTGACTAAGAAATAGTTTTTCTAAAAGAGAGCAGTCATGAAAGCGTTTTCATGAGTATTGCTTTTTCATGGGTTTGTAAAATTGTCTTGTTCTTTGCAACAGAGAAATAAGGATAGAAATTTGTCAAATTATGAGAAACTAGAGGAGGTTTCCATAAAAAAACATTTCAAGATGACTGACATTGGACCTTCATATCACTATCTGGAAAACATTTTTTTGCAGTAGGATCTGCACCTGAGAAAAAGAAATATGATTTTATTTTTAATTATATAAGTAAAAGCTTCCTATAGTCATTGCTTCCTATGGAAAGAAAGATCTTTCACTTACCTCAGAAAAATTCAATTATATGTTATGTTCTACAATGAATAAATATCCCACCACTCTATGTTTTACTTGGAAACAAGAGCATATATCAGCATGCACAGCTGGATTTTTTCCCTACGAATTTTCTTTCCTGCAAGTAAACTCATTTTTCTGTAAGGAAAGTGAGTAAAAATAGGTAAAAAACTCAATGGACTATTTGCAGAATGTGGCTGCCCAGGACAGATGAGGAGAGCCATTCTGCAGCAGGGAATTATTCGGGGAGTTAAAATACAAACCTCTCAGATTATTTTCTCACTAGAAAGCTGTCTAAGCTGAACTGTCTATGACCACATACTGCTTAAGTTTTATTTTGTGATCGGTTCCCTGTGTGTTGCTGTTTTGCGCTGCTGGGACTGGTTGCTGCAGAACAGACATACAGAAAAAAATTAATGAGTGACACTGCACCCATCTTCTTTCTTTTTACAGCCCACACACTACTTAAGCTCAGCAATTTATGTTTAAGATCTTCCCAATACCACATTTTTCCATGTGCCTGGGAGATATTATGAGTATCAATGAAGAATTATGTCCTTTTCCCTCCAAGAAACTAAAGCTCTGAGGAGCCCCAATTAATCTTTATAGAGTGAAAAATAATTCTATTTGAAGCCATCCCATTTGACAGCCTGGTGTCCTAGCAGCAAGCTAAGCCTTTCAACAGTCATTTCAAGCAATTTAAAATGAAGAACTTAGGAGAGTCTCATTAATGGCAAAAACATCTAACCTTTAGTTGAAGGCTATATGAAAGGTTCTGCAACTCTTACAACTGAGCCCACACTACTTTGTAATGGTGGGAAATGAACATTTTCTAATGACTACTAGGCTTTTTCCAAGTTTGGATTTTAGCACATTCTGAATATCAATGCTTTTTCTTTAAAATGCTTATTTCCTTAAGTAGTGATAAGCAGACAATCCCATTTACAAAACTTTCAAGGCTGGTTCTTTAATTATTCAAATAGCCTCTAACAGGGATTGGAGCAGTAAACTGGTCAGCTAATAAAATCTAAAGCACAGTCCATTTATTTACATTGGCTTCAATCAGCAGTGAATTTTGACAGCTCAAGAGAAGGTCTTGCACCACTCTAGCTGCTAGTAATTCTGTTTGAACTTCTATCCAAGTGAAGGTTTACTTCAACATTGTCACAGGTCTACTTCTTCACCAAAAAAATCTAAAAATCCTGCAAAATTACTAACTGAATTTTGGGAAATACTTTAAACTAGTACCAAGGCATGTAGGTGATAAGTCTTCCTACATCCCAGCTGGCCAAGGGGGAGACGAGGGATTATTGCAAGGACAGAGCCTGCAAACTGGATAACAACCCACAATGCCAAGGTGTCTTGGAGAAAAATAATTGCTGTTATCTGGATCTGAAAAGAATTAATGGAGCCTGCAGGACAGGTAAAAGATGACTGTTACAACATCTTCAGTGCCTTTCCTGGGGTTCTCTGCAGAGAACATGAAACAAGTCTGAGCACTGCACCCCAATCAAGAAAAAAAAAAAAAACAGACAAGAGCAGCAGGAATCCACAGAGTCACGGTAAATATGGCTTATTTAGGGCAACTGAAAAATCAAGGCATCGGGGTTAAAAGGCAAATTTTCTGCCAAAGCAGGGGCACCACCTGTCCTTATGTCAGTCATGGGCACAACAAGAATCTATGTGCTTAACATTCAAAAGGGATGTTTTAGTCTAGATATGAGGAAGAAGAATTTTAGTTCAAGAGAAGTAGCTAAGTGGCAGTTTATCCACTTCTGAAACTCAAAGATGTAACTTGGCTCCATTTCCAGGGAAAATGCCGAGAAAAACAAACTATAAACCTGACCTGTTGGAACACGTGCTCTTCCCATTCCAGAGAGCAAAAACCATCTCCTTACATTTTTTAGTTACAATCTATTTTTAAAACTGCTCACAAAGATTAGTATGAGCTACAGGTACCATTTTTCCAACTTGGGGAGCTTATTGGAGCTCAGGGCTACATAGACAAGTCCCATAATTAGCAAGAAGTGAAGTCTGCTGGTGTGAGAACTTTTATTAGTATATAGCAACTGCTCAGAAGCAATACAGAGCTAAGTAATTTCTAAATCAAAATAATTTCTGATGTAATTTCAGTGTAGACATCTTATGTCTATGCTCAATGATATTGATTGTTAAAAGGTTGATCTAATCTTTCAGTATAGCTTAAATATTGATAAGAAGAAAATTACAGTTAGAGATTCACCTGCATGGATAACTGAGACAAATTTAATTGCACTAAATTAAGCATCATTCAATTTTTTACCTGTTCACACTTTAATTCAAAAAAATGTGTAGGTGGAGATTCCATTAAAACAAAACTTTTCTAGCACAGTCTGTGATGAATCATTTAATTATGCTTTGTCTCAATTTATGTCTCAATTATTATAGAAAAATACTGTGTTGTTAACCTCCTTTTAACATTCCATTAGTTAACTCAGTTTCTTTTTTTTTTTAATAATGTGAAGTAACAGATACAAGCAAGGGTACATAGAGTTCTTTATTCCACATAGAAACATAATTTCCTTGTGGTTTGCTTTTTTTTTTTTTTCCCCCTTCTACTGGAACAGATTTAATATGTCAGGGAATCTGACACTGGGATAAGTCAACATTCTGTATGCATAACAGCCAGCTTTATCTATATCCATAACGCTTTTGCATTCTTATTTCTAATGTCAGCATCCTAATGTTGCCAGCATCTTTTTAAAAACAATTTAAGCTACATTTTCTCCTAGTACATTTTCTTGTACAGTCTGCTATTATGTCACCTATTGCAGTATAAGAATATGCCTTTCTGACTGATGTAAGCATAGTGTTCTTCACATTCGTATTATAAAATGTTTTAATTTGGCAAGTATCTTCCAGAAGAAAGGGTTTGGTCCAATATCATCCCTCTTTCAAACTATATATTATATTTTACCAGAATTAAATACTACAATAATAAATATGCTTCTATATTGCATGTGAAAATACAACATACTCTGTCAGAGAATGAGCCAGGAGACCTATGTGTGGATAATACAATGCAAGATGATAAATTCTTATCTTTCTCTTTGAAAAAGGGGAAAACTCTTATTAGTCTCAATTCTCACACTGAGATTCAGAAAACTCAAAAATCTTCTCCTTCAGTTTTACTTTATCCCTGATACAAGGACCAGTGTTTCTCATTTTGTGAAATACAGACATGTACAACAACAACAAAAAAGCAGGCTAAAGTTTTTATACTCGGTTCTAGCTCTCAGGAACAGTTTTGCCAGGACTTTAAAAAGTACAAAACTTTTCCCTAGTTATATATAATAATGGCCATGTGCTGAAATTGACTGCATTAGCTCCATGCCATACTTGAACCATATGTTGTGTGCTTAAATCTGACTGAGCTAAATGCATCAATGACTTTCCCTGGGACAAGTAACTGAAATATTATCATCCACTGCATCTGTGAGCTTTGTTATTCCTCATTTGGTGGTGGGTGGGAAATGTCTTGAAATTATCAGCTGTCTATACAGCCTGTGGATGAAACCCCAATCATCCCAGATTCCTAATAACCTAACCACCCCAGACCTCACAATTAGCATTAACCTGTCCTCTCCAGGAGCCTACATAGGTATTTTGGCAACCCCTAGAGAATATAGTCCAGTAAATTAACTATCTGCAGGAAAGAGTTCTGTGTTTCGTTTTACCTGATTATCTATGTCTGGTTTTTGCTATGCTTTGTCCATGTATTACCTTAGTTACTGATAGGCTGGAATTTGCTCTTTTCACTGAAACTTTTTTCTTAATATTGCATTTCAACTTTGATTATTAATCATGTTATATGAAGTTAAATCCTAAAAATTCTATAAACTCTCATAATACAGCGCAGCCCATCTTGACATTTAAGTAAATATTACAGTTTTTAAAAAAATTATGTGAGAACATGTGGCAGTTATCCAGGAAAATAGTATACATTACCTTGGCTGGAAGCTAGGAGTACTTATTCAGTGATTGAGCCAGCTAATTCTCTATTTTTCCAATACACTCATTCATAAGGTGTGAAAATAATGTGGCCAGTGTTTGGTTGGTTTTTTTGGGTTTTTTTTAATGTTCATGATTTTAAAAAATCCTCATATAAAATTTCAGGATCCTTTATGCCACACTTTATGCCCCACAACTTCCTACCAGAAATCCACAGTCAAGCAACCAAGATTTGTTGTAAATATTTTACTCGTTGCTTTTTAACATGACCAAGTTATACCAACTGGCATTTACTGATGAGAAGTAAACATGAAGTTATTTGGTCTGTCTCTCTCTTCCCTTTCCAAATGATAAGAAAAATAACCAAGTGGTTTATTTCAAGATGGCTATTCTGAAGCAGGTCACAGCAGATGAACACTGAGTCCAGTGACCTGTGTTTGATTCACAGCAATGGGATGCACAGACACTGGCCAAGTGCTCTGAGAAGGCTAATGAGTGTCACAGGCAATGTGCAGCAATCCAGTTCTCAAGCTCCACAGAGTTATGTTGAAATTAAGAGTCACAGGCAATAATCTGAAATGCTGGAAACTGCATGAGCAAACCAAAATGTAAATCTGAAATTTAACTAACTGTAGAATGAATGACGTTATATGCCTCTCTCTAGGAAAGATAACAAAATGTGGCAACTCTTTTTTATAATGAGGGTTGATCTACAAGCCAATTTATCACAACATATAAGAAACACACTGAAAATATTTCTATTATTGGTCTGAACTTGTTCTGGAAGGGTTTATTCCTCTCTATTTTATATTGTTTTCATATATTAACAATTCACGTAAACTCTGAGGATAAAATTGATTTACAGGGTTGCAGTCAGTGTCTTCTATATAGCTGATATTACATGGTTTTGATGAATGCTGACAGATCAACCATAACCCATCTCTATTTCCACTACTCATTCCTAAGAATTATGCACCCAGAAACCCTGCGTGCACCTGATATTAAAAGACTGGTGCTCCCAGCCTATCTGTCCTGTAGAACTGGTAGGGTGAGAATGGGAGGAAGAGAGTTGGAAGGGAGAGGCACCAAGGGGACCAAGATCTGTGGGCTGGGTTGCTGTCCCCATAAATGGGTTATGTGCAGAATGAGTTGGGACAGCTGTGGGTTAAGGATGTAAGTCAGAAAAGGGAGGCTGTGAGCTGAATGTATGTGATGAAAGGCTGTGTCATAACTCTTAGATTCCCAGTGGAAGTGTAAGGTGTGCAGGACTGAAGGTGGTCATCTAAGACACCACAGCCTGTGCCATGGCAGGGATGTGGATTCACCTCAGTAGCAGAGCCCATAGCCTGCACTGAGTTTGCCTTCCTTCCTGACATCTGATGTCACCTGCAACCTTTTCCTAAGTGTCCAGCACAGCTCAGTTCAGCCACATGTTTAGATCAAGCAAGGTTTGGGCCGAGCACATGAAGGTACCCATTTTTATCACTTTATATCCCATAGGTCTATTTCTCATCAATCCTGCCACATGCAGTTCTCACAGCTCCCTCTCCACCTTCCTGCCCATAATCCCGTCTGATCCATGATCTATAATCTACCCTACTCCGTAATCATCTTTAGATTTTCCCATCATCCATCCCCCATTGCTACTCTCCATGCTCATACACCACTAAAATCTACCCACACACATTTCTTTATTTTTGATGCACTGTCCACATTCCTCTCCCTTACAGGAAGACCTGTGAGTTTTCTTGTTTCAGTGGTCAGGCAGTTTTTAATGCTCTTCTACCGCTTTGGGGAGGTTTGTACATCTTGGTTTGTGCTGCAAATTAAACCTACCTGTACAGGAAACAACCACTTGCCTGAAAAAGATTCATCAGTAGAAGTATAATCTAGCAAGCAAGTCCACTGATACAGAAGTTCTGTAACCTGAGCTGTCACAGAAGATGAGGCAGAGACATTCCATAAACTAGAAAATGGGGACTGATGCTTACAGTATCTGAGTTCAGAACATCTGCTTCTCTGTCGACTGATGAATTGCTTAACAGTTGCTGGAAGAACTTGTCCTAAGTAAGGAATATGCTAGCAAATTGTCTTTGTAAATTTTATTGCTAAAGTGCAACTCGAAAGACAGGGCTCTGAATAAAGCTACACGGTAAATAAAATATATTTTAGTAACACTCTGAAATAGGAAACACTACTGATTGGATTTTTAGGTTTTTCTCTGGCTCAGAATTCCTGGTGGGTTTGCATTTCAAGGTGTTTCACATGAGCAGTTTTCAACATATATTATTCAAGTGTTTTCAGATATAAAAGATGAAAATAGTGTAATTTTCTATTGTGACCAGACAGAAGGAATGAATGGCTATGTCAATGCTCAAGAGCAACATGTTGCTGCCTGCTATGATGCAAGTGACTGGAAATATCTGTGAAACCTTGAACATCTCAAGAGTCTGGGTGCAGTTTTACTGGACTGCAAGAAAACTGAAAAGAGAATTGTCCTCAGCACAAGGGTATAATGGCTGCAACTTTCATATTGAAAGCACAGTTAGTGGGAAAGAAAAAAAGAAAGGAATGAGAGGTCCAGTTAATTTTGTAGTAGAGAAGACAATAAGTTACCTGAGTTCCCAGCAGGATGGTCATTCCAAGTTTTATCAGGGCAGAGAATGTGATAAAACATACAAGAACAAAAGTTCACAAACAGTAAAAATATAAGGATAACCCTCTCACTTCAGCTACTCACCCTTAGAAACAAACAGCTTGTAAGACTTTAAGAAATTTTCTACATTAATCATTACACATGGCATCAGAGTAAAGGAAAAATGTCAGTGGCCAACAACTACTGATCATACGGAGCTCACAAAAATGGTATTAGAGACCCAGGTAGAAAAAGGTCTTGAGGGTAAAAGCATCAAGAGGAAAAAACACATGCAAAAGAGAAGAATAGTACATTTCCTAGATTATTTTTAATATTATATTGCTAATGAAAGACAATATTTTCCATTATTAGAATAAGAATTTTTAGGCTTGAACTCTTCAAAAGGTTTTTATGAGTACAATTTTCATAAAGCTAAGTAGTTACAACAATAAGCTGTAGATTCAGAATAACTTTTGCTTCTCTGTATTTTGGTTATCTTCCTTGGAAGATGAATTCAGAAAATCAGTGACTAAATTTATATTCACTAGCAATTTTCTAATATTTTTATCTGCAGAATTGAGGTCATTCAGCAAGGAAAATCAGAGTCATACCATATGGTCAGACGTGTTAAAATGTGTGCTCAAAATTTTTAAAAAAGAAACTGGGGAATTATTTAACCTATTAGCTTGTTTCTGAGGAAGAAGATGTCAGCTCATGAGCTCAAGATATCTTCCACATTCATAAGAGGTTGAAACTTCAGTTTTTCCACGTAATGATTTTTCTCCACAGTAGACTCTCATACAACATATTTTGAGACTTGTGAGAAAACTCTGACTACTTGAAAAGGTATATAAATAAACTACTGGCATCCAAATATTTACTAGAGGCTATTTAATTATAACCTGGAACCTTAAGAGAAGCCAAAAGAACAGTAAAATAACTAATAAATTAATTATATGTGCATTAGCATGATGTTTGTCTTAACAAACCTATAACATTCACATCCTTTTAACAAGGAAAAAAATAAGGACTTGGGAATAAACTCATATTTGCAAGAAGCAATGTTAAATCAAAAATACTATTAATCAGCCATTAAGAGTAGAGAAGTGTAGAATTTAGCAAACCTCAAATGCCTATGTGAACTCTAATGGAGAATCATAGAATCACTTTTCTATTTATTTTAAAGAAAAACTATTCGGATTGAAAGAAAAAAATCTATCCCTTGGAAACCTACTTCTCTATGCATATAATTATATATGAATATATGAATTTATATTTGCACTAGTCTTGGTTTACATAACACTTAATACTGACGGCCTCTACTTTAGCAGTAATCATCCTTTCCCATTTCTAAATGGAAACATTTCTGGTTGAAAACATGCAACCTGATCTCTAACCAGAACATGTCCTTACACATAGGGTTTTACCACTAGAACATCCAATAATTGTGGTACTGCTCAAAGCTCCATAATTTGTAATTAGAGAAGGGCAATTATTTCTCTTCCATTTGCTTTAGTTCTTGAACCATTTTACCTATAAGACTTTTCTTTGATATCTGGACGTAGCCCAATACCTGAACTCCTATCCCAAAAGTCCTTATAACTCACAAGACACAAGGAATATTTCCATTGACTTTACTGGATTGTCAATCAACACCTACATTCTCTGTTTCAACCAAAGCCTAAGCTGTGACCCACATCATAACCAAGGTGTTGTCTTAGTACCTTCATGACTAATGTTTCTACCAACTTATTTTCTTTATTACTGCTTTTCAAAGCAAAAATCAAATTTCCTGATTATTTAGCTTCTTATTTCCATCCCACTCATCTCCCTCACAGTGAATTTTTGGTTAGTTTTCTTCAACTGAGTTTTTAATTTGTAGAAATAAATTCATTTATTACTCTGTTGCGCCAACTTCTCTTCCTTGGTCTATTCCTTTTCCTTCTGTGGTACAATAATTGCAGTTTCTATTATATTGGTATGATCAATGCATTTAATGCTATGTAATTTTATCCTGCTATGAAGTAATTTTGAAAAACTTTTAATAAAGCTTGTGCCAACTTCACCCACTCATCACTTAATTTCAGGCCATTTTCTTTCATTGACTACTAACATTTACCTCTCTCTGTACTCAGGTTCTTCAGTTTCTGTCTATACTACTGTACAGAGAAACAGTCTAAAATACACATTTGTCAGTTTGGCTACCAAATTTTTTTATCTGAGTCAGAAGACTATCTAACAGGCAGATTAATTCAACAATCAATCAGCTTTTGTTGAATTTCTCCTTCATCCTCTGAAAGAAATGTTTCTTGTTTCCACCAATAAGCAGTTTAAGTTATTATTAACCACAGAGATTTTTCCTGAGAGTTGCCTTGAATAATTTTACATCACCTTATGATTTTGGGAAACGTTGTCTGAGCTTCTTCCACTTAATAGACAAACACGAAGAGTGTCCTGAAATATACCCATTGCAGCAATGATTTTAAGGAAAGAAGGCTGTTGTTTGCAGACTTGGCTTAACCTTTGGCCATGCCTATCTACAGCCATGCGAGGCACACCGAGCAGAGAGCAAGGGCCACACAGGACAAAAAGAAGCAGGAGCCAGAGGCAGGGATGAGACGAGCTGCAGCACACACTGTGGGAGGAGGGGGTCCATCCAGGAGGCCATCTGCCCACAGGAATGGAGATGAAGCTGGAGGCTGGCAGTGCTGGGGCATCCCTGGGACAGGGGCTGGCAGGTCTGGTGCCGTGGCCAGGGCAGAAGCCTTCAGGTGCCATGACATACTGTTTCTCTGGCATCGTGCTACCTTTTTGCCCTTGATACTTGTGGTTGCAATCAGCCAACACTCCAGGTTCCACTTTTTCTGTATTTTCTTAAGAGGGACTCCTGAAATAGGTCCCTGAACAAAAGATTGAATGTATCATCATTGCTTATTGAAAGACCAATTATGAAATTGCTTCAGATTTTGGTGTGACAGTATCTGGCATTCAGTGTATCTCCCCACAGCAAGGCACTCCAATTAGAAGATAAATTACCTTCCCATGGCAAAGCACTTCTGTTGGAAGATAATTTAGGCTGTTGATGCATTTTCTTATTTCCTGTGGCAAAGGTTTTGCTCCTGGCTCTGGAAGCAGACAAGCCCTCACAGTCAGCTCTTAACTCCTTACAGAATCTTGGCAATGGATTGCAGAATCTTTGCTGCAGGTTTCTCTCATACAGAGCATTTTTAGGGCATAAGTAAATGTTTTATGAGGATTTCAGGACTAGGGAGCTGGCTGGAGTAACAGAGAGGGTCAAAGAGAGACACAAGCCAATTCTACAGCCTAAAGACAGAGCAAAGCTTCAACAGAGCAGAGCTGGTAGTATTAGGGTCCTTGTGTCCACATAATGGTGAATGCTTTTTGCATCCAACTTGAACTGGGTAGTTCACCAGGACACAAATAAACAACACAACATTTGTATTAATCAGTGATAATTCTGGAGTGGTGCTTATAGAAGCATTGGTGTTGCTTTGGCAAGAATATCATCTTGCTTGACAGAACTATTTGAAGTAGCAATGTTGGATTTTCTGCCATATATATATTCCAAAGAATATTCGCCTTGCTTTTAGAACATTAAGGTTCTAAAAACATCCTTGTGTCTACTTTGGTGAAAGGGCCATATGTTTGCAAGTTGCTACACTCAAAATGAATCAGACTTTGTGCAGAACGTATGCCAATGTAAAAATAAAAAGCTCTATCACATAATTTGGTTTAATTTCCTGACAGGATAAGGTATATTTTGTGTGATGAGTGCTAATAAAAATATTTTCTGTAACACAGCAGATCCAGGAGGTGTGCGGATATATTTTAGGGGGTTTTAGTGTTCCATATCATTCTTAAGCAAGCCGACATCTTGCTTCAAATGAGTGAAATATTCCCTTCTTTTCATTGCTATGACAAACACAGAATTCCTGAAATGCTAGTATGTTAACCTTGAAGTTTGCTTTTGAATTTATTTTTATGCTGTGATTTGAATAATATGTGTGGTGTTTTTAATATATTAAACCCTCAGTTAAAGAGAAAATCATCATTCTTCAAAATATGTATGGCATCTTGAAAGAGAACTTAAAGTTCCATATTCTGCTAGCTGAGACAGCATATAAAAGAGGGGGGAAATAGGATATGTTCTACATATACTAGGCCAGAACTCTTTTAATTTTATAATGCAGAACAGGTTGTCCAAAGTTTGCTTTGTTTTAATAACCTTGATTAAAACCAAAGGAAATAACTGACCAGAGTGCCACAGGAGGTGAAGGTGCTCTTGCAGCACGTCCAACAGGAAAACTCACTAATCATGGAAAACAAATGCTCAGCAATTTCTGTTAACAAGCTTCATGATATCTGAATCTTGTCTCACCAAAACTGAAAGGCCCCAACCTTTTTCTTTTTTAGTAACCCACATGTATATAATTCTCAAAAGCAGAGATAGCACTCTAACTTATTACAATGCTGGGGGAAAAAAAAAACAGCTGAAGAAAAAATTTTATTAAATCAAGCTTATGACAGATATCATGGTTTGTTTTGTCATGCAATTTTACAATCAAGTTTTCTGAGTGTTATCTTTTGTTCCACAATGCTTCAATATAATTAATTTTTAAAGATTCAATGCCAGAAAACATTTTAATATTTCAAAGTACTGATATATAACTCAGTACATAAAACACTCATTATGAGATTCTGATTAAGCCAAATAACAATCACTAGTGCTTAGTAATTTTAATAATAATTTTAATTTTAAGAAGTTAAGAGGAAGCATTTATGAAACTCTATCAAGAGGTAAAGATTTGCCTAAGTTTGTTATTGTTTGTAGTCCCAAAGACTGGATGCAAAGCTCAGTGGCACAATGAAAGTCTGCATAGTTGTTAGGATAGATTGGATCAAGGCCTAATAAGCTATTTTCTTTTAATTTCTGTGTCTCTGTAAAATATTTCCTTTTGGTTTCAAACTATTTTTTAGTTGGATAAGTTGAGAGCATTTACAAGAGCACTGTACAGTGCCCACTTTGAGGCAGAACAGGATGAATTGTGTTTATGTTACTATGAGATGGCTAAGATTCTAGGAAATTAGGTTCAGGGAGCTAAGAAAAATCTGAGCAGTGTTATTTATACAGAAAAAGGAAAAATATTTTAAGATATTAATCTTGCAGCTAGTAAAATAAAATTTTACTGTAAAATAAAATTTTATTCTGCTCACTGTAAATATATATTGTGTGATTCCTATCCATATCTTTCAAATTTAATTTGTTAAACCCCAGGCCTGTAACGGCTATTTTATCAAACAAAATGAAAGTAAGAAAAGCCATGTAACCTCCATATTGGAAATACAGAGTGACTCTGTATCCATCAATTCACTTTTTCTTTAGGATAGATTTGGTTCTATCTTCTGCAACAGATAAACATAGTGTTACACAGCACTGCTTGGCCAAGACAGAAATCTGAGTCCTTCTTTGTAGCTGAGAGCTGAAAAGGCACAGCAGTTCTGGAAAGCCCAGGAGTCTCTTTGGGCATTGGCACTGGTTGTATCCTGCAGGCACAGGTGGAAGTGGTTCAGTAATGTTGTTTGTGTGTTTTTTATACAGAAATACTCAAGCGCAACACATCATTTAAAGCAAGGGCCACTAAACACAGTTTAGTCCACTGATGATGGATAATGTGTCTGAAAATACTTTCATAATGAGACATAATGAAAATTACGAGACCTGTTGGCCTGAACTAGCCTAAATAATGAGATCACACAACCCAAAAGTAACAGGAATGCTCTAACATAAAGTTATTAACTCATTAAATCCTCGATCTGAGAGCAAAGTTTTCTAATATTTCTACTAACTTCAGTACATCTGCATTTTCTTTCCTTTTGCATACAAGCTGCCACAGTAAAATACCATCCTGAATCAATTATTGAATAATAGTCAAAGAAAATTCACAATCTTTTCTGACCAATCATATGGACTTGCACTCTATTTGCAATTGGTTTAGTGCCCTCTGAGGAGATGATATAATATTGTGATCATTGAACTTTAAGTATCAGTAAATGCAGAATAGAACAAACCACTGAAGGGACGACAGTGGCACTGAATTTTGTCCTTGGAGCCTGGTTCTCAAAGCTGAGATCTGAATGTAGATTGTATGATCACGACTGCATCACTGTCCCAATGTCAGCAGTTATTATAAATGGACCCAGCATATAGCAAACCATATTTGCAAAGGATGCTTAACTGTCCAGTGGTTAGGAACTACAGAAAACTGAATGAAATATAAAACATGGCAAAATAATTCTGGAAATGCAGGTTAATTAATGCTAGAGCTTGAATTTGCTCTAGTTAATGACAGAAAATACTAAAATATTGCAGAGTAGAGGATTTCAAAAAATATTTAGAATATTATTTCTTATTTTCTCAGATTAATTTGAAATCTCCATCAGAGGATTTCAATTTTAGAGGACTTCTAGATTTTAAAATCCTATGCTCTTTACGGAATGCAGCTGCAACACACATGCCCATTTTAGACTTAAGTTCTTCCAGATGGCATCTATTTTGCCTTTATTTATATTATTTAAAGTGGCAGATTTGCTTTCTCATGTTAAAAGAAAACTGAAACAGAAAGGTACTTTATTAGCTGACAGATTAAGAAGACAAGTGGTAAAGTTACTTATTTGAATACAGCTGCAGGATTCCCCACATGATCCTGAGCCACAAACTTTTTCTTCATATTTTGAAGGCAAAAGTCATCTGAGGAAAAGTGAGACGTGAAGATTTGGAAGCTCGGGAGTGTGGGATGCAAAATTCTGCCATAAATTATCAAAATACGTCACATCAAAACCCTTGATGCCTATTCATGGTGCACACAGAGCATCCTTACATGATGATTGAGAATCTTCCTGTTTTTTCAAGGGGCTGATGTTTTATAGTTTTTTTCTGTTTCAGGTTGTAATTACTCTTTGAACTCAGTTGGAACAACGATCCAATCTAGATCATCAGTTGGAACAATGAAGCAGTTATTTCCTATGAGGACAAAGCATTAGAAAAGCATGAAGGGCACATTAGGAAATAGACTTCACAGTGATTTGTTAAACAAAAAAGGAATGCTGTGGTTTAGGGATCTTGCAGTATTTTGGAGAAAGTTCACACTTGTGGCTAGAAACCTGAGCTCAGTATAATTATTGCTTTCAGTGTATCTTTATACTTAGTGGTATACCTTTGCACATTCTTAAAATATGCTCTATTTTCCATTCTGTAATGAATTTCGATTTCCACAGAGTAAATGCTGAAAATCACCCAGCCCTTAGCACACCATCCAAAAGCTCACTTTCCCTGAAAATTGGGCATTTTTCATACATAGTTTCATTCCCACTAAATAGTAATTAAAATCTGACATTGCTAAACATTTTGAATTTTCAATACAGCTTAATTTTAATGAGACACAGACAGGAGACAGATTAAGTCAATTTTTATTTAAGTTTGGACAAAAATTCTTCTGGTATTTATGTATTGCCTCACTGTTTCCATCACCACGACATATTGAGGAGGAAGCAGGGAATCACACCCGATGGAGATGGAGAAGCTGGGCTATGCCTCACACAGGGGACACTGTCTCAGCAGCAAGGCACTTGGTCTCCTTTGGCCTGCAAACTGCAGGGGAAGGTTCCTTCCAGAACATCAGAAAACAGAGAGCCTTTAATTTCCCACCCCCAAGTCGGTCTCGCCAGCCACATCAGCCCTTTTGGTAACCCAAACTTTTATAGCAATATCCCTGTTGGCATTTCAGGAATGCCAGCAAACAGGACCAGATTATCTTCAGGGGTCTATCCACAAAAAATCTGTACCTGCACACACACTGATCTGTACACCCATGAGCCCTAAATGTTTGCATATATCTCCTTAATAATAATTATCAGCATATGTAATTATAATTTATCACAATTGATCATCAAAATAGAATCCCAGAATCAGAGAAGTGTTGAGATTGAAATAGACCTCTAGAACTCATCTAGTCAAAAGCCCTTCTCAAAGACTGGTAAGATATATCAGGTTGCTCAGAACATTTTCCAGTCAGATATAATCATCAAAAAAAGGGTAATTTTTGTAAAAACTCACCACAAATACCAGGCGTCTGGGACCATGGTAGATATCACTGTCACAAAATAAATGGATTTATTTGGGGCCCATAGCTGTGAGCAAATAATTTCATTGCAAATGCTTTGAAAATATTTATTTGCATGTACCTTCTTCACTCAGTAATCAAAGTCATCATTGCCTTGATGTCAAGTAGATGCAGTGATGAGCTGCTTTAATCCCACTACAGCATACAGAATAGAGCTGTCAGACAGAGCCAGCAACAACAAATCTGCTCATACTCAGGTACACTGTCAGCTGAAAAAGTTTAAATTTAGTAAAAAGTATTAATAGATACACTGACTTTTGCCTATTCAGGATCTACATCATCTATTGATGGTTAGAAATCTCTCCAGTGCCATATCACTGGATCTTGCTTGTGATGTACCCAACAACAGATTGGCTCTCAGCTCTGCTGTTGCTGAGGATAATTTTGTATTTATATTTTTATCTTTTCTTCTAGGTTAAATGGGATTCATGCTTCACCAGATGCAGGGCAGGGCCACCAACATCTCTCCACTTGCAGGAATCTGGCAGTGCCACTTGGAAGCTGCTACTGGCTTAGCAGAGCATATTGTCAATCTTGTGTTTTCTGGTATTTTGCAAGCACTTCCCATTTTGCTGTATGGAAGGAGGGGCAGCAGCATCTAGACTAAGCATCATAGCTGCTTGCAGTTGCAACATAATGAATCTGATCTTCAAAGTCCTTTCTTCTCCCATATTCCAGTCTAGATCATCATTAGCTACAATTTTCCACGTCCTAAAACCATTTAATTTGACAGTATGGACAACCCACCTGGAAGAGCAGACATGGCTGTATTTGCCAGGTCTTTAGAGAAAAATTATTGAGAGCTTACAAAATTGCAGAAAGAGACAATGTGCCACTGAACCATAAATCACAGCTGAAGTAAAAGAAATGAGTCAAATTTGCAGTTCAGTATTTTCTATTTTTTTTCATCCAAGACTTCTCTGCTTCATACCAAAAAGAAAATTGTGAAGAACTTCCAAGAAATTAGTTTATGTGTATTTGAAGTCAGGTCAAAATCTGCCTCCTTTCTGCATTTTGGATTAAGTTTGGCTGGAAACAGACATATATAAGTGATTCAACTCTCCCATTCCACTTTTTTTTTATGCTGTAAGTGTTCCAGGCATAGATATATTAATTGGCAGAGCAATTAGATAAAACCACGGAAACCAATTAATGATTCACATCTTTTTAAATAACTCTTTAATATCTGCTCTGTCCATTTATTTTATCTTCTTGGATGGTTTTTAATGAGGCAACTTGACTAATATTTTTTTCCTGGACATTCACCTTATAAACAAAATTATTAATATATTGTACATAAAAAAAGTACACTGGTGACATCATTAGCAGAGATAACATGTATCATCTGACAATTCTTTGCTGCCATTTGTGAAGAAGAGATATACAGCTAAAGCTTTTAAAACCTTGAAAATACAAATTTATATTATTTTGCATTTAATTCTGTTTATCAATTTGGGTGACTTCTGCCTTCACGCTTCTGAAAACATGTTAAGGATGGTGTGATCTGCAATGATTGCAATTGTAAGTACTTTAGAAATGGCTGCTTTATATTTTGTTATATTCCCAAATGACAATAAGCTCTATTCTGCTTTCATTCCACGTTTGGAATTTCCATGGATATCAAGAGAACTGTTGAGCAAAATTAAAGAGATGAGTCTTAAAGTTTAGGCAAGTAACTAGGCTTCTTTCAGGTGGAAAAGCATCAAGTGTACTTTATTTTTTCTGTTTTAATTCCTTCCATCCTGCCTCTAACTCTACACATATACACACACTGCACTATGTGTCCAGCAGGAAATTACAATAATTATAACCAGTGGAGGAAAAAATCAAAAATATTTAATGAAAACCAGGAATGTGTCCCTTATCCTTGAGAAATTAACTCCTCTGTTATCAGTTCTCAGAGAACTCCTTGGATGCCCAATATATATAAATTAGGATATTGTTTAAACAGAATGTTGCCTCTCAGAGTGTTTAAATCTCCCTAATCAACATACTATATCAGACGTTTCACAAAAGATGCATATGGTATGAGATGAGGTTCCATATGGAGTTATGTGCAATGTTTTTCCTAGACACACTTCTCTAAATATCAAATTAATAGTCTATTTCTAATACAGGAATTATCTAGTGGGGGGAAAAAAAAGTGTTAACTCTTTTTTCCCCTATACACTACAGTATTTTCATGCTTTTAGTGTAAAACTTCTTAGAAGATTAATGTTTAAAAAAACCTCATGAACTTTTTGCTTTACTGTCAGAGGGAAACTGCTTGACCTTCAGAACAGACTCATTTCTATTGTTAGTTTTATCTTTAATGGGCCTAAAGAAAATTTTAAATTTGTTGGGATTTACAATGCCAAAAAAATTTACTCAAAAAAGTGTGCTCAAAAATATGAAATTTGTCATGTCATGAGAAAGTTTGGTGGTGAGTGTTGTCATGGACACACAATATATATTTGCCTTTTTGGCTGCTGTTGTCCTTCCAACATTTTGTACCTCAATTCAGTTGAGCATTGTTCCCCCAACCATATTTTTCTGCTGTTCTTTACATTTTATGTTGCTTTTCCACTTGATCATTGGTGCAGGTTTCTGTCTCGTGGTTTCCTTTCTTTCTCTTAATGAGCACCCTCTCAGACTCCAAGTAAAAAAAAAAAAAAAAGCCTTTTTCAACCTAGATAATTCCATGATTATTTAAATTAAGTAATGTCTGCAACACTGTCTGGAGGTGGTGAAAGCTCATGCTGGCCAGTGGAGTGATACAATTTCCTGTGAAGAAAGATTTGCCTTTTGCTTCTTAAGTGCTACCTTTTTGCCTCATATCCATCCATGTATTCTCTGCCATTGTGACAGTTGTCAAAAAGGACTTAGCAAAATAGCCAATTTACAAAAAATTTCTGTTCAGTTCTTTATCTGCAGGTTTCTACTGCTTTAGAGAAAGTTTCTACCTCCTTTTAAGAGTGTTTTGAACATCTCACAGGGAAATGTTTTGTTAAAGTGTGAAAAGAATTACATTAACAAATCTTCTCAAAACAGAAGCTACCCACTTCCAGAGGCCTCTCCAGCCCAAAGGACAGCTCCTGCAAACATTGGGGTTTGTGCTGAGGGCTGTCAGAAAGAGAAATACAGGATCTGCCCTTTGTTAAATGGAGGGTATCCAAGGGGAAAAGTAGAGATGTTAGCCTTAGTAGTAAGGCAGTCCTACAATTCTATTTGCCAGTGAACTAATGCATGATTATATTATTTGTAGTCATACTACTTCACATCATTTATACTTAGGAACACAAACAAAGGAATTCACAATAGAAATGAGCTAATGTTGTCATCTGGGATTTAGTATAGTGAAAGCATATCCAAGTATTTTTGCTATTTTAGATACTCAAGGCTATGAAGCAATAGCTCTTGTCTTTCTTTATGATTCAAAAATTCCTCTGCATCAGGCTATAAAAATGAACAGTAAAGAAAGAAAAAATAGAGTGAATATTGGGATCTTAATTTGTTACTGAGTGACAAATAGCTTTTATAGGAAAATAAGTGAAAGCATTCTGTGCAAAGAATGCTCTGCAGAACATTATGCCAATAAAAACGGCATTTACCTTAGTGTGCATTTGTATTAAAAATCTTCTTTTTCAATTGCAGTTACATATATCTTTTCATTCATCAATACAAATCATCCTTGAGGTACCCACAGCACTTTTTAATATAGAATATAATACACTTCCTACATAACAACACAATATAACAGAAAAAGGCATTGATCAAATAACCATTGATCTCCACCAGCTATTGGGTGATCCACAGAAGATCTGTCCCAGGTGAAGGAGGAAAGCATAATTATCTGATCTGCTGCATGATCTGCTACTTATGTGACTAAAGTGAACATAATAAATATTTCTTTCTCTTTCTTCTATTTGTTTTTTCTTTGCATTACTGAAACTGTTACAATATTATATCTCAAAAAGTTCCTAACAGTTCTTTGAAAGTTCCCAGCAATTCTTTGTGATTACTGTGATAATTTCCTTATTCCTCTTGTTTCTTCCCTTCTGCTGTACCTAATACTTGTATAATTTAAATGTGTGCCCTCAATAGTGCACAGTTTATTAAACTCATGAATTGACAGTGTTTGCATAATTGGTATTTAACATACCAACTTATAGGTTACAGGTAGCAATCTTCAAAGCTTTTTTCAGGTGCTTTACTTTTACTGACAATGTGATTTTACCACCGACTTGTGAGAAAGTGAAATTTACAGCTGAACTTTGTGTTTCTGACCCATGTGTAACAGCAAAATATAATAGCTTTGTCAGATAACTGGTTCATCATCATTGTAAATCATGGCTGGAAAACCTTGTTGACACACTGACTAGAAAGTTATATGGAAAAAAAATGTGTGGGTAGAGGAATCAGAGTCATTTTCGTGAGCTGCAAAACCTTATTCAAATGTTGACTATAGAAGTGCATACAGCTCCAGTGCAGAGCCTCAAATTCATTTGCAAGATCCCTTTTAAATTCTTGGAATCAGAGTAGTTCAGCCATTTCACACTGAATTCAATATGGAATTTTTAAAAAGAAGTTCTTCTGGAGCTGAAATATAGCTGCATATAGACCCATATATACACCTGACTGTATGTAGCTCTATCTATCTATCTATCTATCTATCTATGGCTGTTGTAATCCCTTAAAATCCTTCCCAACTGGAGCACAGAAATCTTAGGTATAGGCAAAATAATAAGATGAACAGATTTTTGGTGCTGTAGAGGCATATTCTGCTTTTCTCTTCAGATGTATTCTTCCATAATACCAGTAACATTTGCCTTTGAAAGCTGGTTTTGATTCCCAGCTGCAGTTCTCTGCTGTGCTAGCTCAGCTGATTTTAAGCACCAGGAAACTAAGAAGGTGCTATAAACCTCATGACGCTTCAATAACTTTTCTCATCAGCACATTCTTTAGCTGTTTTTATTGCACTGCTGTCAAACTGAAGTGGTACTGTAGGTCAGCTGTGGTACACAGAAGGAAATGCTTTCACTGGATCATGTACAGAGGACTGAAATAAGGAAAATTTTAAAGAGGAGATGCACAGAGTTCCCTAGGACAAGCCATAGTTAATTATTCAGGGAGATTCCACCAAAATATTAGGAAGTTCTTTGTAGTTTTCTTTTGAGAGACTATATTCAGGAGGCAGAGTACTGGAAGTTCTAGCAATTTTTTTTTACTATTATTCTTACTGCAGTGGATCTCGGAATTGCACTTCTGTATCAGCCATAAAAACAGCCATAAGCTCTTCCTTATTACGAGTCCAAGTTCTAAAAATTATAAGCTTTTTTAGTTCTGCTCCCAGGAATAGTTGCTTACTTCAGAGGGACTAGCATTCTTAGCTTGTCCAATTTTTATTTGCATTAACCTGTCAGGTGTTCTGCTTCCACAACAGAAAATTCTGAAGCTTGCTTCCTTCTTGTGTTAACATCCAGGCCCACTTCTCATATTGCCAGCATGAATAGAAAAGTAGTAAAAATAAAATTCTAAAATACTCATATGCTTCACTAAACAAGAATGGACTTAAATGTCTGCGTAAATACTCTGATGACTTAAAACCTTAAAATATTCTCTGATTTAATCAACTGTTTCTAGTGCTAGCAAACAAAATTAATTTTTCAGAGAGCACAGAAAATATTTTCCATCACTAAATTTAGCCATTATGCCTCTTAAGCACCTCTGTTCAAAAGAAAGCCACAGCTTTGACTCTGGACTTGCTATTAGCTGTGTGTGGTCAGTCTGCTCGACCCCATAGGTCCTCTTAGCTACAGTCCTTTATTGCTCCCTGACTTCCTGCTTTGCAGTAAGCAACAGGACTGTGTACTCTTGTACAATTTCTATTTTCTCATGCTTTCCAGAAGGACAAGTGTTCTGGCAAGGTTTACGTTTTAGGATTAGGGAAGCTTTATGTATTTACGTTAGAAAAGGCAAAGTGGAACAGGAGACTGAGCAGGAAGAAGTTCCTGAGGAACAAGAACTACTGACATTCTTTTGACCTTACAAGAGTTCTAGGTCTGTTTGAAACACAAGAAAGCTCTGAGAGATGAGCTTTATCCCATTTGCAATGCACTGTCCATAGGAAAGGAGCAGAAGTTGTAATCAAAGTATGGTTTGGGCTGGAAGGTACCTTAAAGACCATCTCATTGCAATCTCTGTGCCGTGGCTGGACACAATTTCCTCTAGACCAAGTTTCTGAGAGGCCCATTCAATCTGGCTTTGAAAACTTCCAGGGATAGCGCATCCAAGACTTCTCTGAGTAACTTGTTCCTGTGCCTCACCAGCCCCACAGTAAAGAATTTATTTTTGACAGCTAAACTAAACCTGCCCTCTTTCAGTTTAAAGCCATTCCCCCTTGTCCTATCACTACATGCTCTTGCAAAAGTCCATCTCCATCTCTCTTGTAGTCCCCCTTTAGGTACGGGATCAATCACGTATTTTTTCACAGAGAGTATAAAAGAAATTTGAGCTTGAACTGAAATACCATGGGTAATCTCTGTGGCTTGGTGGATCCCAGGCAGGCAGCGTGGCTGTGAAGATGTGTTCCATTCTTCTCTATTAGTTGGAGCTTCCTAAATGCTGTAGGCATCATGCTCAGGTTTGTCACACAACTATAGCCTAGCCAAGAGGTGATGAAGGTATCAGTAGTAATAGTGGCCAGAGCATCACCCACCAGAATGCAGCATAGTCTCTGGGCCAACTGGAGATGTCGTGAAACATGACTCACAAATGGTGAGATGAGAGACCTTAGCAAAGGATTCAAGAGAATGAAGCCTTTGATCAGATCTGTCAGCTTGGGTCACCAGTTCGTCCAACTAATAGGGAGAGTTTTACTGCCCTCTTCAACAGATTTCCAGGCCCAGCCCCAGTGAGCAGTGTGGAAAAACATTCACATAATAGTTTAAAATAACCCACTTAATGTTAGAGCCCACTGGCATGAAAATTCAAGTTCAGAAGTTTCCAAAAGTGCAATTATAATTGTACTTAGTTTTTAAAGAAAATTAATATGTCTGCTCTGGGTACCAGCTCTGGGGAGACTCTGACCATGTCTTCTCTATGACTCTTCTTTAGGTAGCGGAGGATTTCAGGCCCATTGACCTTCTATTCTACCTGGTTCTGCTCTCAAGCCATATTTTCCAGCACCTCAAACATTTACATGGCCCTCTGTGATTATTTCAACTTGCCAGTAGCTCTCATGTACTGAGGGGAAGCACCATGGCTGAAATTTTCAATTTTTGTAATGTCTCAAGAACATTTCTTCTGCTTTTCAAGATTCTATTGTAATCTCTTGGCCTGCGATGTTTTGCACCATGTTTCCATCACTTCAGGAATGTAAGGGAAGAAAAAGGCTTTGAAAAAAACAGAGATATGTGGGGTTTTTTTTCCAAAGGACACATTTTAATGAGGTTACTTGAAAAGTATAATTCACAAATCAGCATGTCAGTATACAGAAATGTGCATCTCCACAGCTGTTACAGTTTGCTTCATTTTGGCTACTCCTTTGATATGTCCAATGTTACTAATGAGCCTGATGAAATACTAGGAAAAACAGCACACATAATCCATGTAACTCTATTTGGAGACACACAGAATTTATTATAGCCCACAGAGGGGCTTTTTAAAGAAATGTGAAAATAACAGAAGTCAGTAGAATTTAAATGCTCCCACCTTTGCAGTGGAAAGAAAAGGTTAAAGTTTCACCCAAACCTGAATTTCCCAAGGTGCACCAGAGTTAAGAAAACATTTCTGTAATGTTTCTCCTAGCCACTGTTTTTCCACTAAAAAATAACCATTTGTAATAATAAATGGACCAGGAACTCGTCAATGCATTCAGGGTCAAGATGAATCTGATTTCCACAGAGCTCAAACAAAGAATTTAAGCCAGCTGGAAAAGCAAGCTAAGAAAATATTTTTAATGGCAAATTGAAATGATCTAATGCTTCCATTGTTGTACCCTGGAATTACTGGACCTGCTTCCAACCTCTCCTTCTCTCTGAGAATGTCTCTAACACAGTTGGAGACAGAGATGTCCTACATAGTCTGTTTGCATACAGTGGAGATTAACAAGAAGAACAAGACTCCTGTACTGAAATTAGCAAGAGGCCATAGTGAAGAAATGACTACACAGGATATTTAGAGTAGTGGATCTCTGCTGCAAGGTGAAAGTAATTCTACTTGCCAGAGTCTGTATTTAGATAGTTTCGAAAGTAGCCATAAGACATGGGTGTATTTCTGCTAAACCTTTCATGCAGTAGAGTTCAAACATCAGCCATTTGACAGCTAAAGACCACAGTCTATAACGTCCCTCAGTTGATGGCACTAATCATTATCTTATGTTTTTCTGGTGGTTAGAGCCTTCTGTCATGCATAGATGTTACTAATTTTGTAAATTGTGTTTAGACATGTTTACAGTTCTCACACCAATGACAGTGAAGCCATGTTCTCCTTTTTCTCACTAAAGAGTCAAAACAATAAATTCACAACTTTCCTGACTTTCAGGGTTGCAGGATTTTTCACTAATATTGAGCTATTGCACTGAGGTCTAACTCAGATGAGCCTTTGCTTCGAACTGTAGAATCACACAGTGGTTTGGTTTGGAAGGGGTCTTAAAGACAATCTGTCTCTGACCTCCCTGCCATGGGCAGGGACACCTTTCACCAGACCAAGTTACTCAGGGCTCCCTGCAGCCTGCCCTTGAACTGGTGAACACTTACTCACTGGTAGTTTGAATGCCTCACTGAAAATAACTAGGGGTTATTTTAGTCACTATAGAAAGACTCTAGGGAACTGTATTTATAACCTTGGCATGAAACATACTTGATAGTCCAGCCCTATGTGTACCTGTTCACATTTTATTTTAGCTATCTCCTCCATTTTGTAATATTTGCAAGTATTTGACTGTGTTATGACAGTTTCATTTTACTGGAAGCAGTATTTTCTTCATTTTTATTTAACTTAACACCACTGAAAAGGAAAAAAAGGTATCCAAAGATAGTTTACTGTGAGACATCATGCAATTTTGAAACTCCAGTAGGAAATGGTAAGTTATTTCCATAGTTACACCAGCTATAGCAATGCAAATTTGAGCTCTCAGGATCTGTAGTTTCATCCCTTCTTCCTTCTTTCTTTTCCCATGTCAAGTCTGATCCTTCTGATCTTCAGACACAAGGTATGTTCATGTTAAAAAAAAACAGAAAAAAATTTAGCATACCTTGGCTAAAACAGTAGCTAAGTCAACATCTCAGGGCTTTTACAATTGAAGGTAGCAGGCTGATTTCAGTTCTAAGTGCCTGAACTCTTGTTGCCAATAAAATGGGAAAGCTAGGTTACCTGCCTAAGCTGTTATTTTAAACCTAACTAGCCACATTACACTCTTTGCTCGGATGTAACTGTTATAAAAAAAAACACAGCTCCAAAATAAATATTGTTGAGATGTACATGCTTTAAGTTCTGCAACATTTACAAAAAACAGTAGTATTATTGCAATCACACAAATGATCTTTCATACTCCTTTGATTTAAGGGTACTCCCAGCCAATATCTTTAACTAAAGCTTTTATTGAAAAAGTAATAGTAGGGTGTGCAAGACCCATACTCAGAACCTCTGTTATCAGATTCCTAAATATTGCCAGTGCTATTGTGTCTGAGTTCAGAAGAATACCTTGTAAGCTTGTATTCAGCCAGTGCTTTTTGGACAGTCAGAGAAAACACAGAATTTCTAACCTTTCCTCTTTAACATTCCCAGAAGTGTAACACGTCTGTATGCACTGACAAGTTGCTTCAGTCTTTAAAAAACAGACAGGTATCCACTTGAGGCCCCCACCTTTTAATTTAAAACCTTAATTTCCATATATAAACTTACCTAAACACTCCAAGAACCCTGTCCTCACTGCGCTTAGATCAAAATTTTGGATGCTGACAAACAGCTAAATCCCAGAATTTAATACTATGAATAAACAAATGTCCCAAGGCAATTGAAAATACATATATGTTCTGGAAAATGGCCCTAGTCCAAGGTCCTTACCATGTCCTGGACAATGGCAGGGAAGAAAGCTGGAATAAACAGGTTAAGGTAGTCAACAAGACACAGAGAAGGCAATGAAAGAGCCTGTGCACAGGAATGCAGAGGATCTTCATCTTTCAGTGAAGTATAGCAAAGAAGCTGCAAATGGAGCTATTGGAACAATAAGACACCAATGTAGGTCAGAAAAGAGTGAAATTTGCTAAAATTATTTCAAATTATTGCTTTATTACCATCACATAAGCATAAATATTTTCCTTGTATAATCAGGATTAGTTGTTTGGCCTATTCTTGTCCTTGGGACAAATACTTTAATTAAAAGTTTCAGTTCAGATTTGAGGGAGTGACCTTTTCCCCTTCTTCAAAAAAGAAAGCTATTGTGCTTTTTCTTCATGATTTTCCTATTACAAACAATTACCTTCATCTATGAAGACCACTTCTTTGCAAGCTATGCTTCCACAGTTCTATAGACAAAACATGGGAAAACTAGACTGCAGTTTGAATTTTGACAGACCATGTCATGTTTAAATAGACCATAATTGTAAAAAAGGTTTATTTAAAACAACAACAACAACAATGCAAGTATTTAACTGCCTTGAAACAATTTCTTCCAACATTTTTGTCAAACATATAAGGAAGGAACAGATGTGAGAAAATGCTCTTCCAAGGCACTGGCGTGGGCTCATAGACCATAGCACTGCAGAAACTGCACATCTCTCATATTTAGACTTGCAGCACAGTGTGTTGTGTGAAAGACACCACCTTCCAACCAGTTTGCTTTCCGCAGTGAGTAGGGTTTTCACATAGTTTTTTTCAGCTAGTTATTTCACCTAGGAAGAATTTCTTTTCCCTGCTAGTATATTTATTAATAGACATCTGAAATACATGCTGGCAGTCAAGATGCTGCTCTCAGTTTACTGATGTTGATATTAGGGCACACATAAAGACTGTTAAATCCTTAGAAAGTTCATAAAATGAAATAAAAATATCATAGCAGAATGCATGGCTGACAGACAATGCTATAGGTACAGACCAGCACTGGGGCAATAAATCACAAGTGAAAGAACAATGAAACAACATTGTATTTCAACTGTTTTGAAGCACATTTCAAAATGTGTTTTACATTTTACAAACACGCAACAATCTACATTTTTAGAAACTGAATATTATACTACAGTTACTAGTTTGTCAAAACAATTGTTTTATTTTTACACGATTGTCTAAATAATATCAAAATTTTGAAAAAAGCTTGATAGTTATATAATTTATCTGCAGCTTACCATTTCTAACTGCTATAGATGAATAACAGTTACTTGACCTACACTCCTATGCAAATTGAGAAAAGAAACATAGACCAAGCAATTTTTTTGCTAAGGCTGTACTAGGCTTAGAAATTTGTCAAGTAGGGAAGATCATGGAGCAGATCATAATAAATGCCATCATCCAGCATGTGCAGGACAATCAGGGGATCAGGCCCAGCCAGCCTGGGTTTAGGAAAGACAGGTCCTGCATGACCAACCTGGTCTTCTTCTATGATCAGGTGACCTGCTTAGTGGATGAAGGAAATACTGTGGATGTAGTCTACTTGGACTTCAGTAATGCCATTGAGAACAATTCCCATAGGATTCTAGGATTCTCCTGTAGAAACGGACTACTTGTGCCAGTTTTACTCTCAATAACCTAGTTTTCTAGAGTCAGAAATCCTTGAAGTTGTGTATTAAGATAAAGCACAGAAAAATAGGAATGATGGGGAAAGCTGAAGGGGTGGAACATGGCAATGCAGGCACCTTAATTATTTTTCTTGTTGACGTGGGATTTATCTCACCTGTTGCAGACATCTATAGTAGCAACAGTGATCCTAGGTTATAAAGTCTACAGCTGCACGCCCTTTTAAACAAATCATTTCACCTTCAACTGGACATGTAAACTTGTCCTTCTTTGTCCATCTTGATGGACAATAAAAAAGCAAATGCAATAGGCTACTACATGTGAAATTCCATTTCAATTGTTCCTCATACTTCCTTTGAGATATCTTGTGAAATCGAAGGATTGAGTTGATGCTAGCAAGCACTTCTCATTAGAGCTAGTCTCTTACTAAGTGTCATAAACTTAAAATTGACTGTGGATTTATTATGCCTGTACAGATACTGGAAAAATAATGTTAACAATGACAATAGTTCATGAAATAAAAAATTCAGAATTGTTTTTATTTCTAGATAAAAAGATTAATTTATACTGTTCCTTCCCAAGGACCAATTCGCTTTCAATGAGATGATACTTCATAACTAAAAACTTATCATTTTTAATACTTCTGGGTTGCTGTAATTGAGAAATCTCATACTTCAAGTAACTCAGATGCATATCAAAAAAGAATTTATGGCAGACAAGATCTCCTGCATGTAGGTTTCAGGCAAAAGTGAGTATTAATCATAGGAATGAAAGAATTGTTTCTTTTTCTTGTAATTTAATTATTTCTTTTGGGCCTGGAAGTCTAAGACATTGTTCTGGGGATGAGTTGTTCCAGATCAAGCTTCAAAGACAGTTTTGGAAATAATAGTGAAAAATTAAGCTGAGTTGGTATTTAACAGACAAAGAAGACAGACAGTCTAACTGTTTGCATGTGTGCTCTAGGTATTCATTGGTAAGAGATGTTATTTTATCACTGTAATCTTATTTTATTTAGAATTTATTATAACAAAATCATGACAAGATTTAGGCCTGAGTCATGAATTAAAATAAATGTATTCACTGAAAGACATTCAGCCTGCCTTCATCTTCCAGTGTTGCTCATCTGTGTAACAGCACTCATGTTTTTATTCTGCTTTATAAATAAATAAATCCCACATTAATATGAAGGTGATGAGGTAATTTAATAGCCTAATCTGTTTGTATTTAGGGAAGTGAGTAATAGCTCTGTCACTGTCTTTTTCAAGATGTGAGAAGTAAAATCCTTGCATTGAGGTCAGTGAGAGTTGGGCCAGGATCTTATCCCCTTGCTTAAATAACTTATTCATGAGTTTCCTGCCCTATGAGCAGGCAGATTAATATAGATGGTTTCAATACTAGTTAAAGGGCAGGACAAGTGACTGCAGCATGGAAAGCCCAAGATATCTATGACAAGAAAATATGTTAATGACTGTTGCATAGTTGTCTTGCATCTGCTCAGCAGTTCTCAGGCCTGATGTCTGCAATCTCACTTTCCTGCTATTTTTAGTTCATAAACCAGGTCAAGAGCTATCTAAAGTAGGACAGAGGCCTATGAAGCCCATGAAGTTTTTTTGAAAATCACTTTTTTTAATTACTGCACTAATCTTTCTTGCAGCTCTTGTATATATAGGTAAGGGCAAACCAGAAGATTGAAGGGTGCATAGAAGCCAAGTGTTTTTGCATTTGAGATTGTAAACAGACCTTAAAATGTTATGCATTTCATTAACTAGAGAAATAAGAATTAAAATTATATAGAATTAATATTGTAATAATCTAGGCTAGGTGCATTTTTTTGTCCCGGGATATCTTCAGGAGTCTGACCTTTTTCAGTAGTCTCATGAATTTACTGCATGGGTCTTTGGGTCATCTCCCCATGCCAGGTTGTGAGGTGGCACCAAGACATGAGCTGAATTGAAAAAAAAGGATCGAAAATAAAAGAATGTTCCTAATGTCCAGCAAACAAAGGGTTTGGACTAGATATTTTCAAATGTTCCTTCTAATCCAAACTGTTCTATGACTGATTCTATTTTCTAATCACTATGATCCAGGAGCCCAAGAAAACAAACTAGAAAGGTGCCAAATTAAATGTCTCTGTCTCTGAAGTGTGCATAGAGTCAGCAGCAGGCTTCAGTATCCCTGACTTCCTTCTACAAATCAATCCACATTCATTGTTCAGTTAGTGGGGCTTGTTACACATGCAGGACTAGACTCAGGTGTAGCACAGAAGCACATTCATAAAAGTCTGTGGGACAACAGCTGAGACAAACATTCGTGCCAGATATAGCTGTTCATTGGCAGATCACACAGGACCTTATTGCACATTGTTCAGGTTACTTTCAATTCTCTGAGTCATTATTTTTCCATACACGAGGATCACTACATGTCAAAAATATACAACCAGGAATATTTTAGTTAGGGTTTTTATTTATGGAGGTAGATCAAACTTTTTTTTTTTTAAATTGAATTAAATAGAACTTTCCTCTGTTGCTAACCTAGGGTCATGAGATGTCATTTCATCATTCTTCAGAGTTTATTAATATTCTTTCATGTTTTCATAATATCATCTGACTTGGTTACAGCTTCCTGGATAACTTCCTGTATGACTGAATGAGAAACAAACCCTGAAAGTTTCACACTCACAAGACTCAGTTCTGCTAAGTGAAAGCCAAGATCAGCATTTTTGAAAACTCTCCTACAGAAGGAACTCAAACTCAAACTCCAAAGTAGAAATGAAAGTGTGCTTATGTAAATTCATAAATAAACAAGAGGAAATTAGGCAGCAGAAGTGAATGATCCTTCTTTCCTTGGCATGATGGTTGTTTTTTTCTACTTCTGTTTTCATCCTGGCATAACACTGCCCTTGCCCAAACTGCTCAAGTCACTTGGGTATGAAATGTCAGACTGAAATGCAGAGGGATAATCAAGACCTAAACACCACTTAGTAGTTTGAGAGACATCTTTGTGGAAATACATACATGCTATCCTGGACCAGTTAATATTCATGTCCTTTATCTCCAGCTTTTGTTTCTTGTCTTGAGAAACTGAATTATGAGAGGCAAAGCTCAGGTTTTGGACCATCAACAAAGTGCTTGAGACAGTCTTCCACTATCTTGTTTTCCGATTTGCTTTTGTAGAAGCCCTTTAATTGTTCTGATGGAAAGACTAAGATCATTGGTAACCAATCTGACTAATGACTAGCTGCGCAGCCTCTTCAAAAATCATGTTGTATTTATGGATATTCCATTATTTCAGCTGAAATCAAGCATCGTGTGTTCTTCTTTCCAAATATTGACCAGGCTCTGAGTGTACTCCAGCCAACTGGCTGCATATTAGATCACGTGGTTGGACTGGCAGTTTGAAGCAATCCACAAGGAAAATGTGGGGAGCTAAATGCTGAATAGGAAACTAAGCAGCACTGCTATAATCTGGCCTATGCCCTGAAGCAGTTTGGCTCACACAGAGGAGACTGTGTGAGAGGAACTTGATACCACCAGCAGTCACAGATACAGGACTGACTTCAACTAGTCATGCATTTTCCTAAAATCCAGATGAGCATCAGGGCACCACATGTCATCTTTCAGGTCACACTTGTCCCAGACAAGAGCTGTTTACCAATAATGAATAAAAAGTTGACACAGCAGGGGAGCATGCCCATGAATTCCTCAGGACATGCAGCATTATTGGTAACCTCCTCATGGAAAATCTGGCTTAGAGATGTTATGAAAACAAAACAAATATTAGCAGCAATTAGGGGACTTAGAGAGAGAATTATTCACACCAACAAAGCTATCTCTCAGGGCTCATATAAGACAGTCATAAACCCTGCTCACTGCAGCCAAATCAACAGAATGACAACTGAAACTGGGAGCACAACAAGCAAGGGATCAAGCTGGAAAAACCAGGCACAGCAGGAGGCACAGTTGGAGAACACAGGCCAGAAGGTTCCATGTGGCATCACAGCTTGAGGTGTGACATCTTTGTCATTCAGCAGTAGGTCTCATGCCCTTGTAATAGCTTGTCCCATGCAGCCACCCTTGCAAGCCCCACAGCAGCTGTTAGCAAGTTATGGTGGTGAGTTCAGCTGCTTTCTGGCAGGGAAGGGACTGGATCTGACAACAGGGCTTTATTTACTGTGATAAGTCCTGGGTGACACATGGAGTAGCTTTGCTTACTAGTTATCATTGTCTGAAAGCGGCATGACTTGCCACAAGTGGGTACAATAGTAACAAAATGAATGAGGCTTTTGGAAATTTTAAAAGGGAATAATTAGCAGAAGAAATGTAAGTTGTATAGAAGATTCAGAAAAAAATATGTAAGTTGTGCAATAGCTTTTGGTCTATGGTATAAAGTAGCTTTTACATACTAGTATATTTAGTTTAGGATACAACATTTTTTATGCCATTTCTGTACTGATCTACCCTACATCTTCATCTTCAAGAATATGTCAGATGTCAGAAACCAGTTCAGACCATCAAGCAACTGGGGGCTTCTCAGATGTATGTAGAATTGCAGCTGAAGATTCAAAGCTGTAATATAGTTCAGCTTTGTTGTATCATATCTTGACAGATGTGAAATTTGCCTACTATTTCTACTGAAAGAAAGAAATTTTATATAGAAATGCTGAAAGCCATTTAGAAATTTTAGTTTAGTCGTGTAATGAAAATATGCAAATATCTCCCCTTTCAGTCTGTTAACCACAGTAAGTTTGGAAATTGAGACTACTCAGTGTGTATGCTCTGCAAACACACCATTCTGGATCAAACTCAGCACTTATTATTTTAGGATTGATGGCAGTCATTCCCAAAGCCCCCTCCAGGGTTGCATCTTGTACTAACTTGGGAAGGAGACAATTCCCGCTGCGAAGGATTTAGCAAATGAATACAAATAAATGAGGTTAAAAGTCCAACCAACCTTCTTAGCTACATGTGTCACAAGTTTTGTTTCTTTTCTTTGTTTTGCCTTGATTGTTTGGAAGACAAAAGAGATGGATTAATCAAAGAAGCTACACATGCACCAGTAAAGGAGAAAAGAAGCAAGAAGAGAAGCCTCCTACTGGCCTAGCCAAGACAGTCCTTGAGCTGTCTTGACATGCCAGAACCGTGCCTGAAAGACTTATCTGGGAGAAGGCAAATATTAAATCACAAATCTTTTTCCATACTCCCAAGACATTCAAAGTATCTTATGTCAAACCATGAATTTCAAAACCCTGATATATGTCAGCTGTGCAATATTAAAGATAACAAATTTGGAATTTCAAATTAAGAATGTTTTTCAGTGATGAGACATTAAAAATACTCATGCTGAGCTAGTGCTTGCAATACCATAAATACTCCACCAACTCAGAAGTGACATGTTCTATAACAACAGGTCTACATTTTAAGGTTCATTAATTGCCTGACCATTTATATAACCCTGTAGATTCAGGGGTTTCATCTGTCTCTCTAGACCATTATCTTGGCAAATCAATAGTAAAACGAATTAAGTATGCTTAATTACTTCTGCTGTTCAGTCTTTTTAATGTTACTCTTGTTTCATCACTGACTTTCTAAAATGCCTTTCACTAAGACTGTTACAAAATTTTTAAAGTTAAAAGTAGCCAGCTAGACAGTCTTCTAAAGAAGCAGATTCGCCATATCTAAAATTAGTTTTCTCTTCTTGGATGTCTTCTTCATTTGGTATGATTACTCTCATGTTACTCTCCTTGGTATCAGCTTGCTAATAACATTTTGACATGGAAAGAAGGTGTTTACCCTACCCTTAATGTATCCTATTTTTTTGCTTTCAGAACATGGAGTAAAAGCTGGTATCCTATTTTAATGCAAACTGTCAGGCTCATGAGACAAAGCTCTAATGAAAGAAGAATTTTGGAAAAGGCCCATCAATACTTACAGGTTAAGGAGTAGTATTTTACCTATAGGTTAAGGAGTAGTATTTTAAGTGCCAGTGTAGTATATGTCCATTTTTTCCAGTGTTGGGCTCTTCTGTCTAAATGGTGAATCATCAGCTATCAATCATGATGATATTTACTGGTGAATATATTCTGTTTCCACTAGACGTTAACTGAATACAGACATGCTGCAACTTGTATTGCAAGCAGTGCTACTGATTTCCCCATCAGCTGCTACTGAATGTGGGGTTAATATCTATACTGATAGAAAAAAAAAAATTAAATAAACACATATCAAATAAGCAAGCAAATAATAGACTTACCTGAGCTATGGTCTGAAAACATAGATCTTTTTTTGGGTAAGGGTTATGGAGAAAAACTGAAGTACAGTTTTCTCTTGTAGATTTGAGACTCTCAAGGATCTCAAATTTCTTCATGTGTAACCCTACAGTTATCAGTCAGCATAGAAGTGATAAAACCTTTCAGTCTTATTACATTATTACAGAAAGATCAAGGAAAGACCTTTGTCAACTCCTTTTTCTCCCTTACCATAGAAGAACACAGAGCAGAACAGAGCTACCACTAAAAAATACTTCATGTTCCCAAAGCCATTGAGAACAAAAAAACAAAACAGCAATGTGCAGGTAATACTTGGATCTACTCTGTGGATCTTGTTTATGAACAGAGCAAGAGAAAGACCCAAAAAAACCCCAGACAGGCATGTTGAACTCATTTGTGTTTATTGTTTCACCCATGTCACCCTTCCATCCCTGAGGACATTGTAGGTATTTTACAGTAACTGTGGCGGTTCTGTAGGTGCTAAATATGACCAGCAACCCCATTTGGGAAAGCCCCCCAAAACATAAACAGAATCTAGAATAGTAATGAATAGTTATTTCATGTAAATAACTCTCAAGAAATGTCATATAAAACAGATGTGCCATTTGTGTGATGGAACATACTTTTCATTAGAAAGCAGACATAACTAAACATATCATCTTTAATGACATCAGTAAAAGCTCTGTTCATCATGCCCAGTGAGACGTGCCTAATCACTTCTTTTACAGCATCCAAGCATAGTTCTCTGTCTCAAAAGAAGCCCATGTTAGTGAAGTCAGTCTATTCATCTATTCCTGTTTCTTTTGAGAGAATATTGGAAAAAGAAGGCTAAGAGAAGTACCAAACAGTAAAAAAAAAAAAGGAGATCTATTTGTTGTCATGGAGTAAACTAGGTTAGAATGTATTTGAAAGCATTATTTCGTTATTTTAACTTCAAAAGTGGTTTGATTAATTTCATAAAACCTTTCATGTCCCTCAGCTATTATGTAAACAGTAAGTGCATTACTGGACTGGAATCCCATTTGGTTTCAACTGTTCAGTATGCAGAAATTGGAGAAAATCCAGAGATACTGTGTTCAAGAACGTTTAGCACCAAAAGCATTTGGATTTTCTTGTATCATCCCTGTAAACTTTAAATATCACCTCATTGAGTTTAAGGGATTGTGTGATTAAGACATTACATTTTAAGTACACTGGCAGCAGTTTCCAGCTAAGGAGAGGGATCATCAAAGTGAATAAAGAGCAAAGTATGCAGCATGATGACACTTCTACTGATTCTTTTCTGTCACTAGGAAAAATCAAAGCACTTGCACATGCTTCTCCAATTAAAGCCAATGGCAGAAGCATAACATGGCCTCAAATAATACTCTATTTAGTCTGTGACTATAGCTTCTTTAGTTTTTAAGTCTAGAGGCATGGGTTAGCTGGGGTTTTGTTTTTTCCAGCTCTCATGATGGGACTTCCAACACAGCCTGAGGCAGTTAGGCACTCAAGTGACAATGAATGTCCACGAAATTGAAAACTCCTTTCAAAATCCACAACTTTCTTTTCCATCTCCATTTGTTTTTAATTCTCTGTCATTTTCATTGCAATTAGCCAGGTCACAGATGCATCCAATCCCTCTCAAATATTACCAAACAATAGAAAAAGCAATACAAATCTAATGGCTTTGATGCCTGTTAGAAACTTCCCCATCTGTGTATCATTTTAAAGCACAGTATCTGTGGATTTATCATGCCAAGAACGGTGGCTCAGGAAGTTTTTGCAATATAGCACCTAAACAACTGGAAAATCACAGCAGGATTTGAAATATCATCAAAAAGAAAAAGACTAATCTTTGAAGGTTTTATCTGGTTCTATCTTTATGTCTATAAGACTTTTCATACATGTTCTCACAGAAGAGAAGATAGAACATGAGGCAGCTTTACTGGTTTTGTAATATTCTCACCTGCAAATCAGTTACCCACAATAAAAAATTCTGGGCTACAAAGAATAATGCTGCAGTCCAAAAGATGATAATGCCAGTGTCTATAATGGTCTAATCCATAGCTGACATTTCTGTAAAGGCATTACAACACAAAGTATTCAGGCTTCTTCAGTTCCTGCAACACACACAACCCTTTTCCAAACAATTTCTGCATAAACCTAAGTTTGTGTGTTATACCTATAAACTAAAATAATTCTTTTAAAAACCCACAACAATATCTTTTTAATCTCCTCTTATAAGGCAAGACGAGCCAATACAGGAAAGCTATAGGAGCCATGCAAGCATTAAACTGCCACTCTTCGATCTTCTTTACCAGGCTGCTTAGAGCTTGTGTAAACTGGATTTTATTCCACAATCTCAAATCCTGCATCTAAAACTTAAGCGTAGAACCAGTATGAGAATACTCCTGCGATCGCTTGCACGTCTTTTATTAGGATCATATTTTTCACTACCACCAGAAGAATAAGACACAGAGCCAAGTTCTATTCTCAGTTGCTGGTGTAAATCCAAAGTATCCTCATCAAAACCAGTGAACTTATTCCAGATTTACACTCCTGGGCCTAGAGCAGAGTTCAAGCTGTCTTGTTTTAATATTCTTCAGTTCAGAAGAATGTCTGGCTTTCCAGAACTCAGAAACTGTGAGTCTCTGTACTGCCAGCTTAACAATAAAATATCAGATTCTTTTGTGTTCTTTTCCTGAGCACAGATAGAGTGAAATTACATTGATTTCAGCTCCCACACTCCTGTTGCCAGAAAATAGGAACATGTTAACAACTGTGTTTCTGTCCAAATGCATCCATTACTATTATTTTATCAACTCCCCAAGCAATACAAGAAGTTCTTTTTGTACTCCAAGCTTGACTCTCGGAGAAGTTTCAAACTGGTTCCTCTAACACTTTCTCCTGTATTCTACAAAAATACTGAGTTTGGTGTGTCTTAAATCCTGTAGCATAATGACCCTGCTTCCTGGTTTCATGTGTGCATCCATAGGTACCCCCAAAAGTCTGTGGCTTTTGCAGGAGGCATTTCTTTTTCTTCTCTTGATCAGAATATCCAGGCAAATTTCTTGACTTAGGGAGAGACCTTAGAAAGAATCGTTAGAAATAAACCTTAGAAAGAATGATCATTAAGTACTTCCTACTAGACAAGAGAATCAGGGAATGGAGACAAGCTAGAATTTCCCTTTGCCCTATATTCTTGTACCAAAATACATATATAGAAATGAGAAGTGGAAAAGCTTGCAGAGATTTAGAAAGTCATCTCAGGCATTCAGCCACAAAAAAAATCTCTGTGTGGGACGTGACAGTACAGGCTAGCCTAGAACAAAACTACCTCATTGCTAACGCAGGTCAAAAAGTTACTGGAATATAATAGTGAATCACAAATCTGTAATATTCAGTAAAACTATCAGACCAGACAGCAAAGATGCTCTGGTCTGCTGGCTAGGAAAGCATGTTGGATCAGCACAGGAGCTGGATCGATCACAGAGAGGATTGCTTATGATCATAAGGGAAGCAGCAATACAAAGTATTAATCTGTGCAAATCAGTGGAAATGCAGGGCAGAGAATCAGAGTTTGCTTGTACCTAGCAAAGAGGATTGCATTTCATATGAAAACAAGAAACCCTGGGCATTTTAAATGGGATTGTCTACTGTGGGAAAGACCAGTGGAGTAATAACACCACAAACCACTTACCAGCATATTCTAAGTCACCACAGTCCTTGAATGCTTTTCCTCTATCCACAGTACCTACCTGTGAGCTGAGACTGAGGGCTGTAGCCAGAATTTCAGCCAGATTTTTCAAAAACAGATTTTTATATTACCTGAACAAATGGAAAAAATCCTCCATTCTAGAGGGGGGCTATAGGATATGGTGCCCTGTCAAAGTCATTGAAGATTAAGAGCAAATGGATAACTACTGTGCCATTGACAAGGCTAAATCAGCAAGGAGGCTAGGGGTAGTGGCATAGGAGTGGTGTTTGGAACCCATCTCCTGAGGAAGTATAAAGGCATTCTTCATAGAGGAAGAAAACGCATGTGTTTTAGTTGGAAAATGCTACCATTTTCTAGAAGGCAGCCCCAAGTTTAAGCAAGGTCTTTGTGGTGGAAAAAGAAGTCAGTGGGGCAGAGGCTGTTATTTCAGGCCAGGTAGCAGGAACAGCAAACCACACACGTCAAGAACTGCTGTGGAAGTGAATGAGGCGAGGAGAAGGGGGGAACCAGAACTGCATGCTTTTCTGATGGCATGCACATCATTCTCTGGAAAATTCAAAAAAGGGAGCAACACCAATCCAAGTAACTAGAACTGCATCTCATATTCCAAAATAGCTCAGTAAATTAAGGGCAATTTTTTTGTTATTCTAGAAGGAAAATGATATTCTTAGGTTTAAGGCAGGATTGAACTGCAGCCAGCTTGCAGGCTGGGTCTGGCCCATAAGGCAGTCTCTGCTGCCCACCAGAGATGAGACAATGAACACCTTTTGACTATGAACTTCCCAGCTGATGCCAGTCAGACTATTTACATCTCCTGACTGCTGGCTGGCCTAGGAGAAACTTCTGCCACATACTGGCCCTGCCAGAGAACTCCTATCTCCTGGTTGGCCGCTTTCCTCTGCTGCTTCTCTCTTCTTATCCATCCTGGGCAGCACATCACACAGTGTCTCACAGTCTGAGCTAACCTGAGAAAGGGGAGAGAGAAGGCACTGGAGTGAATGAACTTGGAAGGGCAGCAGGAGGTGTTTGGATGTGTGTTAGGAAGCTGGTAGCAGTGTCTGAGCTCATTTAAGCTGTAGATTTCTGCAACAAAAATTCATTCAAGAGGAAAAGATGCAAAACACTTCTTGTGTCATAAGGATTCTTTCACCTCTGTACCATGGCCAGGTTGGTGTGAGGGAGACACAGCTGTTGCAGGGTAGGCAGACAACACCACCAGTACAGGAGATCTTCAGAGCTGCACACAGGCTGCTGGGACACTGGGTGCCACCGAACAAGGCCAAGAAAAAGAAAATATTTTAACCAGTTCTTTTTCAGACTTATGAAAGACTTGAATAATTCCAAAAGAGAGAGGTCAAATAGCTAAAAGTATCGATGCTGCTTGGTTCCAGGCTAGATAAAGGTAAATAGGATAATGCAAAAACCTGAAACATGGATCAATATTTGCTTTTCCATTTCGGAAGAGGAAATTTACATTTCCATGTCAGCAGCAGGGGAAGTTGAGCCAGTCCTTGCAGGAGCAGCAAGTGTTTTCAGTGAGAAGTTCAGACTATATCTGAAGGGACGTACAAACCATTCAGAAGTTCCAGCTCCCTGGTTGGCAAAGCACTCGGGTTTGTCTGTTGGTTGGCAGATGGGGTTTTGCTTAATTTTATTTTTTGCAGATATACAGAGATGCATTTTTTAACAAATAAAGGAGGTATAGCATGACAATGCCAGCTGAGGGTAAAAGGCAGGTCCCCTCTAGTGCAGAGATTCCCAAAAGAAAGATGTAGTCCTCATGTCAGAACTTAAGTGAGTGGTCAGAGGCTGACACTGAGTCACCTGATGGATCCTGGAGGCTTCAGTGTGTGTCCCAAGCTTCAACTCATTTTATGCTTTTACACTAAGCCCAAGAAACTTCAGCAAGGTCTCCTCCATTGGCATTGCCAGGACTGGGCAGTAGTCCAGCACAGTTTTCCCAGCACCTGGGAAAACAAAAGGACCAGGCATCTGGCTTCATTCATATACAGCCTCATGGGGTCTGGAACAGAGAAGAAGGGGAATAGGGAATCCTTTAGGTATTGGAAAGTTGTAGGCTTCTATTATGGTCTTCCCAGTTATCACATAGCCCTCCAGAAAGAAAACTTAGGGAACCCCTAATTTAATACATTTTGTTCTTTCCAGAGGAAAATGTTCACCAACTCAGGAAGATTCAAGGGGGGTTTCCTGCCAGAGGAGATCGAAGAGGAGCCAGTGGTGGGTGGGGAGCTGCCTCTGCACCTCTGCCTGAAATAAGGACACATTTCCAAGCTTGTGCTCACTCTCCTGTGCCAGGGACTCTGCTGGCTGGGGCTAAAGCACCTAGAAGGAGAGGTCACACAGCCTGCCGCCAGCTAGCCAAATGCATTTCACATGTTTAAGGCCAGCCATTATTTAATATCTGCTGCCAGGAGCCACCTTGTCTGTGCTGACATCATCTGGTCAGGTTTTTTGCACTTTCTAACAGAAACTATGACACACTCCAGCAAGAATAGACACCTAAAGCCAAGAAACAGACAGTATAACTCAGGTCCCCAGATGGGTTTGAATAATTTATTACTTATTCAGCTTTATTTTTACAACTTTTGGAATGTTTTTTGACCAAAACTTTTATGCACAGATTTCCTTTTCACAGAGCACTGACAATTTTGAAAATGTATTCAATAATTGCAAGTTGAAAAATCAAATATTTCAGAATATATTTCCATGACAATATAATCTATGCATTTACTTGATCATGACAGACTTTCCTGTGGTAAGTGTCCTATCTAAACATGACCCTCCATCATATTTTTATGACAATGCCTTTGATACACAGTAAGAACTGTATCAAAAGGGTTCTTAATAGCTGAAATCAATGCCACTGATTCCCTGGTAAAGAAGTAAAAGAAAATTAACTTTCTTTCAGTAATTTACTATGATAATGTTGAGTATTAAATCAAGACAAAGAGTTCAAAAACAGAAGTCAAGTGGGAATGTAACTTATTTTGCCTAAGGCTGTACGTAATCTTACCAATAACTCAGAGCCATCCAAAACTTGGCAAAATAAGGGTAACAAAATTATGGCTGAGTTGATGACTTGCATTGTCTTAAGAGAACAGAAAGGGTCCATTGCTGCTTAATACCATTCCACCTACGTTCTCAGAATAAATGCAGAGATTTATGTCAATTAGACACCACAAAACACCAGTTACGTGCTAGATCTGAATTTTATGGAATTCTTCCATTGAAGGGTTCATCATCAGAGTCAGTAGAAATGGGAGCTCAAGAAAAAGAAAAAGGCATATTTTCATGCTACAGCAGAAGGGCCAAAGGTTAGAAGACTCGTTCTTGCTGTGTCAAGAACCTCTTCCAAAGACAGAGATTTCCATGGAAAGATTCATGTGGAACATGCTGGATTCTGGATTCACATCTCAATAAGTTTACTGTGGTGGCAATTTTTCCTGTTCTCAGTAAATGACAGATGGGTGTTAAGGGTGAAGGAGAAAAACCAAGAATAAGATGGGAAATAGTCAGGAAAAAAGGCTATGGACAGCCTTCAAGAAATCAGTGGAAAGAGAAGAGCTACAAGTATCTTCAGGGAAGTGACAGACTACTCTGGTCTGCCACAGCAATGTCCATGGTGTCTTCCCCCATCATTTTTCATGTCCCTTACATCAGGAATGGTTTCCCACTTCATTTTTTGAGTCAGCAGCAGAACCCCTCTCCTGAATATCACCAAACAAGAACGTAAAGGAGTGAAGGTGCCAGCAGCAGTACTGCTTTCCAGTGGGAGTGTAAAGGTCCTTTGAAAAGGTGAATTTGTTTACAGAACAAAAGTTATTGTTGCCAAAAGACCATATTGACTTCAGTGTAGCTGAACATATTACTTGGTACAGTAACAGTTTTTTATAGAAGCTTCTATATAATACACTTTAAGCTTCTATTTTTTATAGAAGCTTAAAGTGTATTAATTTCCTATTCTAACTCCATAGATCTTTATTTCAAAATAATGGCAGAAATCATTAAAAGTGTAAATTAATCAAATAAAAACAATCACAATACATCGGTTTTCTCTAAACAAAAAAACATTATTTAGTATGGTAAAAATAAAAACATTGGGAGAGAATGGACTGTTCCCACCTATTTAAAAATCACTAACCTCAACAAAGTTGAATTTTCTTTCATGATGTTTAAAATTGGCCATAGATCTCTAATACCCCAAAAACAGATTTTCTTTTTAAAATGCAGATCTCTTTTTTTTCCCTTAAATCATTTATTATAATAATTTTATACATATAGTTTCTCCTTTTACACTGGACAAAGATTAGAAAAATTGTCATGGATTTTCAGTTAACTATTTATTTTATAATAATGAAGTCATGATTTTTACGATCTTATAAAATGGGCAATAGAAGTACTATTTCATTCTTCTTATGTGATTGGCTGTGTGAGAATTTTTTTTCCTATATTGTGATGTTTTTCAATGTTAATAAAAACTTTTCAAAATGGTCATAAGATCATTTTTATTATAAATACAAATAATTACTTTGCTAATAGCCAAACTGGTTTAATTGGAAATGTTATTGTAAATAACTCTCAACAGACTAGATAAAAAGTTACATAAGGCTCCAAATATGGCAGAAATAGATTTATGAATTTTAATGGCAGGAGAGCTCATGTGTTTATCAGGGCTGCATGCTCAAAGACACAAAAACACGAATTTTCTTTCATGAGGTCAGCGTCTATATCTATGTCTTAATTTATGCTACGGTTCCACGAGCAGCCTGTTCTAGCACAAGGTAACAGCATTTCTGCTAAAATGAACGGTGTTTCTGCCTGTCCTCCAATGAACATCCACAGTGGTCACTCGATTTTGTAGGTGCTAATGCATACAGCTGTATGGGAAGTCAACCAAACTTCTCTTAAACACAAGCGTTCCTTTGAAACGTGACGCGTTGGGCCTCCACTGGTCAGCTAACATACACTGGGGAAGAAAATGGAAATGGGACAGAGCAGGATAGATTTAGCTGGGCACACCAGTCAAAATTCCTCTCATTAATTGTCCAGCTCCAAGTCTTTGCTATAAACCCTTCTCTCTGCATTGTAATCATACTATGTTTATACTGGTGTGTGTTTTCACATTCACTTCACAGTGGAGATGAAAACTAAGGAAAGGTATAGTGGGATTGCAAAGCACAGCCTGTAAGAAGGGTGATAATCTGTGGAATTCATTGCTTACAGTTCTTAAATTTTCTAAATCTGTTTCTCATTTTAAGTTTCATTTCAAGTTTAATGTTTTGGATATGTCTTTTTAAATATGTATAAGTGTTTGCACTTACTTCCAGGGTTACCTGTATTTTACTTTTTAAATTAACATTAAATGCTTACAGACTGATCTAAAAGTCACTGAAATTAATGCAAAAACCTCCCAATGACTTCATTGGTCTTCGGATCACATCTTCAGGGAACTCTTTTCTTACAAGCTGAGATTATCAAACCCTTGTAGAGTATAAATCAGTATTGACAACTGTGCAGTCAGAGGGATTTATAATACCTGAGTAGCCAATTCTACCTCCTGTGAGCCCAGTTTTCCAAGAGGTGAATCACTGTAATTGCCTTGTATTTTAGCCATACATTAGTTTGCAATGGACCACAAGAGGGCTTTGAGAAACAACTATAAAAGACCTGCCAAAATCTATTTGAAGCAGCTCTGTGGATACCCTGCTGAGCTGCTTTGTCTGATCATTGTAGTTTAACAGGGCTATATTTTCACTTCTGCAGTTGCATAGAGAATAAACTAAGCACTTTGTCCAGTGTAGATACAATTTCTGTTGCTGTGTAGCTTTTATTCATCCAGAAACAGCTCTTGAGAAAGACTCTCACTGTACTTGTATAACCGCAATAGAAAGAAAAAAGCAAAAACAGAGAAAAAGCAAAGAATTTTAATCTTCTATCTCTTTAGATTTTTAAAATCTACATTAAAATTTCTTCTCTCTTAAAATGAGGTGTTATTACTAGGACTGTTTGAAGACAGAAACTTGGAACTTCACAGTGAAGCTTAGTTACATATACAACTGAAAAAACGTGACAGAAAGAGAGAAGACATGCACTACTTAATTTCAGAAATAAAGGAATTTCAGATGAATTGTTACATTAATTTAGCCCTTTCTGCCATTTGTGTATGGCAACCCCTAAAAGAACCACTTAAAATAAGAATAAATAAGCTGATTTGGTGTATGAATAATGCTTTTCATTTCTGTGTTTATAAAATACAGCAATAATTTTGAATAATAATTTTACAGTGTACCACAAACTCTTTTCTTGCCAAAAGAGTTTTGAGTGTATGTTTGTTTACCTAAATTTAAAACAGTAAAAATTAGATCACTAAGGCAGAGAAATAATTCTCTGTGTTTTACATGATATTCTTTAAAATAGTTGTACTTTTGCTTAGCACCAAAAAAAAAACCTGAAAAGAAAAGTCCTTTGAACACTTTTCAAGCTTTGAGATATGTTGAAATATGGTTACGATGGGGAACTGCTATAATGGCAAAGACATTTTATTTCTGCTTTAGGCCAATTAATTTGGAAAATGTCTCAATTTTATAGTCCATATATTAAAACTTTGACAGTTACAAAAGTAATTTTCCTGAAAAAAATAGAAAGAAAAACTGTGGACTGTGCAAGATGATAACTTATCAAAAGGGTAAACCTTCTTCTCTTCAGGAGATTTGATTCACAGCACCATAACAGTTGACAGTTTATCATTATAGTGGTTGCTTTACATGAGGACTGTCAAAATCAATCATGCTCAAAAATTGGAACATTCTTCAAGTTAACAGACCAGTTTTTTGGTTTGAAGTGTGCTCTAAAAACAATTATGGTCAAATGAAGGACTTCGATCGGTATGAGAAGCAGCTGCAGTTTTGGTGAGATATTTTGCATATTTCACCTACCTATCTCTCAACGAATGTAGACTGAGGGATACAGAAAGATTATGATCTTGATTGCAAGAGACTCTTGGGGTTTTACATTTTAAATGTCATTTCCATGGTCAGCAGCTCAGCATTAAAAGCAGAGTGACTTGCCCCAAATGTTCCTATTTTTTTTATCCCTTAGGTCTACAGCAGGGAACACAACCATCATGAAGATGAATTTGACAGGAGGGGTGTTCTGCTTTGGAGGGGGGGAGGTCTAGTTCCACCAACACTCTTAGCTTTTAGCTTGCCACAACAACCCCCTGCGCTACAGGCTGGGGCAGAGTGCCTGGAAAGTGGCACAGTGAAAAAAGGACCTGGGAGTGCTGGTTGACAGAGGCTGAACATGAACCACCATGTGCCCAGGCAGCCAAGAAGGCCAATGGCATCCTGGCCTGGATCAGCAATAGAGTGGCCAGCAGGACCAGGGCAGTGATTGTCCTTCTGTACTTGCCACTGGTGAGGCCACACCTCAAATCCTGTTTCCAGTTCTGGGCTCCTCAGTTCAGGAAGGACATTGAGGTGCTGCAGCGAGTCCAGAGAAAGGCAAAGAAGCTGATGAAGGTTCTGGAACACAAGAGGAGCAGCTGAGGGAGCCGGGGTTGTTCAGTCTGGAGACAAAGAGGCTCAGGGGAGAAACCTTATCCCTCTCTACAGCTCCCTGAGGAGAGGCCGTAACCAGGTGGGGGTCAGTCTCTCCTCCCAGGCAGCCAGTGACAGGACAAGAGAATACAGTCTTCAACTATGTCAGGGGAGGTTTAGGTTAAACATTAGACAGAAATTCTACACAGAAAGGGTGATTGGGCATTGGAATGGGCTGCCCAGGGAGGTGTTGGAGTCACCGTCCTGGAGACATTTAAGGAAAGACTGGACATGGAATTTAGTGCCATGGTCTAGTTGGCAAGGTGTGGTTCAGACTCTGTGATCTCAGAGGTCTTTTCCAACCTAATGGGTTCTGTGATTCTGTAATGCTTGATGGTCCAAGCAAGTTACCAGGTTTGAACACCATGAATGGCTCACAGAGGATGGTGCATCAAGCACTCACTTTGACAGCATGGAATTCTGCCAACACTGATAAGAAACCTTGAGCCAGCATTGTAAAAAGTTGAACTATGGAAAAATTGACAGTCTTTACAATAGGCAGAGTCCGAAGCCCTCATCTGAATGAATACTGAAGGAGCAATGAAGTTGGATGGGAGTCTCTGGGATATTCATGCTGAGTCCAGGGAGCAACAGGCATTGGTGTACAAGGCATTTTGGACAGATCAGGAGAACTACTCAGAATGCTGCACAGCACGAGGACCCACCTTGCTGGCATCATGCAGAGGTGAACTGCCTACCGTGTATCTGTCAGAATAATCAAGAAAAATGCATTTAGTCCATACAGTGAAAAGTTTTGCTATCACTGTCCTGTGCTGTAGATTGCAGTATTTCAAGAGAAACCTCTCAGAATGTCTGTTTTTCCAGCAGCTTCACTTCTTACAACTGACTGTAGGTAAAAAGCTCAAAAAAAGCATAAAAATGAATTTAAGGTTATAGACCAAATGTTATAGACCACCAAAATATATCTTTCTTGCATAAGGTAAAATGAAACTAGAATGATTCCCTTTTTGAATTATGCCAGCTGCTGGGTTTCTTAGGCAAATACTTCACGGTGCTGACTCTTAAGCTGTGCAGCCCAGTTCAGCAAAATGCCATAGTACATGCTATAAATTATCCTATTGGCTTAAAGGGTTGAGCCTTTAATTTCTTTCTAGTGTCTCAAATACTAATTTAATAGACCACATTTTTATTTAGTATTTTATTCATCTTCACCTTGTGGGATTTTTTAAGAAGTCAGCAGTTTCCATTTTCCTAGACTATCAGCACGTGAATGTAACAAATAATTACTTTTTAAGAAAATATATCATCCATATGTAGACTTCCTTTGAAAGAAAGATTTTTATTTCATTTTAAACTTAATTTATACATGTTATGATATGTTATGACATTAAACTGGGAGAGAACTTGGAATTGATGGACAGACATAAAAAGTTGAGCTTAACAGAAGAAAAGAGAGGGTTTATCAAGACAAAGGCCTTAGTAGAATAGAAAAATTTAATTAAATTGCTTAAAGACCATTTTGGTTCATTTTTTGAAACACATATTTAACAATAAGAAACTTGACAGCTGGAAGGTAAAAGAGTAAAAATTGGGACTTCTCAGGAAGTCAAAGATTCCTGAGGTGCAGGCTTTGACTGTATGTTTAAACAAGTAGCCCTATATTGTAGGAGTACATACAGCCCTAATGTGAGGCAGGAGAGGGACTGGGGAGGCTTCACAATCTTGTGCTTGCTCCTGTTTCACAGGAGTTGGGACCATGGGCTAGATTTTCAGCTCTTTCAGACTCCAATGGAGCTCAGAAATGAAATCCTGTGACTATTTTGCCTAGTTCTGACCCTGGTTCTTCTCAGGGAGTTTTCAGTTTAGTGCCACTTGCAAGGTGCCTGCTGTCTCAGTCCATTCTTGTCAGAACTGCTCATCATGATGGAAGAACAGTAAGCCCTTAGGGGAACAAAACAGGTCACTGTGCATGCCAGTGCAGATGTCAGTGCAGATGAGTGCTGCTTTGTGGTCAGGAATTAACAGGCTTCCATCACAGGTGTGACTGTGTTATTCTTACCTTTCCCAGAAGCTGTTGTCCAGAGCTAGAGACATCCTGATATCCTTTGAAAAGGGAGGTGGAAGTGGTATCATCACTAGACTGAAGGTATTTTAAGACAGGTTTCTCAAATTTCTCAGGAGTCTATATCCTTGATTTTGGTTTTTTAATACTTTCCCAAAGATTATATTGTTCTAGTGTTTGTCTCAACCACTCAGTGCAATAAAGGAAGCAATTTGAGGATTGTGACTAATTATAGTAGTATTTGTCAGATATTACAGCAGCATAAAAATCCCATGAAAGAAAAAGCATGATTTCATACTGTAACACCATTCAGAATGAACATCTCTTAATGACTAGGAAAGAAAAGGTTAAATCACTCATATTTCATTTCTCTTTGAGCAGAAAATATTTAGCAGATGTTTCCAGTTTCGGTGGGAAGATCAGCAAATTTATTCTTCAGGGAAAGGTGTGGATGCACATGTATACATGTATGTGCCTGTGCTCTGGTCTCACCTGAGTCTGCTTATTTATATGGGAGAGAAATGCATAAACTGAAAAAAGTAAAGTTTTAAATAGCTGTACTTCTTTAAACTGCAGACAGTTGTATATGTCATCTTAAAATTAGTGTGTACTGGGAGATGTGTGTAAATTAAAAGCAAGGCTACTTTTATTTCCAATAAGACTGTAGGGAATCAAAGTCATCCATTCAGCTGTAGGATTCCCTCATTAATATTTCACATTTGTGTTCTCAGACAGGAAAATGTGAGAGGTTACACATATAAATTAAAAGTTACCATGGTTATTAATGTCCAAGAAATACTTTAGAAAGCTGAACAAATCTTTAACTACTAGAGGTTAGGGTGAAACTTTTCTGGTATAATCTTCCACACCTAGAAGTCTATTTTCAGTTTTCCATATATTCTTTTGAAACAACTGATGTGACTCATCATCAGAAACAGGATATTAGTTAGACAGACTATGAGCTGTTTCTCATTCATACCATGTCAGCTCCTTTATTTGATTGGTTTTGCAGAGATTAAGGTAATATTTCCTATTTGATCATCATATGAGACTATGGCAATGTGATCTACCCATGTTCTTCTGTTTGTCCTCTTTAGATGGTTCCCACCTCTCTTGCTGGAAAATCAAAATCTGTAAGTGATGGTGAGACATCAAGACAATCATGTTCATTCATATCTTGACATAAATAAGATAGATAAAATACTCAATAAAGCGTATGAGAAAACAAGAAAGGTAAATGTTGGCCCACATCATCTGAATGATTCACCCTGAGTGTCAGTGATATCATCCTTGCCATGAAGCAGTCATAAAAATGCTAGCAATAATTAGCCATGAGGTTGATGCATTCTAAATTAATGAGCTCTCCATTCTGGGATTCCTTTGGGATTCAAGGGAAAAGTTTTATGTTGCCTGTTTTAGCTAATTATTTTTGTCAAAAATAACATCAGTCCATTATATTAAAAGGAAGGCTTAGACAGCAAAAACTGAGGCCCATAGAAGCCACCATGCTAAGACCAGCCTGTTCTAGCCAGACTGTTAAAACAGGGATGAATCTTGCACTCTTTTTCTGCCAAGCACAAAACTATTGCAACCTTTCAGGACTTACAGTAGAATGTCCTCCCCTGCATAACTCAGAAAGGTCTCATAAAGGTAATCAAGCCCAAGCTTGTCCTCAAAGCAGAACTGACACTGAATTAAAGCAAGGTTACTTAGAGCTTAGATACTTAAGGTCTTGAAAAACTCCCAAGGAGTGACAGGAAAAGAACAGACCTTTAACCATGGCAATCTAAACCCTCTCTTTCTAAAACCAGGGATAGATCCATACTGTTTTTCAAAAGGTGACAGCATCTATAAGCTGTAAACTGGCGTATTCATGCCCACTGAGATAAGACATAGACAATGCATTAGTCACTTGAAGAATTTTCTACTCACAGTTTAGAGAACCTAATGGAATGGTTCATAAAATGATAGAATATCCTGAGTTGGAAGTGACCCACAAGGAGCATCGAAGAACTCCTGGCCGGCCCTGCACAAAACAACCCCAGGAGTCACACCATGTGTCTGAGAGCATTGTCCAAATGGCTTCTTGAACTCTGTCAGGCTGGTGCTGTGACCACTGCTCTGGGGAGCCTGTTCAGTGCCCAAACACCCTCTGGGTGAAGAAACTTTTCCTGATATCCAACCTAAACCTCCCCTGACACAACTTCAGGCCCTTGGGTCCTGTCACTGTCACCACAGAGCAGAGATCAGTGCCTGCCCCTCCTGTTCCCCACAATAGGAAGCTGTAACTGCAGTGAGGTCTCCCCTCAGTCTCCTCCAGGCTGAACAGACCCAGTGCCCTCAGCTACTCCTCGTACAGCTTCATCGCAAGGCCCTTCCCCATCTGATCTTGCTACTTTTCTTCTTTGCTATTGTACAGCTTTCTTTCACAATATTGAAAGATGATCGTGCTCCAAACAAGCATTTTTTGTGCAGTATTTTATCATTTTGTTTGAAGTCATTCCACATTGGTAAGAGTTTTGACATGAACAAAGGCTTGTCTGTGTATTTTGTTTAATTTCTTGTGAAAGTACATCTTTTCTAATAAGTTTCTCAAGATTCTTTTTAGTCTGGAATTGAATGAAACTGAACATTTTAAAGTAAAATGAAATCTTAAACTTCTTATTTAAATTTGTTTTTGAGTAGCCTTTGAATGTCTATGCTTACTCAGAATGGGCCCTGACTTTGTCCACTATTTGACATGCTTGTAAGTGATAATGAGCCTTTACTGGAGGAGGAATTAGAAAGTCAGTCCCTTTGATATTTCATTCTCTTAAGTAAACCATCTAAAATGATGGCAAACATTTGTCATTTTTACACATCTCAGGTTTAAATTTTTACATTATTTCTTGATAAATACACTTCAGAAACAAAGCTATTACTTTCTCTCCTGAAGGTGAAAATTTTCTTTTTTTTTTTACCTTCCCAAACCTTGCTTTGCCAATTCTTTCTCTTATTCTTGTTACTCACTCTTCATGGCCCATTATCACTTACATAAAATTAAACTGAGAATGTAGTAAGATATATTACTAAAAGTAGATCACAACATAAAGATCATTACATTTGAAGTGGAACAGAAGATTAAGATATTGATTCAAAGAATCCAGAATACCAGAAGAAGTTTTTAAGAGGTGCTACAAATTGACAGCAAATAATGAATATATTCTTTTTTAGGTGTAATTTGAAGACAATAAGTGCTAAAAACATAAAAGCAAATTTCTATATTGTGACATTCAGTTCAAGTTTTAAATTTTATTTTTGGAATTTCTTTTATGTGATACGGTGTTGTGGGCATCTTTTAGCTCCAGAGGACACAATGTATTATTGATCAAGTGGCTTAGGAAGTGGAGATTTGAGTTACATAGTGCACTCAGCCTCTTTTTTAAGTTACATACTGCACTCACCCTCTTTTTTAACACATTCCCCTCGGGTTAGTCCATGCCATTTCTGGGGTTCACAAGTATCATCTAATCTCAGTTAAAAATTGCCAGAGTGCATGGGGACTTTCCAACACATCAGAACACAAGATGTAGCCAGTTATCAGAAAATTACCTTCACTTATCTCATGTAGATGTCTCTCCCTCAGGAGGTCAAGTAAAAATATCAGATCAAAACAGTATTTTCTCCCTCCTTTTATACTCTGGGAGGATAGCCTTTAAGTGACATAGCTTAGTACCCATGTCCAAAAACTATAAACAGAGGCTTTTTCAAAATCCAATGGTGTGTCTATCGATGACTAGTCATTTGAAAGTGTTGAAAGTTGCTGTTATCTCTTCATAAGCCATCTTCTCAGTATACTTGACAGATTTCCTGAAAGATGCCTGAGGATAGACTGGATGAAAGCTTTTTACAAAAGTTTAGGTCTCCGTAAAAAATGTCTTTCAAAAACACTGTCTTACCAATGGGTATTGTGAGGGTGGAAGTCCCAGACACGGTATCAAGGCCTGGCCCTTAAACAGGCAATAACATTACTGAAAAATTCTGCAATGAAGAATAAGTACAGTAAAAAACATTGGTGGTTTAATTACAGTGTTGCAGCTGGCACTGCTGACAGCTGCATTCCAAGTGCAGCATAGAGAGGAAGCAGACTTGTCCTCTAATGCAAAGTGTGCCACTTTCAGCCTAGAGAAATGGGAAGGAAAGGGAAGATATGGAAGCTTTAAATTCAGAGAGACTCCATAGACTCTCCATTATGATCGATGTGCAAATGATGACAGAGAGGTGCTGAATACATCAGTCAGAGCAAACCATTCTCCCCACAGCCTCATGGAAAAGAGGCAGGATTTGAGAGCGCAGCTGCAACATGTCTCTGAGTGCCTCCAGCTCTGCAGCCAAACACCTTCCACACTCCATGGGTTCACAGAGACACACACTTCTCCCAGTCTTAGCAGGAAATGATACACGAGCAAAAGAAACCTGTCAGCAGCAGCAAAGCATCAAAAGACTGATTCAACATTCAGTGCTTGAGCACAGACTCATGTTTCCACCATTACCTTAAAAGTGGAGACCCTACACAACTGAAGCACATTTACATACCTGTAAAAACAATTTTGCTTCAATTGGTAAGCTGTGAACTATAACTGAACTTCCAGTTTGTGGAGCTGATGCCCTTCCTCCTTCAATATGAAAACCCAAAAAGGTGGTTTTGGAAAATAACCAAATCAAGCAACTCATTTCCTCTTGTAAACAAGAAGAAAACCTGTCAGAACTCACCTAAGCAGTGTGTTCAGTCTAACAATCGCTCTTTCATTTGTTCATTACTTAAATTTGTTAGTCTTGGGGTACCACAAGTGTTATGTTATAGATGTCCTTACACAGAAGTTTCCAAAACACTTCTTATCAAAATAAGCATTGAAACATCACGTACTTATAAACAGGAGGGATTAAATTTAAGATCCTGTTTTTTTCTAATACATTCCAAAAATCTACAGGCTGTGCCTGGTAAACAAACTACATATACTGGTCTCTCCTGTGCTCCTGTGAATCTATGGGACTTTTTTCTCTGCAAACACATTCCTGCAAATGTGAACGTGTCTCTTCCATCTTCCATGCCAGTGATCATATCTATTTACCTTCCTAATACCTGGTCTTCTGGAGAAGTTAAGCCATGGAACATTGTGACCTGAAAAAAATTACTGCCAGCAAAAAGACACAGAAGTGCAGCCAACACTGTGGAAATAATGTAATGGAAGCAACAACTGCATAGTCCAAGAAAAACATTCATCCAACATTTATGTCTATGATAAATAATTAATGAGGCATTCATGAATGGGCAGCCAGGTCTGAAGTCTTCAAGACATGCAGGCATTTGAATGATGGTAGAAAGTACAGGGATGAAGGTGAGAAAAATACTTTACCTAAAATTATTCTGTTTATTTTTGGCTGTTTATATGACAACAGAGTAAAATTATTTTTTCCCCCTAGCAGTGTTGTATATATATTATATGTGTATGTGTGTTGATAGCATCCTTGCACTGATTGGACCTACAGTTTTGTTATTAACTTCATTGGTATATACATTTGGCCTTTAAAATATTTATCTGGAAGTTAGAAATATATTATATCTATTACAAATAATCATATTTTCACTTGAAAATACAATCATCTGGGAGAGATGTTATTTTTCCTCATCATTGCCCTTATAAGGATCACATTTCACACATTCCTCTCACTCTTGTATAATCTTCTTCCCCACAGAGGTCCTGGATATCCGACAGCTCTTCTACCTTCCTCCTGCCTTACTTCTCCTTTCTATGTCTGCTCATATATAGCTCTTTCAGCTATATTGCTGTCTCTGGCAGGTTTTTGCCTCTCATGTTTCCATGTCTCTCTGACATTTTCTATCCATCTGGATCACCAGACATCCTCGGTCTCCTGTTTCCCCACTTTGCTTGTGGATGATGATCCCATCTATTCAATTCCATTCTTCCTCCCAGACCATTCCTCCCAGACTCAAATTCTTTTTTGCCAACCATGTTGACATTACAACTGTGCCAACTCAGCTCAAAGATATGATGTTCCCAGGTAGTATTCTCAGATGTCTGAGAATACATACCTGAAAGGATCTCTGCACAGGCAAGGGCCTCTAACCAATGCACAGCTCTCAAACTGCTCTTCTCTGGAGAGCTCTCAGGGAATCACCACCAAGCTCAATGTAATCAGACATTCCCTCCCAGGAAATAAAGGCAGAAGCCATCAGGCACTGGTGTTTCCCTAGACACCGTGACTGCAAGGCACATTTGCATATTCATCTTGAGATTTCCTGCCTTCATGTGCTACATGTATTGAACATGTAGAACACCCTCACAGGCAGGAGGCAAAGAAATGTGCATTATACAAAATTTTAGCTGTGTGGTATGCTTGATACAATTTGTCACTGTTTTGGAAGTCTGGGATGGCTTCTGTGATGTAGCTGGAGGGTACATCTTGATCACATAGTGAGTATCATGAAAGGAAATTTGAAGAGCCATCTGATGGTCATGGTTAAAGTAGGCTCAGAAGGGCTGACCACAGCTGCAAAACAAAAGCACAAACAAGCACCATGGCCATCCCTGCCATTGTGTAATCGTTGCATCTGCTGGCAAGTGCAAACAGGAATGTGCTCAAGATCTCAGCCTTGAGAAAGGGTATTGATGCCTTAAGTTTTAGCTTTCATATATTTCAGATTCTGTACTGCCTTAGTGTGTGACTCTGAACTTCATATAAAGTGTTGGCAAGTTCTCCTCACAGTTTAGTTAGACAAAACAACCTTTTTCCAGCCTGAGAACCAAGGACACCATTGCAGCTTTGGGCCCAAAAGGTGTAAACAACAGCGAATTGAGGAGAGCAAATTGCAAGGATGGGACTTCATAACCTGAAGCTGTAATTGGACATTGACCCCAATATGTAAATGGACCAAAACTTATAAAAGTGTGAAAACTCATGACTGGTCATCCACCTTGCGTCCATCTTGGGCAGAGCCACGGCCGGGCTCTTGTACTGCCCAAGGTGTATCCTTTGAAGGCCTTTTAATAAAAACCTACTTTATTCCTTTAACTCTGTCCAGCCTCTGTTCCAGGTAGCCTGTACAGGAATCAGTATGGCAAAACAACAGTTAAAACTATTTCCTTGTTGCATGGCAAAACCAAGAGAAAATGTGATCGAGTCAGCAAGGGGAGAAGTTATGACCTCAGGAACTGGTCCAACATCCTGTAGACAGTAGCCTGGATAATTTCACTGGTCTGACCAATCACCCACTGAAAAGGTCTGGATTCCAGGAAGGCCGTGTTAGTCCTGATTCCCATTCTACACAAGACTTGCATGTACAGTTGGAGCAAAGTTGAGATGAGGACACAGCAGTCCCTTGTTTGCCACAGTTCATGTCTTCTTCCACAGATTTGCACTGAAAAACAGTTGGGCTTTGCATGACAACATTAAGTTTCACCATCTCATCTTTATCAGGATCTATAGAATATAGACAGTGTTGTAAATCCCATTTTGTGTTTCTAGCTGGTTTCCAGACTCCATCTTTTTGCTCCATTGTCTCTTTATTTTGTGGTCCTGCCCAGCCTTCATTCTCACTCCTAAGAAGTATCCTTTTGACCTCCTTTCCCAAACTGAGATATTCTCCTCACACCTTTAGCTCCTCAATTGCTCCTGAGCTTTTCTCTAAGCATCTCAGTAATCTTTTAATATTAGCTACTGTTAGCCTGGTACCAGCATCTCTGAAAGTCTTTTGGGGTTTATCTTGTCCGGTAACATCAAAAAAGTCATATAGGATACCAAATTTGCCTCTTTTTTTTTTTTCTAGTTTCCAGAGACAGTTAGTTGGAGGGTTGGCATCTAGTCATTAGGTTAAATGCTGGGAGTTTTCAGGATCAAAAAGTCATTCTTACTGACATCTTAAAATCTCAGAATAAGGGAACTATTAGGTAAGAGGTAAGCAGACTGCTTCTCTGAACAAAGCAGACAAGAAGTCTTATTCAGGCCTGAACTCTGTTAGATCTGGCTCCTACTTTAAACCTTTTTCATAATATGGGAAGCAATTATATGCCATCTGATTTGGAAAGATTAGCAAATTATACTGTTTTAAAATAATCCTGAAACTGAAGTTTTCTTTTTAAGTCATGTATTGAATTGACAGGAAAAACATTTTTTCTCTGTAATGGAATTAATTAGTTTTATATAGTAGAAAAGAACGGAGATGAGAAGATAGTCATTTTTAGATGCTTTTTACTTAAATTTCACCATAAACTTGGATAGACATATTTTAATATCCTGACACTATAAAGCTATCTTATACTTATGTTGGCCTTTTTTTGTCATTGTGAAAATAAGTCATAAAAAACATATCCATAGTCTTGAATTTATATTAAGATTGTAATAAATTGTAGACACCTCTGCACTGGAGATGGAAAAAATGATGAGGTCATCTCATTGAAGTCCCTGCCAATGAAAGAATATTTTCTGCAGTGTAGTGTCCACTGATTTATAGCCAGATTGGACAAATGGCTTAAGTGATGGTTTCCCTTCTGAGAGCTACTAAGAGAATAGTAATATGAAATATATTATGGAAACTAACCAGTGTATATTTTCCAGAAGCACTTTCATATCAGAAATATCTAGTCAATCATATTTGTAACATATTGAGCAAATATATTGCTCAATGTATTGAAAGTAAAACAAAAGGACACTTACAAGGATGAATAAAAAAATGACCACAACTTTGATTGAAACTGACGTCACTCTTTTCCACTCAGGGGAACAAAGCTGTAAATCAGTTCTATCTCACAATCATCTGGATTCAATATAATAATCTCTAGTAGTTTTGAAATGCAAGAGGGGAGATGGAAATTACAGTACTTATAAAAAACACTCCTGGTCTGAAGATGACGTTGTGTCTCCTTTACCAGCAACAAATTCTGTGATGGGGTTTTAGGGTTGGACTCCCTCTTCATTTTAAAGTCCCCTGTACACCCTCTCCTATGCACTGTGGTACCCTGGGGGATGGTTTCACAGTTGGTTCAAGAACATCTACAACCGTGCTGTCACTGGAAGGCACAGTGCACCCTCTGCCTTCACCACCCCAGAAGAGCATTCTGGAATGTCACCTTTTGGCAGCCATTCCAGCTCAATCACCAAACCACAGACTCAGTGTGAACAGAGAAACTGCAAAGAGTATAGGAGATGCCCTGGTGTTTGTCTGAGTTTCCCATGCACTTCTTGTTGCTCAGTTAGAAGGTTAACATGACCAATCAGAGACAACTTGAATAACTACACTAGATATTTTGTACTTGAGTCTTCTGCTTGAAGCAGCTTGCAAAGACAAATTCTGGAAAAGCATCTACTCTGTCATCAAAGTTCAGACAAGGCAAAGTCTCTTAGTGCTTACAGACATCTTGTAGATGTCTGTTGTGATTTTAAAAATGTATATTTTTCTGTGACACATACATAGCAAAACATATTTTTAAAATACTTCAGTCAAGAAACATCAGGTAAATTTGAGTGCATAAGTATGTAAAATCCACTATCTCTCAACTCTGAGTATCAATTGTATTTTGATTTTGCTGTTCAGTAAGTATAGCTGAGTAAAGAAAATGTTAGTATGTTAAAATTATCATGTTAACAAAAAACATTACATGGATGATTTGTCCTGCATGCTGTAAAAATTTCTGAAATATGCCTGTTTATTCTTATCTATGATCCATTCAGTTTCAATACATGATGGCTTAGGAAGGGGCAGTGAATGTAATTTTTTTTTTTATTTTCAACTCTTCAATCCTAATTTTGCCAACCACTTAAAGTATGGAATATAGGAAAAGTTAAATTCTAATGGCTCCCTTGAATACACTAACACAGTTCTGAAGTTCTTTGATGGTTTGGAGCTGTTGGTGGACACAGTCTGAAGATACATACTTACAGAGTGTGTGTAGAAGAAACCAACAAGTCTCTTTACTTTTCTCCAGGCATTTTTTTTCACATTCAGCAAAGCAACAGGCAAGTTATTATTTAAAAAAAAAAAAAAAAAAATCTGCTATTTTTTATCTATTTCCTTTGTTAAACATTACAAATTTCCCACCCAACAGCTGATATATATAGCATGTGGATTTTTGGTTCCTTGGAGCAAAAATCATAATTAATAAATAAATAAATACTCTCCAAAACAGCAAATTTGCTCAATTGAGTTCTGCCTAATGCAATCTCACAGTGGAACCCATGCAATTCCAGGATTTTCTTCAGATCTATTATTCGTTGTCCTTTTGGCATAACTTTATATACTTCTGCTTACAGCGCTTTGGAAAACTTCTATTGCAGCTAATTCCAGTGCATTAAAATGCTAACCAATAGATGTTATCATCATTTGTTCTTAACAAAGAGAAGAGGGGCCAAATACATGGCAAATTATGTGAGTCTAGTTCAGGACCATTAGCTTCATATTCAGCTCAGAGACAGGAATTCTGTGGTGCCATTTTTGTATGAAACTATAAACAGAAGGAGGAAAATTGCAGAATAAATGTTTAAACTTATTCATAAAAAAATCTTTAGGAATAATTAGCTGGAATACACACCCAGACCCATGAACTTGGAATATCAGCTGTTCATAAGGGAAGCTGATTTAAGTGAAAACCAATCACTATTTTTGCCAAGAGCATGGGCTAAATAACTGAACTACTATGAACAGTATTGTTTTCTTCCTCCAGACCAAAACCAATTTCCCACAAATCAGGGCCTTCTGGACACTTTTTTAAAACTATAACTAATAAAGTCCATGCGCAACATGATGCTATTTTTTCCTAATTGTTCAAAAGTTGGGGATAACATGCTCTATTTATTTTTTAGTAAGACACTGATGAGCTGCTGTTTATCTTACTGCTCCCAGACCACAAACTTTCAAAACAGGCCCAGCTGCTCAGTGTCAGCTGTGACCTTCCTCTGCTCATGAGCATGTTCCCGAGCCCAAAAGCTTAGAGGTCTTGGAAAGTCATCTTTTTCAGTCTTAGCAGACATCAGATGCATGCATTAAGCTTTCATGTCTCACCCACCCATTGGAGGCCAGTGAAAAATTCTGTGAAGTCTGATGGAATTCATGTTATTTTCATGTCTCCGAACAACTCCAAGATCCATCACGTCTATAAGAAGCACAAAGCCTTATGAGAGGAACCAGTGGAAAAGCACTGCAAGGACCTTTAAAGTCCCTTTAAAGTCCCCATAGGCTTTTCTATGGTTCATGCTGCTGGAAAAGCATTCAGGCAGTCACCATTCTGCATAAGCACAGCTATTTAATCACAGACCACACTCTATGTTATTACTCATGTTATTAGTATTATCACTGTTATTTATAATCATATTTTCAACTTTCAGAATAGGAAACAGGAAGATATAAAAATCAAATCTGCAGATGCGATTTGCCAAAATTCTAGAATATTTGAGTAAAAGCTTTGAATTTATTCCATTTTGAAAGAATTTTTTTCTCTGTATTTTGAATTCTGAATCTCCATTTAAACAAAAGTGTTGTGATGCAAGATGACGAATGGACGCTCAGAACCTACATAATTTCTCTGCTGAAAAATACGATTTATGTAAGGCTTGCAAAGGTGAAAACAAGCACAACTTATTTGGCACTTTTATTTTGTCATGTGAAGGAAACATTTCCCTTGTAGACTGCCTGCTGACTGTTAACATTTAACAACTGCTGCAGATTGCCTATAAGTTCTCTACAGCAGCTGCTGTCCCTAGATTTCTATTAACCTCTTCAAACACCAGTTCACTCCACTTCTATCCAGTATTCCAAAGCAGATAATGTTTTGTTCTATACTACACACATGAGCTTATGTGGTGCAAAGGTGACCTCCACAGAGCAAAGCAGCAGAGAGGAGCAATAGCAAAGGAGAGAACCCCCATAAAACCCAGCCCCAGCTCCTCTCAGGCCCATCACAGGAGAGCAGGCAGACCAGTGGATAAGGCCAGCTGCTGGGGTACCCACACTAACAGACATTTTCCTGATCAGGCAGAGAAGGGAAGAGTGACATTGATGATTTTGTGTTTGCACAGGTGCTGAATGTCTGTCTGTGTCTGTCTGTGTGACACAGGTACTGCTTACATGGACAACTGTGTCTGTGTGCCTGCTGGGAATATATGCTCTGCCTCACCACCTGCTGGACCCAGGTTTGGAGGGGCAGCAGCTTCACCTCCGTCAGGCTACTGGATTCAGCACCTCTCTTATGTGCTATATAAGCATCTATCTCTGTCCAGCAAAAAATCAATAAGGTTACTCCATTTGAAAGTTCCCTTTCACAGGCTGCACAGAGTGAAATGTCCCACCTTGGCTGCCACAGACAATTCCATACATGATTTCTACAAAAGGTCACTGTCCTCATGCTCATAAAAAGCTCTTGTTTTAAATTTGTGTGTATAATATGTAGAGGCTGTTTTACAGAGTAGATGACATAGATATATGTTACTGGAACCCAAAGCAATGCTTGTACTGGAGAAAATTTCTTTCCAGAAAATAATGCTTGAATAAGGCTATCACTTTAAATAGGAGTTTATTGTGATATTTCACATTTTTAACCTTATAGAAGAAGCAGTATATACCACTCACTGGAAGAGATTTTCTTCATGGGGAATGTGCCATAGCAGAATTTTTGCTTTTTTCAAGCTGTAGAAGTCTTATTACTGCTTGCAAATAATGAAGCTGTACAAAATGTGAATTTATGTAGTAAATTTTAAGAGGCCTGTGAGACAAGAAGGCAGAAGGCATCTGGAGGAGACTGAAGACTGACCCTGTTTTCTCTATAGAGACAGTAAATTATACAGACAGGCTGGAGGCAGACAGGCTGGGAGAAAAGGATACCATAGGCTTACTCAGGTTGAGAACAAAAATACTTTGTGGTAGACTCCAAAAACTGCAGCAGCTGATTACAAGAAGGTAGCTCAAAGATATTCCCAGTTGCTGATCAGTCTTATTGAGGACAATAAAACTAAGAGAAATGTTTTAGAAATGTTATAATTGGCGCTCAAATCCACTGAAAATCAATGTCTTCTCACAGTGTTTGCCTAGAACATTGTGAGAGCAGCACACTTTTACAAGTATAGCCATTACTGTGATCTAAAATTGAGTAATCTGATCTGTGGACTATATACCATCTTTATTTACAGATTTGAGAGCTCAGCTACAAAAATCTCAGTTTCGGAGGTACTATATCAGAACTTCATTTCATGTATTCCTCAGAGACAGTGGAGCATTAAGGATATTAATAGAATTAGCAATATTTTTAAACAATGGTTGTCTTTTAAAGGCTCATTGACCTTATAGCAATTGTTCTTCATCCTTGCTGTCTCTCCATAGATTCATTCCAGGCTCAGTATAAAACAAGACATATTGACAAGTTTGGCCTGCAAATCCCCATCACATCCTTCTGGGACTTACTCCTTCACATGGATAAAAATGGTTGTTTAAGGAATATTGAGGTTAATAAATAGACAGAGGCAGTCACTAGACTTTTCCTCAAAAGCTATACGCATACACAGGAATACCTTGTAGGGGCTAGAATAGAGCACATCTTTTCAACCAAACCAACCCCAAATTATATAATACATGGTCTGTCACTATGCTTCTCTAGCTAACAAGTTATTTATAGAGTAATAAATACTTTACTTTTGAATGTACCAAAAATATAAGAATTAGTTTTGCAGCATTATCAAACCACAGAAAAATGTCTAATCAGTTCATCTTGTTTCCCTAGAGCCCTTTTAGTCATACTGCTTTTAAGATCTTTTCCCTAATATATTGCTTTGGATGATTTTTTGAAGAAAATGGAATTTTAAAGTGTTTGAAGAGCCAGATCAGGTTGTGATGTTTGTTTGGAAAAGGAAATGATCCACAGCTGTGTCTGCTATTTCAAATGCTTTGAGACAAACTATCTCCAACACACAGCACAGGTTTGCTCTGGCTGTTCTTCACGCTTTCTGCATTGCTAATTGAGGATGACCATGAAACACATCTCAGAGTAGTTCACAGGAACCACTCAGAGAGAGGCTTCAGCTCCTCTATCACAAATGTGCCCTGGAAACTGTGTTTTTCTTAGAAACGGGCATGAAACACAAAAGCTGAGCCCTGGATTCAAACATGTTCAGGTTTGGGTGTTCTAACACTGGGCCAAAAGAGGTAACTAACTTTTTATTTAGACTCCATCAGGGCTATTGAGATGTATATCAATATAAAATTCTTTATTGGTTATTTTTCTGTTCCAGTACTTGGCCTCTCTGAATGGGGGATAGAGCACTATCAGACGAAGTCAGCACACCACAAGTAGTGATTGAACAGGAGGAGGTATTCACACAAACCTTCACTTAACCTCTTAAATTAATTTCAATACAATGTCAGAAGTCTAAAAGCAATCATACACATTTATGTGAGAATATTTAGTCAGGGACTATGAACCTACCTCAAGCAAAGTAGTCACAGACTTCTGGAGAGAAGATAATTGCAGGGAATGTCACCATCTGCTTGATATTTTTATTCACCTCTCAAGCACCTTCTGCACCACAGGCAAAGGCTGGGTACAGCACCAAAGGGAACACTGTTATAACACAGAATCTATATAATTTGTAATACAAATTTCCAAAGTGATTAATTTGTGTGCTGACTTTACACAGACATTAAGACATTTTGGAAAGTTCAATAGATTTCTATTTATCTTTCATGTCCAAAATACAAAATTACTGACATTGAATAGGAAGAAAACAAAGAAACAGATTTAAAATATGTAGGAGATTCTCAGACGTTGCTTCGATTTGTTCTGTATTTCTTTTCTCTCCATGTTTCACTGAATATTTTAGAATTCCTGATACTCAAGCATCCTTAGGTCATGTCTGGCTTGTGAAATTAGGTTTATATCTGCTGAACATCACGATGTTTCAAGCCCAGCTGTACCCTGACTCCAGCATCAGAAACATCCATCAAGTGCATAGGAAGAGTCACATGCAGAATGTCTTCTGAGAGACTGGGCTGCAACACCTCTGCCTTGCACCTGCTGCGTCCAAACAGCTGAGTGAGACCTTGGGCTGGCAATATGTGATCATTCATGCCTGAATTCTCCTTCTTGGGGTGTCAAGTGCTTGAGCTAGGCTACTTATGTGTGTGTGTCTCTGTTCTAATGTTTACTCTAGGAATGACAAATGAGACACGTGATCTTGTGAGTACTCAGTGGTTCATTCTTTGGTCATATACTAATCCCACTCTGGTGCAAACAGTTGGCTTTAAGTTCCCAGTTCATTCTGCCTGGAGGTTTCCTTTCTCTCTAGCATAATGATTTATGTGTAATTCTTAAGGATGGGTGAAATAAATGGTTTATGGACACTATGTTTTGTGAGCCCCTGTGGGCTGGAGCTGCCTGTGCTCTGAGATGACACAAGAGCCAGCTCACATCTGCTATGACTGTAGCTGTGCTTGCCTGTAAGAGCTCACAGGGGAGCAGACTGAGAGGGGCCGGGTTGCTGTGGGCACAGAAAGACACTCTGCCATCACAAACACCAGCAGAGCCAACAACTCCAGGGCTGTTTGATCCCCACCGAGGTGCCAGATGCCAAGCATTTCTTTGCTGCCATGTACTTGTTTAAGGATGTACTGACCAATAACATCTGAGTCTTTGCTGGCCTTTGTAGAGCAGGTGCTTCTGCTTCCAGACATTCACTATCTTTATCAGCTATCTGGGCTGTGGAAAACAGTATACATTAGCAGAGAAACAGGGACCTCTTGAAGAAACAAAGCCATAGGACTGAACAATTTTATAGTCAGTATATGGCTTGTGTATATAGTCAGTATATGGATTGTGAGTATATCTCTGTTAGCAGGAGATCTTACATGCGTGTACCAAAATCACCTTTTTGTTCTATGAATACTAATTAAAATTTTATTTCTGCTGTAACTGTTTTGTATTGCTGATACAAGCTGAAAAATTTTTGGGCAGATGTTACTCCAAGAATTGCATATCCTTGTAAGGAAATGTTTGTGTAACCATTGAAGGGTGATTTATGAACTGTAATATTAAATGTACAGGATTATTTTTGAATAATATATTATAATATCATACTATACTGAAAAGAGTAAGGATAGTGAAATGCAGCACTAACAGTCTTTTGCTGCAGAAGACATACACAAACTATTCTTGTATGACCCACCATGTGCCCGGGTGGCCAAGAAGGCCAATGGCACCCTGGCCTGTATCAGCAATAGTGTGGCCAGCAGGACCAGGGCAGTGATTGTACCCCTGTACTTGCCACTGGTGAGGCTGCACCTCAAATCCTGTGTCCACTTCTGGGCCCATCACTGCAGGAAGGACATTGAGGTGCTAAAACATGTCCAGAGAAGGGCAATGGAGCTGGTGAAGGGTCTGGAGCACAAGTCCTGTGAGGAGCAGCTGAGGGAGTTGGGGTTGTTTATGCTGGAGTAAAGGAGGCTCAGGAAGGGCCTTATGGCTCTCTACAACTGCCTGACAGGAGGCTGTAGCCAGGTGGGGGTTGGTCTCCTCTTCCAGGTAACAAATTACAGGACTGGAGGAAATGGCTTCAAGCTGCGCCAGGGGAGGTTTAGACTGGATACTAGGAAAAACTTTTTCACTTCACTTCAACAGTAGAACAAGCCTAGTGCAGTGGTTGCTCTGTTGAGCCACCAGTCCCAGAGATATTTAAAAGATATGTAGATATGATGCTTTGGGACGTAGTTTATTGGTGGGCCCCGTAGCATTAGGCTTACAGTTGGACTTGGTGATCTTAAAGGTCTTTTTGGCCTAAATTATTCTCTGATTTAGTCCATAAGTAAGACAAACCCAACACATAACTTGTACTAGGAAGACAAAGATGCTTATTCCTCATAGCACCCTTTTCAGAATTATGTTTATGTACCTCAATCCCAAATAGTGCCATGAGACAGAGCAAGTGTCTCATATTTAGGTAAAATGCAATTTCTGTTATCCAAGTTTGCATGCAAAATAAACTGAATCAATAGTACAAATGCACAGTGATTCTTATGTTCATGCTCTATTTTTAAAAAGACACATTGGCCTGCCATGGCCTCTTACATCATCCATTCTTTAAATTAACTAAATAAACATATTAAGTACACTAACATGTACATTTTTCTCCAAACAAGTAATACTAGACCCAAACATAATAGTAAATAACAATAAAAGATAGACAATATTAAAAACACAGTTCTTGTGAAAAATGTCAACAGGAGCCACAGAGGAGGCATGGAATGGCATTCAGCAAACAAGGTTGGCCATGCTAATGAGGCCCATAACAATGCAGCTCCACAGTAAGTAAATCTCATCTTTTTTTTTCCTTCATGTGTTTTGATTCATGATTAATCCTTGATGCACACATGCCCCTGTCCGCTGGCTCCAATACTGGCTCAGCTCTTCAAATGGCCACCAAATTTATCCAAAAGGTTCCACATAAAATTCTTTGACATTTTCTAGTAATTGCTGTATTTTATGGTATGTTTTTCTCTTGCAGGTCATGTTCCCTGGTCAGCTCCAATTTTCTCTGTGTTTATCATTACAGCAGAATAAGAGCTCAGTGAGTGAGAAGTCAAATAGTACAGACACTCCCAGACTCAAACTACATTATTTGACAAATATTCTCCAGCCTAACAGAGGCATCTATGGCCTTAATTAATCCAAGAACCAGCTACATTAACAGCAGTATGAAAATCTGTTCAAACCTTGAAAATGCCAACCCTAAGCATTTATTCTGTAATGCCTGGTCATTTCAGAGAATAATGACTTACTGGTGGGAGGAAGGCTTTTTCCAGATGAGTGGAGCAAAACCTGGTGCTACTCATTGATGTAACTGGATTTAAGAGTGCAAACCTCCCTTCCTGACTTGTACAGACCAGGTCTTCTCCCAGGTGATAGCAGACTGGAAAAGTCCCTGTGTATGGATGGGGACTTGCAAAAGAGCAGAGCCTGAAGAATTCAGCCCTGCATCACTTGCTGCATAGAATTTACTAGAAGGTTTATATCATCCAGATCTGTGTGTATAGAGGACAGCAAGATAATGGCACAGAGAGGTAGAGGCTCATATTAGAAAAGGGTGGAGTCATCCTGGAACTGGGAATTAACTCATTTGATAGTGACAGAAAAAATATCTAAATGAGAGACTGAAGTTGTGATTGAAAGGTTTATTTTGAGAAAATAAAAAGTGTAGGAAAGAAATTGTGAGTTTACAAGGTCATGAGTTTTGAGACATGCTGTTTCTTACATATATGTATCAAGCTTTTAGTGGCTTTCCACAGTGGAACATTCCCTATACATTGGGCATACCCCAATCCGTCTGGCTTTCTTCGCAGCATTCCCAACGCAAACATGATAAAACCTTCACCAGCTTAGTCACACTATAAACAACACTGAGCAAATAAATTATGAAGTACAATAAAGTGAATTGGCATGAAGTTCATTTGCTGAGTAAACAAACACCAGAGCAGTAATAGAGGTCATTTATCTAATGTAAGGGGGAAAATGAAAATAGATTACAGATTTGTTATTACCATAATCCTTGGTCTCAGCAAAAGCCCTAAGGAAGTAATTATTCTTGTGATTTTGGGCTGATGATGTTTTTAAGAATTACAGCAAACATACTGACTGAAGGGTTCACAAAATAAATCAAGATATTCAATATAAGCCTGTAGCATATATAAGCTACATTTATAAGTATGATCGTGCTCTAGGTTCCAGATATTCCAAGCTTTCAGGCAGGGCAAGCAGTCACAGTCTTCCACAGCACCTTTATGCAGCCAAACTCCCTTTCTGTGGAAAACAAGTTTATGGAGGGTACACTGATGTGAGCTTGGGTGTGCCTGTAGCTACACTAGGTACCCACAGGTAGAACAGTTTAGCCTTATGTCTCACCTTTGGTTTGAGCTATCCAAGGCTGACAATGCTGGAAAACAGTGTGGAGCTGTCTTGTGGTTTGTAGTGTGAGGGTTAGACATTCTGTGAGCCCCACCAGGACTGTCCATCTCTAATCTGCTACCTGCAGCAGCAGGTGCTCAAGTCTCAGAGAAAATGGGAGAATTCCCTTTCTCTCCTGATTCTCAGGTTTCCATCTGACAGAAAAAATGTCCTCTGTCAGAAGAGTTCAGCAAGTCAGTGCTTAGCAGTGGAGTGTCCACCCTGACATAAGGGAAGTTGAGGGACACATGGAATTGCTGGGAACAGGGCTCTCTGCTCCTGTAGAGGTGGTTTCCAGCCAACAAATACTCAAAAGCAGATACAAGATAGGGGAGAAGATGACTGGGATGGTATCAAACAGCTCCTCCAGACTATGGAGCACCCTCACACACCTGGAATTAAGCAAAAGCTCTATCATTCACAAAATTTTAGGGGAAGTCTATTTGCCCAAGAACTATCTAGAAATGGGTAAATACTTCTCAAAAGAGTGGCTAGGATATATAAATAACATTAGTTTTATTTTCTCTGGACTCTGTGAAGTTCATTGATTTCTGAAAGAACAAGTAGCAATAAAAAGTTAATTATGTCATTTAAATTGGATTCTCAGTTATAATTTATATGGAGTAACTAGGAAATTGTAATTTAATGGTCATTTGATCAGCCAAAAAATTGTAAATACTTTTTTATTATGTTTTCTGGAAAACATAATATAAAAATATTTATGCCATGGCTTAAACTTAGTCTAATGAATTTTTTTTAAAAAAACTCCATTCCTAGGACTTTCATCTGTGTTTACCCATACTTGGGTTTCCCCTTTATATGTTTGGCCATTTCTCACAATTAAACTAGTACTTTATCATGTTGCCAAATTGCCTTCAGCTTGTTTATTTTAATCCTGACATCATACATTTCACTTTATGATTATTCAGCTATAGTCTCCAAGAAGTAAACTTATTTTTATTGTCTGGAAGAGGGAATGTAATATGAAACAGTGACAAAGAGAATCTTGTTAAACCTTATTTCAGGGAAATCCTTGCTTAAAACACACAAAAAGTGGGGTTTTCCCACTTCTGTTGCTAGCTAAAAATAACTATGCCTAAATACATTTTCTTCGAGGCACAATGAAGTGCATCTTAGGGCATTTCATTTAAGCAAGTAGAAAGCATCCTGAGAAAATGTGCAAAAGTCTACCAAAAAACAAAATAAAATTAAGAAAACACAACTTAATAACTTGGAGATATTTAGTTTTGAGGGGAGACCACCTGTTCTCCACAGAGCAAGTCTAGGAGACAAGGCATAAGCAGAGTACAGCTGAAGTAACTTCTCAAAACATTAGAGACACTTATTTTCTGGTTGTTCAGCAATAGAAATAACCACCTTTTTCAATAAAGATTTCTCCAAGGTTTTAACTTTTGCCTGTCATAAACTAAAATACCACTTTCCTTAAGATTTGGGAACATTACTTCACCAATAATTTAGTATCTCACTATGTGTTGCACCTGTGGTACTTAAACAGAGCAGAGTAGAAGGTTGTTGGTTTGGGTTGGGGTTTTTTTTAATTTTGATAGGATGTGAAAATTAATCCATTTTTGTATCACCAGTTAACTACAAGTAGGGTGTATATGTGCACAAAAAAGAGAATCTAGAACTCTACATAAAAGCTGTAGGTTTGTTTTCTTGGTGGTACAAATGCAAATGTGATTTTCCCTTCTTCCCTTTTTATAACAATGAAAGAAAAATCATGAGCCTTTTTCTAATTATTATCTTTTCCTGAGGTTAGAAAGCTTACTTATGAAAAATCTGAATTGTTTTTTAAATGAATACAGTAATATTTTCACAAGAAAAGGACAGTATCTCTAGTCCCTACATTTATACATGCTGAATTTCCTGAATTTGAACCTGCTCTGAATTTACATGTATATAACAGGATGAAATTAATTTCTTCAATTACAGGCAAATTTTTAAGCCTAATGCTGTTGCCCTAATTACTTTCTGATAATAAATAATAAATAATAAATAATAAATAATAAACAATACAATAGTATTATTTTTTTATTTGTAAAATAAAAATCTACAGGAAAGTTGCATATGTTATGGCTTATCTGTTTAACACATTCATGACTTTTTAGATGAAATGAACTAGAAATCTTGAAAATTAGAAAATGCAGATCTGTTTCTTTTTGTACACTTTATCATACCAAAATATATCATAGTGAGAAACAACTAATAGCTACAGAAAGTAACTACAGTGTAATCTATGCGACGGTTACATCACATAACTTAGAATTCTAAATTGCAGTGCATGGGTTTATGTCAGCCTGATTTTTTTTCCCCATGATCAATAAATTCTTTAGCAGTAGAGACAGGACTGGCTTTAAAATACCTTTTGATGTACCATGGGTCTATAAGCCCCACAAAAAGCAATTCATGGACCAGGCAAGTGAGCTGACTCCGATTCCCACATGTGGGGGAGAACTGGGCATTGCCAGCAGTATCCTAAAGGAACCAGGATGCTTTTTTAATAACCAGAGAAACACTGCCAGACTTACCCCCACTAAGGCAGGGGTTCACGTGTGCCACCATCCTTTAAACAAGCTGTCAGAGCCCTCTTTTGCCACCCAGGTGGTGGCCTCTTCCGTTTCCAATGCAGCCATCAGTGACCCTGTCAACAGAGCCTCACAGGAGGAGAGCTCCTCGTGCTCGAGCTCTCAGCAGCACTGACAAGGCTTCCCTGTCTCCAGCTCCCTTCTCTGCCTTTCATGATTTTGATCTCAACTCACCCTGGAGCTCACTGCTGTGAGCTGCTCCAGTAAGTACTTCTGATAACCCCCAAAGGAGCTTAATTCGGTTTGTCAAATGAGCAATTTGGGTGGTGGTGAAGTACCTCATTTTATACGACCTTCCACTTTCCTGCCCTTTTCATGGAGACAGCTCAGCTTGGCCATTGCTGAGTCTGCGAGGGGCCAGAATTACAGGCAAATCCTTAGGATCTTTGGTGGAGGGGAGATCTGGTCTATCTTTACTTGGCATCAGCTCGGTGATTCATAATAAAATCATTCATAGCCTTTCTTTATAGTTGTAGCAGGCTGGGGTAAAAGCTGAAAAATAGAAGGTGCTGCTTGCACTGACCCTGGAAGCTGTTAACTTTATGAGTTGACCAAAACTGATGAAATGGTGCCAATTTGCATGGTTACAACCAATAATTCTTCAATGCCTTCCCTTTAGAAATAGGATATTGTTTACAAGAGACCAAGTAATCTAACCCATTTCATAGTCCAGCCTCGACCCGTTATCATCTATTAATAACTCGTGTAGGGAAGTGTTTTTAGCTATCACACATAATGAACCCATTGAGATCTGCTGTGTCACCTTTCCCAGCCAGCATGCTACACAGCAGGGGGTGGAGAGAAGTGCTGCTTGTCTTGATGGAGGTGCCCATGAACCCACATGTTGTGCTGAAACAGAACTAAATGGCAGGACTGATGGCGTGTCCACAGAGCAAAATAAAACACCGTGGCTAATGCAGAGCAAGCAGCAATAGCACTTTTGTTCTGCTGAGGAAAGGAAAACAGACATACTTTGGTAGAGCACGTCATGTGAACCCAACAGAGCCCACAAGGAAAAATGCAATATTGTAATCACCACTTTCCCATGTGGTTTTCCACACAGCTTGTGTCCTAGCACTACAGTGTTTTAGAGTTCAATGCTGCTTTTTAAATTAAACTTCTATGTACTTTCATTAGATTATAACTGTGGAATGGAAACAGTGTCCAAGCTAACCCACACATGCTTTATTGTACCCTGGCTGTCACGTGCACACATTCTGAACTCACACACGTACACACAGCAGCCTGATGCAAACAGGATTTAAAGTACAATAATGAAGCTTAGTGCACTTTAATGGTACCGAAATTACCATTAAATCCACAGAGAACGCTCTAAATCCCTCTATTTTTCAAAGACAACTTTAACAACCTCTTAAGGCTTATATAATAAAAATTGTATAAAAAAATTTTAAATCGTTTTATACCAGGAACCTTACAGAGTTCTGTGGGAATGAAAGATGAATTTAAATTTATTTTTAGTGTTCCCCAGTGATAGGACACCAGCTTTGTTCTGATTCAGTCTGTCTGGATAATTATTAACTGCTGATTCCCCCATAAATGCCACCTTGGTACAAATATTTTCTGGCTTGTGATAATGAAAGGATTTGCATTCATTCGTTTTTTGTGTCTTGCCATGTATCCACCAATTTATCAAAGAAATTAAAGGACGGAAAGGCTAATAAATACTACAATTATTTTATGTTTTACAAACAAAGCTATATTCCCTCCCAGCAGGAGTCTTGACATTCTTCACAGTGGTGGAATGATCAGGTCAGCATTGAATATTCTTTAACACCCGGCTTCATTTAGAATTTATGAACTCTAGTACTCATCAAGCTTTCCCTTCAGCTGTTAATAACTTGCTGAGGTACTGCCAGGCCTTAGAAAGATTGATCAATCTCTTGAATATCTTTGAGCTACCTTCTGATAAAATATTTACCTTTTTTATTGTACGTTAATAACAGAGGTTGGTAAATTGCTAAACACTTTACTGGTAGAGTGGAAACACCAGTATTGCCATAGTGTTTAGGGACTAAATGTCTAGGAGAAATTCCTAGACATTGCCAGAAAATGTGATAGATATTTTGTAATAACAGTATTGGTTCTAATTATACCCAAAATACGTTATTCCAGAATATCAGGTCAGAAAATTTAAGAAATGCCAGACTATTATTAAATATGTTCTACACACAAGAACAGATGATGACTACATCATGCCTCAGTGGGCAGAGTGGGCCTGTGAAAGAGATAAAATTCTTCAAGGATTCTACCAGTAATTGTGCTATTCAGAATGCTCCTAACTACAGCCCATGTGAAAACAAAAGGTTTCAATTGAGATGAAATTGATACAAAAGAGATTAAAGTGGTTTTCCACTTCCATTAAAACTCAAAAGAACACTTACATTCCTACCAGAAATAAACATGAAATACGTGGAATTTCTAAATCCACGCAAGACTAATTAATAAATCNAAAAAAAAAAAAAAAAAAAAAAAAAAAAATTGTATTAGTTAAATTCTAAGTTCTCAGAAGTTAGTGCACTTAAGCAGCTTGGTGGGGATCAGCAGGCAATACCCTTGGGGGCTGATAAAATGGAGCAGTAATCGCTGGATCTCCAGACTGTCAAAAACACAGCAGAAAAGGCCTTGAAAGTGCAGCTTTATTACATCAAAGCTCTTGGTCCAAGCACTTAGCCAACACTGTCTCTGCCAACTCCATTACCAAGTTAGTCACTCATATCACTCCCTAAAAAAGACAGTCTGCATAACACTGTCTCAAACAAACTGTTCGACACAGGTTTTGACAAATGATAAAATTCCTTTTTCTGTGCTCTGCCATGTGTGCATGTACATTTTCATAAATAACTTGGAAATAAATAAATAATACACAAAATGTAAATAAATGAAACTACTATGAAAAATGGAGGACCAGACAATACAAAACTACAAGTGAACAAAATTATGCTTAGATCCATTTTCTAGAACAGAATATCCTATACCCACGTTGCTCAACTTCCTTCCCCTCCCTAATTTGGTGTCCACTTTTAAGGTGCCTTTTATTCAGCCTGTGCAATCTCTGGTCCATATCAACCCCACCCATGCTCAAACACCACTTAAGAAATTGTTAGCTGGCTTGGACCAAAATCACAACCATGACTGCTCTAGCAGTTCATAAATCACACAAATGATGGAGGTTCTTGATCCCAAGATCATTCCCTGGCATGCTTAATCATCACATATAACTGACTACTTATCAGAGATTAATTGCCATACTGGAAATCTTGAGGAATTCCACAGGAATTGCTTCTTGATTTACACTTCTTGCCCTTGCAATCTCAATGTAGAGAGCAATGCTACTGAAACTGCAGGTGATGCTGGAGTAGGGAAGAGCTGAAATAAAGTTTCTGATGGGGAGAAAGGGAATTCTGAATCATCTTCTCAAAATGAAGACTTGACCTCCTAGGGTGCATTCAGGCACAGCATCACCAGCTGGGCAAGGAAGGGGATTGTCCTGCTCTGCACTGGGGGAGCCTCACCTCAAGTTTTGGGTGCCAAGTGCAGTTTTGGGTGCCAAAATGTAAGAAAGACATTAAACTATTAGAGAGTGTCCAAAGGAGGGCAACAAAGATGGTGAAGGGCCTTGAGGGGCAGCCGTGTGAGGAGCAGCTGAGGGCACTTGGTCTGTTCAGCCTGGAGGAGACTGAGGGGAGACCTCACTGCAGTTACAGCTTCCTTGTGAGGGGAAGAGGAGGGGCAGGCACTGATCTCTGCTCTGTGGTGACAGTGACAGGACACAAGGAATGTCCTGAAGTTGTGTCAGGGGAGGTTTAGGTTGCATATTTAAAAAAGGTTCTTCACCCAGAGGGTGGCTGAACAGGCTCCTCAGGGAAGTGGTCACAGCCCCAAGCCTGACAGAGTTCAAGAAGCATTTGGACAATGCTCTTAGGCACATGGTGTGAGTCTTGGGGATGGTCCTGTTTAGGGCCAGGAGTTGGAATTGATGATCCTTGTGGGTCCCTTCTAACTCAGCATACTCTGTGAACATTCTGTGAAACATACAATGCACCTCAGTTAGAGCACTGTTATGCACATGAGCCAGCATAATCAGCAGCACAGAAGTGCATCTAGGCAGCAGTTCTACAAAAAAAGAAAGTGAAGGTTAAAATGACTCACTAATTAGGAAAATTCATGTTCACAGGCATCCATACAGTAGTTGTAAAGGACTCAGTGAGTCTCACAGAAATACCCCTGAGTCCACATCACTGCAGCCAGGCCACTGTGTCCTGATGGTCCTTTGTAAGAAACCTTGGGGCAGAATGACAACATAGGGGGATTCTGCCAGATTAGCTGTAGTATTCAGGTCAGATCTCCTTCTTTGATTCCTTTAATTCCTTTCAGGCATCTGTGCCTTTTCAGCCCGTGTCTTATATATTGTTCCCAGGCCATACTCAATGTCCAGCAGCTTAATGATTCCATGAGACCCAGCTGGCTCTAAGACACCAAAGCATATGAACAAAAGAGCTGGAAAGTAAAGCATAGGTAACTACAGACTATATCTGATCTTCCATACCAACAGCTGCTGACAGAGGCACCATTAGTTCCTGGCTTGCCACTATATTGCACATTATAGTGACTACACAGTATATTCCAAGCCATCATTGGCAATTTTTAAATAGCAGCTTGAAGAATGCAGTTTAATTTATTGATTTGAGTGGAGAATTGCATTGCCTTGGTTCCAGTCCTAATACATTCATCATACCTCAGAGTTTTACAATCCTTGGCCCTCAGTCATCCATTGCTCCCTAACAAGACAGCAATTCCAAGGAAAAGCAAGGTGATAAATATATATCCTTCCAGCAGCTCTACCCTACCCGGATGCATTGTTTAAACCATATTGAGACATTATATAGATATAGTTTAGAATGCAGTGAAAAGATGTCTGTTTATAGCACTTGGCCTAAAAACAACGTAAGATCTACAAATAACCTTATATTCTGAGGTTACTAAAGTTGTTGGTTCCACTATGTCATTTGCAACGTAAGCTATATTTGAAATAGAGAAATCTACAAATAAAATCAACAATTATTGCGAGATCAACCATGTAAATTTTAAGGGTACCCACTCTACCAGAAGTGGCTAATACTCAATATTCAAACATGTTAGCTGAAAAACATCACTTACATACAGTTAACAATCAAGTCCTGATATAAAATCCCTCTTCTTGCAAAGGGTGGTTTTGTATGAGAAAAAAGAAACCAAAAACAGGTGGAGGAAGGAGTAGAAAATATCTTCAGTGTGTGGCATAGGCTGTGGCAATATACTTTAAAGCTATTCGGAATTACTATTTCTTCAGATATATGAAATTCAGGGTTTTCTGCCTCTCTGTAAGCTGACCTTATTTTAAGTCAAAATTGAAACATATGTTCTTTCTTGTTTTATAAAAATAAGGGGTTTGTATGACTAATAATTCATATAATTCATACAATTTCCAGTAAACATACAACTGTAGAATTTTTCCTGTGGTCATTCAGAAATAAACAGAATATTTTACACATATCAGACTGATGAATACAGAGATTGTTTTCCTTTCTTGAAAAATAGATAGAGAGAAAAATACTGATTGAGACAAAATAGTAATAAGCATTCCTTCAAATTTTCAACACAGAGGTCTTGTTCAATGTATTAGACTCCTTTATAGTGCTTGAGAAATCTGCCGGAGAGGAATTCACTGATTCAACAGACAATTATTTCTTTCCATTGATGGAGCACACAGGATGAGGACTCTGACCCAAAAGCAAAACTGTAATTTGTTTTTGAAAGCTTAGGAACATTTTTAGTTGGATTTCTGCTTTTGCTTTCTTTCCCTAGAGTGAGGGATAAAATTGCCACTGCCCTTTAGTTGCAGCAACAAAACATTCTGTTCTGCATGAGCAGAGAGGATTCTAAGAGCACCGGGATCAGAAAATGCTGCCAAATCTGCCAGCAACATCAACCAATGCACTGCAGACTAGGGGGAATAAAAATTTAAATGTCCAAGTTCATGTGAACCTCATTGACATCTTCATGGTAGGTGATGGCTCACCCAGCAGCTGGAGGCTGTGTTTGGCTTACAAGCTGCATTGAGAGCACTTTTGCTGTCTGTGAGAACAAAATTCCTCTGGCACAGGCGATGGAGTGCCAGCACTTCTTCAGTACCTCAGCAGCTTCCTCAGCTTGTTTACTGCACCCTACTTCCACTACACTCCCATATGGCTGACCAGGTTTAAGTGACCCACAGGATGTCACAGTTTGAAAATAATGTTTGGCATTAATCGATTTTTCCTGTTGGTATTTTTGCTGCTCACATCCAATAATGAAACTTTGAAATAGTATTTACTTGAGATGTCACAGCAACATAAATGCAAATTTCCATTTAGACAGGGTCTGCTGCATCTTGTTTAAATTGCTGCCAACCAAGAAAAAACTTGTAAAAAAATTGTGCCTAAACAAATGGCACATCAACATACCCAGAATTTAAGGAAAATTGGTACTGATACAACATCTACAAATTCTAAGCTTGTGATTAGTCAGATCATGAGGCCAAAGAAAAAACATCTAAGTCACAGCTTTCGAGCATACACTTTGGAAAGACAGGACATTACCACTGAAAAAACATTCATATTTGAGTCTGGTTTGAAAGTCCCCCACTTCCCACTGAGTTCCCTTAAACATAAAACCATCAGTTGTGTACCTTGCAGGTATTTTCTTTTAAATACCATTTATTTAAGGCATATTTTCTGGCATCAGACAGGTAGCTTCCTTTGTTACACACTCTTAAAACACAGAATATAAAGTGCATTTTTAAGCATTTATGCTTTACAATAATATTTTCATCCAAGTAGTTAATATATTAAAGATATTACCCATCTGAGGGAATAGATGCTACAGAAAGAGACACATGATGAAAAATAAAATGTGACTAGGTTCTCTGGCCTTGTATACAAGTCATAACTTCCTGGATCATTTTATCAGTCTAAAACCCTGATTAACTGTTTTAGATGAGCAGCAATGTGTCAGAACAGTCCNTTGTATACAAGTCATAACTTCCTGGATCATTTTATCAGTCTAAAACCCCCATTTAACTGTTGTAGATGAACAGCAATGTGTCAGAACAATCCCAGGATCAGAGAATCATGGGACCATAGAACATCATAGGTTGGGAGAGACCTTTAAGATCATCCAGTCGGATCATCCACCTGGCACTGCCACTGTAACCCCTGAACCACTAAACCACATCATCCAGTCCCAGATCCAGACACCTCTTAAACATCTCCAGGGATGGTGACTCCACCACCTCCTGGGCTTCAGCAACTGCAGTTTCAGAAGACTCAGCTCCCTAGTGTATCCACGGGGAAGCATGAAAAGAAGTCTTGGAAATACTGGGGCAGAGCTGAACAGCAATTTTTATCTTGTTTCAAGGTATGGGTTAGGTCCTTAGGTTCCTGTTACAGTTAAAGGTACTGCAGAAATCTCTGAACGTTTGGTCATGTGCCTCAGGATAGTTTCTATAGCATGACATGCTCTCTGCTGTATCTCAGGTAAATCCCAGCTGTGCTGTACTGGGNAAGTCAAATTTGAAACATATGTTCTTTCTTGTTTTATAAAAATAAGGGGTTTGTATGACTAATAATTCATATAATTCATACAATTTCCAGTAAACATACAACTGTAGAATTTTTCCTGTGGTCATTCAGAAATAAACAGAATATTTTACACATATCAGACTGATGAATACAGAGATTGTTTTCCTTTCTTGAAAAATAGATAGAGAGAAAAATACTGATTGAGACAAAATAGTAATAAGCATTCCTTCAAATTTTCAACACAGAGGTCTTGTTCAATGTATTAGACTCCTTTATAGTGCTTGAGAAATCTGCCGGAGAGGAATTCACTGATTCAACAGACAATTATTTCTTTCCATTGATGGAGCACACAGGATGAGGACTCTGACCCAAAAGCAAAACTGTAATTTGTTTTTGAAAGCTTAGGAACATTTTTAGTTGGATTTCTGCTTTTGCTTTCTTTCCCTAGAGTGAGGGATAAAATTGCCACTGCCCTTTAGTTGCAGCAACAAAACATTCTGTTCTGCATGAGCAGAGAGGATTCTAAGAGCACCGGGATCAGAAAATGCTGCCAAATCTGCCAGCAACATCAACCAATGCACTGCAGACTAGGGGGAATAAAAATTTAAATGTCCAAGTTCATGTGAACCTCATTGACATCTTCATGGTAGGTGATGGCTCACCCAGCAGCTGGAGGCTGTGTTTGGCTTACAAGCTGCATTGAGAGCACTTTTGCTGTCTGTGAGAACAAAATTCCTCTGGCACAGGCGATGGAGTGCCAGCACTTCTTCAGTACCTCAGCAGCTTCCTCAGCTTGTTTACTGCACCCTACTTCCACTACACTCCCATATGGCTGACCAGGTTTAAGTGACCCCCAGGATGTCACAGTTTGAAAATAATGTTTGGCATTAATCGATTTTTCCTGTTGGTATTTTTGCTGCTCACATCCAATAATGAAACTTTGAAATAGTATTTACTTGAGATGTCACAGCAACATAAATGCAAATTTCCATTTAGACAGGGTCTGCTGCATCTTGTTTAAATTGCTGCCAACCAAGAAAAAACTTGTAAAAAAATTGTGCCTAAACAAATGGCACATCAACATACCCAGAATTTAAGGAAAATTGGTACTGATACAACATCTACAAATTCTAAGCTTGTGATTAGTCAGATCATGAGGCCAAAGAAAAAACATCTAAGTCACAGCTTTCGAGCATACACTTTGGAAAGACAGGACATTACCACTGAAAAAACATTCATATTTGAGTCTGGTTTGAAAGTCCCCCACTTCCCACTGAGTTCCCTTAAACATAAAACCATCAGTTGTGTACCTTGCAGGTATTTTCTTTTAAATACCATTTATTTAAGGCATATTTTCTGGCATCAGACAGGTAGCTTCCTTTGTTACACACTCTTAAAACACAGAATATAAAGTGCATTTTTAAGCATTTATGCTTTACAATAATATTTTCATCCAAGTAGTTAATATATTAAAGATATTACCCATCTGAGGGAATAGATGCTACAGAAAGAGACACATGATGAAAAATAAAATGTGACTAGGTTCTCTGGCCTTGTATACAAGTCATAACTTCCTGGATCATTTTATCAGTCTAAAACCCTGATTAACTGTTTTAGATGAGCAGCAATGTGTCAGAACAGTCCCAGGATCAGAGAATCATAGAACATCATAGGTTGGGAGAGACCTTTAAGATCATCCAGTCGGATCATCCACCTGGCACTGCCACTGTAACCCCTGAACCACTAAACCACATCATCCAGTCTCAGATCCAGACACCTCTTAAACATCTCCAGGGATGGTGACTCCACCACCTCCTGGGCTTCAGCAACTGCAGTTTCAGAAGACTCAGCTCCCTAGTGTATCCACGGGGAAGCATGAAAAGAAGTCTTGGAAATACTGGGGCAGAGCTGAACAGCAATTTTTATCTTGTTTCAAGGTATGGGTTAGGTCCTTAGGTTCCTGTTACAGTTAAAGGTACTGCAGAAATCTCTGAACGTTTGGTCATGTGCCTCAGGATAGTTTCTATAGCATGACATGCTCTCTGCTGTATCTCAGGTAAATCCCAGCTGTGCTGTACTGGGGTGGGTTAGCTCACAAGGCCAAAAACAACCAGAAAAGAAACTTCAGAAGGATTCACAAAACAAAGGGAGTCTACTACATAATACTCATTTAGGCTTCTTGTGTGGTCAAAAGAGAACTGGTTTATGCTGAGTTGAGATGAAGTACTCTCTGGAGTCTCTAGCAACAATGAAGAGAGTCTGAACAACTAATTTTCAGTGGGTACTTTTAGATGATTGGAAATAATGAGATGCATCGCACCACCTGGACTGATCATTTCTGGCACAGAACTCACAATGACTTCAGCTTTGTTTATTGAGTCTGTGCAGGAGAGACCTAGGAGAGAGCTTAGGAGTGTACAATGGGACCCTACTAAATTCAGGATTCAGCTTAGAGATAGCAGTGAAAATGGAAAAATATTTAAGTAGTACATTCCCTTCTGCAAATTATCAGTCCCAAAGCTGAAATACAACTCAAGAGCATCACCAAGTGACTACAGATTAAAAGTGAATTTTAAACATAACTGCAGTGTATATTCAGATATTTCCCTTTGGGTATTTTTAAACATCCCCACCCATTCTCACTCTCTTTTTGATCGTTGCTATTTACACCAGTAGCAACCTTTCTCTAATCTGATCCCACACTGACTTCATTCCTCTAGTAATATCTACAATGTACAGATTAGAGACAAAAAAATAGAACACCAGAAGAGTTTTTCACAAAAAACTTTTTCCTAATCCTACAAGACATTGTAACACTGCACATAGCACTGAGGCAGGTAAAAGTTTGTCTTGGGGTTCCTGGAAAAATGGAAAAAAATTAAAGAGCAACTTCCCAAACCTGAGAGAAACTCCCAGAGTGTTATTCTCTCACCTCTGACTAATTCTTTTCTGTATATAATTTTGGCTTCTTTCAACAAGCAAAGAAAACTTCAGCAAACTGACAGAACACTTAATGGAAAATCAGTGGAAAGCTGTCTTAGGCATGTGGGCAGTAGTTTCCTCTCTGTTAATGCTACCTGAGGGAATCAGTTAGCTGCTTACTAGTTTATGACCATATTGGAATCTCCTGCAGTTGTGCTGTGAGAGACTAAAACTTTAGTATCACTGTTCTTGATGGAAATTACTCATACTATATGTTGATGAATAGCTACATGCAAAAATTAATAAGAACACAGAGCTGTAAAATAACTTCATATATCTCTAGTGGCCAGAAAAACACATTATAGTTTTGCCAAGGTGTGCAACTCACCATCTCAGATAAAAGTCTTATGTATTTTTTGGTTTTTTATATAGTAAGATTCACTGCATAATGTCACTTTGAAAATGTAGAGACCTGACAAAAAAAGCTGTCAACAAAATCAAACAGATAAATATAAGGTAGATCAAATTCAATTTTGTAGGTCTCAAATCCTGCTGTCCTTGTACTAAGTCCATAGCCTTATTTTTCTTGGTTCTGCTAATAGTCTTTATGAACACATCATCCTTGCATCCATCCTCCAGTTTCTGGAGAGGTCATGTCTGTACTTCAAAACCCTTTATCACAGTTATTTACCAGCTGCTGTCAGTCCTCATATAACCATACCTGAAGTCTGAATAAGCAAGGTTATACACGGGTGTGAGAGAAGAAAGCAGCCACAACAAATGGAAGTGGAAAGGAGGGCTGCTGGGCAGTGAAAATTGGGCTATTCAGCTCTCTGGGCAAATAAGTCAAAGCATGCTGATGGCAAAACTTGACCCAATATTTAGTCTTGAACAGTAGAACCCATATTTCATTACCGTTGCTCAGCCACCACAAGCGATATAAAATCGCCATTGTCTACGATCCAAACTCTTCCAGCAAAGTAAGTACAGAAGATAGCTCTTAGTTTGGATGCTCCAGACCTCTCAGCCTGCAATAAAAGAGGGTGAAGCTGTGCAACAGTAACTTAAATTTGCCCTATGCTTAAATCACACCCACAGAATTACTCAGTGAACATGTAATAACTTGTCAAACTCCACCAGTTTGCATGGTTGTCTGAATCCTAAGGCTGCTCTGCTGGTACTTATCTAGTCAGGAGCAGAGCTTGTGAAGAGCTGCCACACCTCTCCTGACAAAGATGGCACAGTCAGAAGGGCATTACTTACCATAAACACTAAAACTGGGGATAAATGCAACAATATTATGATTTTTCTTCCCTGTTCCAAACAGCATACTGAGAAAATCCCCTGCATAAAAAACACAACTGACATGGTCTATGAAATCACTTGGTATCCTTCTCACTTCTGATTTAATTAACTCAGCTGGACTTTGCCATCCAAATACAAAAAATGCTGGCTTTCATATTTTGGAAAGTGAGAAATGAATAAGCAATGATGTGAACTCGGCAAAGTGCAAGTAGACCTGGTCCAAGCCTCTCTGCACTGTCCCAGCAACACTGACTTGCTGCAATGTGCCCTGAGGCTGCCAATAATGATGAATTTTGGCATTCCCCTGTTATTTTTATGCGGGCAAAACAATTCCATTCATTTATTTTTGTGACCTTCATCGAGCTTGTGTCACAATCTCCCATTCTGAAAAATCTCAGAAGGAACAGTTGATTCCTGAAGTATTGTTTGTATAAAATAACCTTGCTAAACATTGTCCCAGAAGCAAAAAAACCCCTCATCCTCAACTATTTTTTTGCCCCAGACCACTTTTATCGACTTATAATATATTCTTATTACATATAATTAATATGGATAATCACTAACACATACACTAACCATCTCATTTCAGGCTGTGTCTCAGACCTAACACTAACTTAAATTCACACCTTGAAGAAGAATCATATTTTGCCTGCCAAGCATTGCTTAGGGCAAGAACAATGCTTGAAAAATATCTCTCAAGTTTTTCTTATGCCTTTTAGGCACTTTTGATGTTCAGACATGAAAGTTTTCCCCTCTCAGCCTGACTTGAGCTGAAGGTTGCCGCTAGTCAGCCCCTTTCATGTTCCTTTCCAGCTGTCTAAGGGCAGATTGTCCTGGCAGAGCAACTTGTTTTACTCTTAAACAGCTATCCAGATATTTCTACATCCTTTTTTCAGTAAATGGATTCAGAGTTTTTTGTAGTTGGTATCTTAGCAGCATATTACTGCTTTTGCATAAAATGTTCCACTCTGCTCTCCCACCTCTCCTTTCAGTTTCCACAGTCTGCAGTATGACAGTGTCTGCCGGCAGGTACCTGGCATCTCCCCAACCTCAGGCAGCACCACTTTGTTGTTTTAGTCTGCCCAGCACCTCTGGAGAGTGCTCTGCCATCATACCCCTCCATCTCCCCTGTGTTCTGCACTCTGTTCCCAGGAACAAGCCAAGCAGTACAAGCCTGGCACTTAGGATCTCCTTGAGCTGATCAAGTCTTTTACTACACCCCTTTCAGCAGCTGCTCCAGCTCGCCAACAATATCATCCCTGTGTTTCTGCCCATCTCTCATCTTTTTGCTGTGCCCTATGTTTTATGCAATCTTCTTAGTGACTTTCTTTCTGGAGTTGATCTGAGGCTGCTCCCCATGGCTGCTCTCCCACACTTATGCATTACTTTGCTTATTCAGACTCTAGATTTGACCAGCTGGGGACTGGCAGCATTTGCTGCAGGAGTATAAAAATGTCCAACCAGACCTTAAAGGTCTGGCCATTTTATTTACTGACCCATTGTGACATTTCAGAACCCTTACAGGATCCTCTAGAGTGCCCAAACAAACAGTTCCCCAGGAATACCTATTGCAGAAAAGTGAAGAATTATGTGTCCCCATTCAGTATGGGACTCAGTCACCTTTGTGTGCTTCAGGGAGAACTCTGACTCAGAATTTCCTGGCCTCAAAAAGAGGGTCCAGTGGTCAGCAGCTTTTCACTTGGGAGCCCTCTTGACTCCTGTTGGTCTCCCAGGTTATCACACGTAGTCAAGATGCAGCATTTCAGGGCATTGGAGTTGTTCCTTAACTCCTCCGGTGGAGCAGATATCATTCTTAGGGCTTTGTAAAACAGCAGTTTAGCTGCTGATCTAGTCTCTTCATTCACATTGCTTGCCAGTATGTAGCATGTCCTAAATGTCATTTTCAAGAATGGTTTTAAGAATGAAGCAAATCAACCTGCTGCTAAATGGCTTCCACTGTAGAAATACATTTCTCTTTCAGAAGACATAGTTAATATTCTTCTTTACGGATGCCTCCCTAGATTGACTGAAACTTATTACCACCTTCCAACCAGCCACCTTTCTTCAGTGCAAGGGCAGCACTATACCTTGGTTTTCATTGTACTAAGACTTTGGAGATCCATTCTGATTCATTTTATTTTTCTTGGGCTCCTCTGTCTTTCTTCTGCTTCCTAGTATCAGAATTCTTACACAACAGATTAATTTCTAAATAAATTGCTACCTGTGGAGCACATACATCCCCAGGATGAAACACTTTTTGGGTTTCTGTACAAGAACATAATGATGATTCATCTTTATATTCACAATTTGAAGGATCCTCCAAAGAAGGGTCTTTATCTTATCCTAATTCTTTCAACAATCTAAGCCTTGGCATGAGCAAAAACCCACACCACATAGTTTCTAAGACTGTGGGAACTTATAAACCCTCACACTATTTCAATGACTCTTTTCAGGGTAAGGGTTATTAGAATAAACCCTAAAGATAGGATTTATCATATAGAAGGATTACTAGCAATACATTTCCGAGAAGATTCTTTCGACATGAGTGATCAAACCAAAACAAAATTGAAAAACAACAGCCTTGGATGTTTTTTTTTTTTCTCTTGTTACAGTTTGTTGAACAAACTTTGATGCCAAAAGCATTACTATTTCCCACCTTCTAGAGAGATCTGGACTATCATTAGAAGAATTAAAGCTTTCTGGTCACCCTCTAAGCTAGGGCTTGTACAACAGTGAAATTGCAAACAAATAAAGCAAATTGTCTCCCTTGTTGTTTCAACTGCTTGATTACTGTGTGTTCCCAAAGACCTGGAAGAAATAATTGTCAGCAGCAGACAGTGTAATCAACCTGGACCTGATGAAAAACAAAGACCCACCTGAGATGTCACAGCTCACATAAACTGTTTCAGTTACAAGGAAAATCCCAAATGATGATTTGAAGGTGTTAGGCTAGAACAAATTAAACAAGTTTTACAGTGAACCTCTTTGAATAGGACAATGTTCCAGCTTATGAGTAACTACAGAGGACCAAAGGTGTTGTATCATATCTTCCAGTATACATCATGTGTTAAGTCTCAATAGGCAGATTTATCCAATTTCGTTTGATCTCTGCTGTCTGGAACATGCTACACCTGTGAGACAGACCCCATGTGCAAAGTATGACTTGTAAATGAAAGCCAAATGTGACTGGAAATAGTGCTTGCCAGTCAGAACATGTATAGAGCTGGTGCTTTCCCCAAAACTGTTGCTGCTGATCTCTTCAGGCTCCTTTTGAGAGAGTTGTATGTGCATGGGTCTCGTTACCGACCATTTTTTTGGCGCTAAGGTCCAATAAACACCAAGCAACTTAACTTATTAACTACCTTTTTACACTTCTCTTATGCCAGCCACAAGTTTAGTGCGTACAGCTCAGTCACAGCAGTTTCTTGGGTGGAAGATGAGGCTTCAGTATTTCTAATTAAATGTGTTCCTCTCATTACCATCATAGGACTGGTGGCCAGCCAAAACTGTCCTTTGGTCTCTCCCACAAGCTCTACTGTGAAGCATGGCTCGACGCCCACCACTAAGCAGAGCAGGAGGGTGTTTAACAGAAGGAGGCATGTTTCTCAATTTTCACTCCTGCATTCTCTATTCTGTAAGGAAAAGTGAGGCTTTGAAGTTTTATGACTAAGAGGGCTCTTCTATTCTTTCCAATTTTGTCTGGTCTTGCAAACACAGATCTGATACACACATTTTTTTCTTTTCCTAATTGACTGTTTGTCTCCCAATAATCTGGTTTTAAAAGGCATAGGAGCTACAAAAAAACATGGAATTCAGCAGCAAGTACTGGGTGCAAAATAGTTCTACAAAAAAAATATTTTTCTTAAGAAACAGAGTTTCTTCTGAGAATGAAGGAATCACAGCTGATCACCAAGAAAAGGCTTCAACCCAGAAGCCCCAACAGATTCTGTACTTAAAATTTTGCTCAGGCGTCTGTATGTGCTATTCAGAAAAGCTGGCTTGTCATATACAAAACACTCCAAATCTGAATTGCCCTTGTTTTTATATTTGTATGTGTATGTGAAAGAGAGTTTTGATCTTCTGAACATTCAAATTCTAATTCAGCAGCAGAAATATGTGAGCAAGCCTCCTAAAATGGAAGTTTGCATCTAGGAAAGAAAGTGCCATTCTGATCTAAGGCCTAAACAATTTCTCCTGTTGCACTCCATGCCAGAGGTAAATGCTGTACATTTTTCTTAAAACAGAATAAATATTGAAGAAGGTGCAAACAGTACTGATGAAGACACAAGCAGCAGAATATACTGAAACAGCCCATCACCCAGACCACAACTTTTAGAAAATGCTGGCCACATTTTCTTGTGATACAACTGTCACAAATTCCACTGAAGTCAATTCAGGGACGAGAGTGAAGGAGGGCAATTTGCAGTATCATAGCATTTGTCAGAAGTGGTGGGAAGAATAAACTTTTCTGTAGTCATTATCTCAAAGGGGTTTTTGGCCTTTGCTTGGAATACCTGAATCCCAAAATGAATAACTGCTGAGAGAAGGAAAATCACAGAATTTTTTTAACATCCATGTTTCATAGAATGCACTCTGTTCTTCTTCACATGTTGGTATCAAGGTGAGAGGTATTTGCTTCAGCTATTTAAAATATTGCAGAATGGATTTTTTTTTTTTTTGCTGTGTACCCACACCTCAGCTAAATAAAGTGCTTGTTTCTCTGCCTCTAGAAAATCTGAAATACCATGAACTGAAGGAGGAGGTGGGGCTAGTAGAGAAGTCAGGGGGATTACCCTCCTTTTATATGCTGTACAAATGTTGCTCAAAGGTTTTTTAAGATCTGGGGACTCAAAGGTCAGTTGGGGGTTAGATGTGGTAGTGGAAAACTATCTGGCTGGCATAGTCCATGGAATGTGTTGCAATGACCTTGAAAGACTCTGGAAATACAAAGCTTAGGAATTTTATAGAAATTAAGGAGTTATTGGCAACATTTTTGACAGAAGACAGCTCAGTGGAAATATCCTCATCCCAAAAAACTCTTGATGACATTTCTGGCGCATTTGTTTTTATTGCATGGCAATACACTGACATCTAGTGGGTATTGTCCTCTTAGGAATGCTGGGCCTAACCAGGACTGGGAAGAAACTGTCTGATCTAATCTCTTTTTTAATTTATTTTATAATGGAACAGAATATTTTTGACCAGACAAAAACTTTCCTGGAAAATTCTCTCTTACTATTTCATAGGAAACCACAATTCTTCCATCATTTGCCATTTTTGGCTGGAAGTTAAACTGAAGTTTTCTTCTTTTTTTTTTTTTTTTTTAATTAAAGTTTAATGTTTTCAGTTTCACACAGAAATTTTCCAAGCAGCTACCTCTCCAGACTCTGTCCCTGTGAGGCATCCATTGCTGCTCTACCACGTAAATCCTCCTCCTTTCTCTTACAGTTTAGGGAAACAGAATGAAGGTCTCTGCACAGAGGAGTCACGGTTGTACAACTGATTGTTTGCCTTTTTTCACACACAAAGCCATCTTGGTTAATATTGTTTCAGTTTGGACTGAAATGCCTGTGAAGAGGGTGAGGATTTATCCCCCAGGGAGATGTTCATGGGCAGAGCAGGACTGCAAAGCTCACGTCTCAGCAGCTGGTGTGTGGTGAGGTGGGGCTGGGGTATGGCATTCCCTATGTGATCTCTGCTTTGTGGACCAAGGAAAACACATGAAAATGAAAGCCTCTGTTGCTCTGCCTCTCCAAGCAACATGGCCTTTCCCCAAGCACTGGGTTTCTCTGACTGATGACTTTATGAATCCTTGTAATCAAAACCACCTTTTCACTTTGTTCCAATCTGCCACTCCCACCCCAGGTGTGATTAATCCCGTTCCTTACTAAAGGGTTTTCCTTCTCAAAGCCCTTTTCTGAGGCAAGATGGGGGTCTTGGCTGCACCCCACATCAGCCCTGCTGTGGCAGTGCTGGACCACCCCCACAGCCACCACTAGACAGGAGACCAACACATGCTGTAGGGGCAAAGCTCAGCTTCCCTGACATCTGCAAACAGGAATGGTTTGGAGCTTCTTGTTTTCCAGTGAGCATTTTACTGTGTCAAACCATGAGAGAAACCAAGCAAGGGAAAGGGAGAGGAGTCAGCAGGGCCACAAGGTAAGGGGCTGGGAGGTCTGTGAGGGCCATGGGAGGGTATTTGGTGTGGGACAGCAGGAAAGTCCTCCTTGTCCTCACCCCCAGCTCTAAAATGGGGCCTATGACTGGCTGCCACGTGTCTGTTGGCTTGACCTGCTGGGCTGGTGAGATATCTTTGTGCCTGGCAGAAGAGCAGACTAGTACTGGTGTCCTGGTTCTGGCCAGAACAGGATTACCTTTTCGCAGTAGCCAGGAGGGGGCATGGCGAGGACCCGAAAGTTATTCTAGACCACCTCACAACATTTCTGGGGGCAGGGGGAAGGGAGTTTGCTTCCAGAAGGAAGGGCTTTCTTGCAGTCAGGTCGTGCTCTGCAGTGAGCATTTGGGCATGTGAATCACTCTCTTCTTTGTACACTTTTATTATTAATATTGTTGCTGTTCATTTTTCTTATCTCATTGCTGTTTCCAGGAAGCTGTTCTTATCTCAACTTGTGATCTTTGCCTTTTGTGCTTCCAATTCCTCTCTCCAGCCCGCTGCAGTGGGGAGGGGGAGGGAAAGGCAGGAGAGCGAGAGAGGAATGTGGTTCAGAGAGTCTCGGGGAGAGCACTGAGCTGGGGAGTAGCAGCCCTGAACCACAACAAATGGTCACCCCTGAATAACTAATAAGGCACAAGTCCCTCTCTGTACCAGGGAAAAGACATCCTCAGTGATACCCAGATGGGGTGGTGGCTCAGCAAGCCAGTTTCTGACAGTGCAGGGCATGAACCAGAAGAGCTGAAGGCCTGGGTGTAAAACAGGGGAAGGCTGGAAGCACTGAGAGGTGTCTGCCATTCGCTGTCAGAGCCACAGGCAGCGAGCTCTGGGCACAGCCGCAGTGAGGGCTGCACTGCTTGCTCAGGCACAAACCCAGTGAGGGCTCTTCGCTGCTCTTTTCCCACTGCAAATGCCAGCAATCCAGATTCACTTGCCTTTATTTCACTGGGATCTCTGCGTGACAGAAATAATATATTTAATGCTGAGGTTGTAAAATATATTGGCTCAGCTGTTAAAAATCGGAGCAAAAGAGCTTTATTCAGGAGACTGAAATATTGGTGAGAAGTTTCACTGGGTTTTTTGCACACCTCAGATTTATTCAACTAATAACTTATTCGGCAGACCAGCTATAAGTCTGTGTTGTTTAAGAGAGACTGATACAATAAATCACATCATGTATAAGAATTACTGTCCTTAGCGATAGAGGAGAGTACAAATAAGACCTGTCTTAGAGAGAAGACACAGACATTAGAGCAAACAATGTAGTAGTTCAACTGTTGCAGAAAAAATTAATCTGGAAGAAATAATAATAATTGCCAATTAAATTTTATTCAGTTTGGGTATATATGCACCGAAACTGCTGTGGTCCATGAATCTTCTTACCTCCTGGTTTCTGCACTACAGCAAATATTTTTCCAGACTTGTTTTGATGCATTTTTTATAGTGTTATTTCATTCCTGGAACTAGAGGAAAAATGGATGAGGAGCAAATTTCCAGCACTGCTGCAGCTTGGAATTTCACCTTGATGGTGAAAAGCGGTTGGATCCAAGTTTGGATAGAGACCAGCAAGAGCTCTAACAGGTGCCCAGCCTGTTAGTATTTGTAAACCTTTTTTTTTTCAGCCTGAAAATACACTGAATCTATGCTGAATGCATTTTGAACCATGAACAAAAGTGATAATAGTGGACACTGCCATTTTTCCCTTAGACATCGATCCTGGTAATTCAAGGTAATTCATTAGATTTGATGTGATATTTTACCCTTAGCCATAGTAGCCACAGTAACAGTTTGGGTATCTTTTAAATATTGGAAGACCAAAGGTCTTGGTTTCAAATCTTCTTAAAATGACCCAGCATTTTCTTGGACAGAGGCAGGCGGTGGTGGCCGAGCGGGTCGGTGCAGGCTGGCGTACTGCCTGGCCCCGGGGCCAGACGTCCTGCTAGCACTCAAATTGTCCTCCTGGCATTCCCCTCCAGCCCTCAGAGCAGAAACTCCTGTTTGATTGCATTCAAAGGCAGATTGTCTTTGCTGCTTGGCCCCAGTCCCTGCAGCAGCAGAATATCCTGATGACTTTTGCAGACTCGGAGCAGCGCTGCTTCGCCGTCGCAGCAGGTCCTGATGTCAGGATGTCTGAGGGGCAGCACGCAGGTTAAATAAGGCTGCTGTGCGTGCTGTTAGCCTTTCTCATCCAGGAGCAGCAGCGAACGCTTGCGGTCTCATCCTCCCCGAAAGCTCTGTGGCCTTTTTACTGGTGCAAATTCCTCAACACCAGTCTCATCAGGATCAAACAGAAACAGAGCTTTCTGGGCTCAGAAAAACATAAAGACCTAACCCTGCCAAATGCTGTGTCTGGAGCAGTTCCTCCCTAAATCTCCATGGGAATAGGATGGGAAAACAAGGGAACATAATGCCAGTTTGTGAACTGTTTCTCCATCCTTCATAACTGTAAAATGCTACAGATAGAATGCCCATTTAGAGAGAGATGAAAGAAGCAACAAGCAGGAAAAGCAAATTTGCTTTCTTGAAGTGAAAGTCTATGAACAGGATATGTCTCACTTTTTTTTGCCTCCAATGCATTTAACTACTGATAATAAAAACATCCCCACCTGAGCTGGGCTCAAATCAGGCACCTGTTTCTGGCAATCCATTCTGACATTTCCTTTTACCTGTGGACACAGCTCTTCACTGAAAATGATCCCTTCTTGATTAAAGAGCCAGGCCACGCAGGTGAGTCTTTTCTGCTGCACAGCTCTTGCCTGGGCCAGGCTTCCCACAGATGCAGTTCTAGAGGGAAGAGCCCTGGCCAAAAGCAGGGATAGCCAGCTCCAGCCCTGCCTGCCTTGCCAGCAGCAGCAGCCAGAGGGTCCCCTCAGACCCAGCCCCAGGGCTTGTCAGAGCTCTCCTGTGACCCTGAGCTGCACCCCATGTCGCAAAGGAACACAAGGAGAGCCCAGAGCTCCCACCTGCCAGCCATGATCTAAAGGCAGGCATGTCCCTCAGAGCACTTTGAAGCAGGCTGGGTTTGCTGTTGCCATGGACTGAAACCAGCCTAGCATTGCTTTCTGATCCATAGCATCTATTGTGGCTGTCAGGCAGTCCAGTCTATCCACTCCTCATCAGATATGTACTGGATATGTACAGGATCAAGTCCAGAGAAGCTCTAAAGAGCCCTGAGCCTCACAAGATAAAAGTTTTAAGAGTCTAACTTCAGTTCACCATGCAGTACATGAGGTAAGCTGGCAGGAGCTTAAAAAAAAAAAACCAACACTGAGTGGGAAACCAACAAATGTCATCAGGGCATTCTGCTTCTTCCCATATTGCTTCTGGTACTGCGCCTTGAGATTTTAGGATTTCCCCCCATTCCTTCAGGAGTCATAGCCCAAATCCCCAGAGATAGGAGCCTAAATATTTCTCTTTAAAACAGGAGCAACGGTTCACTTGCTTGCTGCCTTTCCTTCTATTCCTCATCTCTGCCCCTCTGTAGACATGGCAAAATAAAACCTGGCTGTCTCCTCTACTCCTCTCCCACCTCACTGTCCTCTTGCTGAGGATAGGATGCTCGTAAAAGAGGGGATGAAAAGTTGCCTTGCCAGCATTATTCTCAGATTTGTGCAGCATCCACACCTTGGAAGGCCTGCGGACCGCATAAATGAACAACCATGGGATGTGGTGAGGGCAATACACCAGTGACAGTCTGATTTAGAAGCACTGACTCCACTGACTGGAGCTGCCAGCTGCATTACGTAGCATTTTGAGACAGGAGGGGTTTGGCTCTGGGGAGGTGATACTGGCTGCTTGTGCCGTGCAGTGGGAAGAGCCACGCTTTCTTCTCGTTTCCTGACAGGTGTGTGCCTGCCTTCTGCTGCTTGGATTTGCGTCAGGGTGTCTGGTCAGCAACCCAGCAGCCAGGAGGAGATTAGCAACCTCTATGGCAAAGTTTGAATTTTCCATTTACCAGATGGATAAAGGATTGCGCTCTTGTGCTTATTTTTTTGTTTGGATATGAACTTTGGAACACAGGAACAGCCTTTGTCCTCTGGAGATGAGATGATGGTGCTGTGCTCTGCACAGGGCAGTGGTTTGGTTCTGCTCAGAGGCTGCAGCTAATCACCTCAGTCTCTCACCTCTGATGAGGCATTTCCTGTCACGGAGATACCAAATGTGGGATCTCCACAGACTTGCGCTGGCAATGGGCTGTCTTCCAGACCTGATTTATAAAACCAGTCTTGGGAAGCCTGGCATTTCCCAGGAGACATCCTCTTTTCCCCACAGCAGCTGGTCACACCTGCCTTAGCAACACGCTGCTGCTGAGACCCACTGCTGCAGGAGCAGCAGCATAGCAGGAAATTCTCTATTAGAGCTCAATACCTTGGAAAATATCCCCCTCCCCCACCAAATTCACATGCAGTTATTAGTCTCAGAGCGGGAATTGTATTCCTTGCCTGCAAGGAGGTGGGTGAGAAATGGAGCAACATAAAACTGCAGATGGAAGAGGGGTGAACTCATTTCCTTCCTTCTGATCTTGCTGTTTCGGGGCTACACTCAAGGAAATGGAAAGTGATCATTTTAACACACTTAGAGTCTGGCAAATGTGCCAGAGCAATGGGAGCACTTTCTCTTATGAGCACCTATATAAATAAAAAGCCTTATGTGCAAAGAAAGGAGAAGCAGGTTCTTGAGACTATCCTTGTTGCTACTGTGATTGGCAAAAACAATCTGCTTCTGAATGCACAGGTGAGAAATTGTACCTCTAATTTGTGGCAGCGGCCTTTATGCAATGAAACTCTGGGGTGACTTTTTTTACCAAGGAGAGTAAAACGTATCCCCAGTTCCAAATATCACCCCAACACCAATTTCATTAGAGGCACAGAATGGAAACTTTTGGGAGCAAGAATTCCTGCTGTTAGGCAACAGCAGAGGTTGAGGGGTTATTATTGAAATGCAACAAAGGTTTAGCTGGGAGACCAAAGCAGCACAATGGCAGACACAAAACTTTTAAGAACAAGTTGGACAAATATCTGTCAGGCATTTCAAGTGGTCATGAAACAATGGAAATAATGATCAGCTGAAGTTCCTAGCAGCCCTGATTTCTATCATTTCTGGGATGTTCTGCGATTCTTTGGTCACAAGTACGGCAAAATTTTTAATTATGACTGTGGCAAATCTAGACATAACCAATAAAACAGTTAGGATTGTAATATTAGAGCTGTTTGTGCAGCAATTGGCTAGAGCAGGGCTGGGAAGATACGTAGGTAAGGGAAATATGTGATATACTGGGTGGTCTTTGCTCATCCTCCAAAAATGCCTTATGTTCCTAATTTTTTTCCTGTCTCTATTAATTATCATATTTATTTGAAACAATTTTAAAAGAATAAAGCATTATTCAATGGAAAAAGTTACTAGAGGTCTGTTGGAATCTTTCCATGAATGCATCATCTGTAAAAGTTACATCAGATCAAGGAAAAGGAAAGTGAGCCAAGCAGAAAGGCATTCACAACAGGTGCAGAGCAAACTGGACAGCACAGGACTGATCCCCTCTGCCAGCTATGGGACACACTGCAGTGTCTGTCCTCGCTCATCTTGGACCACAGAGGGGAATGGCACTGTCAAAGAGTCCTGATGGACAATGCCTTTCCTTTTTAGTTCCCTGGGGCTCCCATCCACCTGCCTATGCTGCTTACATCCCCAGCAGCAGAGCAAAAAAAGAGCCAGTGGTATTTCATGTGGGATCACTGAATGATTCCAGGCTATCCAGACTATTCTGGAGCTCATTCATTCCTTCACTGTTATATCTCAAGTGCAGCTCAATGGAGTCTCCACGTTACAAGCATGTCTCTGAGCCACTTCTGCTTCTGTGATCCCAAGAGCAGCTGTCCCACAGAAAGTGTTTTGTACTTCACTCATCCTACAACAGCATTGAGCTGATGAGATGGGATAAAGTGGCATGCTAAACGGAGACTCGCCTCTGGATGGAAATGGAAAAAAGCAATCATAACAAACAACATCATTTAATTCTTTAGAAAAAAACTAAGCATTGAAGAACCATTAAAGAAAGAAGAAACGAGTAAAACACACTGTTGGTGATCACCTCTTCGTGCTTTCTGCAGCTCAGCCCATGTGCATAAATGATAGATTATATAGGCTAGGTGTTAGAAGAAAGGTTCTAATGAGCAAAACGGTGTGGATGCAAATGAGACTCCCAGCATGGGCACTACATGGAGGAGATGGCAGCAAACAAAGTGGGCTCCCAGGACTCTTCCAGTTCTTGGAAGAGTCCTGCCAGAAGGGATTATCTACTGCAGCTGGCCTTGGGTCAGTGATCTGGACAGCCTCCTACAGGGCTGTGTCCCCAGCATTCTCTTGTCTCAGTAGAGCCACAGGCATGCCTCATGCTAGTGCACATCTCCACATGGCTGTCCCCAAGCAGACATGGACCAGGCCACTTCCTCACACCCCAACCAAAGGCAGCAGAAGATACAGGAGGTCAACACTGCTGGAAACCTGGCCTTGAAGTCACCTCTGAGACTGTTAACTGCTCTGGAAGTCAGCAGGTGTAATGGATTTCACCCCTCTGTTCTGCAGAAATTAATCACTCTGAATATGTCTTCCTTGAAAATGCACTAACACACATCTTCATGGGTTCTTCAAGCTGACTAGTGTTTAAAAAAAAAAAAAAAAGGCACTGCATGCCTGACAAGTATTAGAATAAATGGTGTGAACAGTAGAACAGCGTGTGCTGGGAAAGAGAAGCATCCAGGAACCTTTTAAAGTTGGCAATTATACAACTTAGCAGAGGAGACTGGTGACATCCCACTAATCTTCTGGCCCTCTTCAAAAAAAAAAAAAAAAAAACCAAAAAAAACCCCAAACAAACCAACAAAAAAAAAGTGAAACAAAGCCCACACCATTTCAGCTGGATGTGGATGAGAGCAAATGAACAGAGATTTATACTGTCTATACTTTCCAAACCCTTTAATTCTGAAGAGGATAGACTGAGCTCAATTTCTGCAGATGAAAGAAGGAAAGTGGAGAATTATTACAGACGTCTCCTGAAGAATCCTAAGGCTTGCATTGTCTTCACCACAGATGGCAAAAAATGAGGAAGACAAAAACCATATCTGACAGAACCTTGAGAAATTAAAGACAATGGTCATTAAAGCACTTCTTATGCACTGTTATTTGTATTCCCAGAGCAGGAAAATGAGCTAAAGAGAATAAAACAGATTGTGGTGAAAGAGATAAACAAAGATATGCTTTCCAATTATGCTTTAAAGAGAGTTTGAAAAGCCACACAATGGAACTGAAAGGAAAGAGAAAGAGGAGAGAATATGACCTGCTGAGAGTATGCCAAAATATTAGTCATCCCTTTGAGTCTACCCTGAAAGGTTAGTGTTGTTTTTAAGAACACATTCCTTTAAGGAAAAGAATAATTTCCTAGCAGAGGTAATTTCTGGATGGTCATAAACCCTCTAAAGAGAAGCAGAAACCCCAACAGTGAAGTCAACAAAATAGAGGCAGAAGGAGAGGAGAAGGAAATCAGCACATGAGTCCTCAGGGCAACCCCAAGAGTGACCTGCTACTGGAAGGGAAGAGATATGGAAAAGCCTAGAAGAGAGCAACAGTTGAGTAGGTAAAGATCTGGGTGGAAAAATGTCAACAAGGAAAGGGAGTAGAAAACAGGGAAGTGTTTTCTAGAGATCACCCCTCTAGGATAGATGGCATTGGAGAAGGCTGACTCACTCTTGTCTAGCTAAGGTTTGATTAATCTGAACTATATGAGATTTTCATGGAGATTAAGAAGATAGGCCAAAATGTTGTCACCTACCCTGTGGCCCACAATACAGAATTTGTGAATTTTCAGTTCTGAAAAATTTTCAGGGACTCTAGCAACACTTAATGAACTAAGGGCTGTTATAGAGAAAAGAGTCCCTCCTGCTGGTTCTATATCAAACTCTCAGGCCAGCAGTGTCTCCAGGTCACCTCAAGTTGCACTGGAACCTGACCAGTGCAATGAAGAAACATCACTAACTTTGCAAGTTAAAAATACCAATTTTTTTGTTTTAGCTTAATAAGAGGCTATACATTTCATTTTTCTGGAATTGTTAAGTGGCTGGATGGTACCCAGTAGGGAAGCATGGTTCATGAGCTAGATGGCAGGTCTCATGCCTCCATGAAAGGAAGACTCTGAACAGAGCTCATCCATCTGAATAACCACTATGCCAGGACCTCATCTAGAAGCCTCACAAATTACAAATTTCTGAGCGCTCCTAAGCCCCTCTGGCATGCCTAGGAGTTAAGAGTGCCCAGAATCTCTGGATGAATCTTTGTGTATCATGACAATTTGATCCACTGTCATCTGGAGAACACACCACCCTTCTCACGGAGTGGCCAAGGCTATTTGGCTCACTGAGATTATTTAATGTGTTAAACAACTTCTATTGCTAGGCATTCTTTAACATTGGAAAAAATTAATAGACTCAGTACTTCAATATGTTATGAGGTAAAAATGCTGTTTTTCAAGGTAACTGATGATCCTTCATATGAGTTCAGGAAGAAAGAAATCCTGTAACATTAGTCTATAAATTCAGTTTATCAATTCTAAGCAATGGGTCATGGCTATAGTCAATGCACATAAAGACTCCTGAAACAAACTGGTTGTCTTTCATCGCAACACTTGCAGCTAAATTTTTCTAATGTGTTAAAGTTTCTTTTGCTATCTGCCTTCTCAATAGTTAAAATTTTGTCAGTCTGTTTTTCAGTCCATAGACAGCTGAAGGACTATTTTACCAGACAGTGTGCATAGTGCCAAACCCATTTTCAGCACATTTTAAGTATATTCATATTGTGGGAATCAGTGAGAAAATCTGTGTGCAAGAAAATCCAGTTTGGAATTCCTTTGCTTTAGCAAATCCATAACATTAGTCCTGAAATGTGATCCTTGTGATTACTAGCACGGATGGAAACATTTTGTTGTGCAGGGACTAAATGGAGTTAGAAATCTTAATTTAACACTACCTCATTCACACTCTCCAGAAGTCAGATCATGGTGTTATGTGATGTTGATACAAAAAGAATTTAAACCAGTTTCTAACATACAGTTCATCAACAGTTTGACTGGAGCTCCCTTATGATAGCAACATATTCATCTGCTAATATTTAAGGTGTTCTTCATTGTTTTATGAGTTTGGAGCTATGAAAGTGGAATTCTAAGGACTGATAAACACATACTAAGCCAAAACCAGCTGTTTCTCCATGGGAGGTTTTGGGCTTAAGGTTTTGGTTTTCAGTAGCTCTTTCTTCTGAAGCAACTAACTCAATATTACCTCTCACCAGAATCCAAAGCGTGGTTTTGAATGCCACTTCTTATGGTCTTTTATGGCTTTGGTGCAAATCTTGATCTATTTGAGGATTTTAGCACCAACAAAAATTTTGGTTTAGCATAAGATATGACTTCTGACTAAATAGTTTCTTTACCTAGAGTTCAGAAATTTAAAAAACATTTTTGGTTAAAAGTTTCTTTAATCCTCGATTCAAATTTCTGTTCCATAGAAAGTCAGTCCATAAGAGGATAACAATAGCTGCATATTTAAGTATTTATTGGGAGATGAAAATTTCATGTGATGTAGGTCTTAAAACTCGGTCTTTTACCTAACAGATGTGGTTAGGTCTCCATCATACCAGATATTGTCTAGTTCATAATGAGAGAAATATACACTACCATAACTGGACTCTATGAGGTGATACTTTGAGAAAAAAAAGTATCTTTTTCAGTATCATCAAAAGGGTTCAGGGAAGTGCAAATACACACACCCCACTCCCACACCTCTGCCCTCCACCAAGGTTCTGAAATATCAAAGACTAAATCGGTCTTGAGTTTTATTTTTCTTAAAATATTTTTATTAAATGAAGTCAGGAAGATCATTTAAGGAAAACCACCACAACTCAGTGAATCTGGAATATCTGAATCAAATCTGAAACTCAGCTCACTGAAATTTCCAAGCTTCTGCTAGGTGAGTTAGACTTTGCAATTTTTCTACAATCCCAGCAAAGTTTTATGGTCTTTTCCCTAGCTTTTTGAATTACAACTTTTACAGAGTGAAATCATTGCCATAAAGTGCTGAATTATTGCAAAGATATGTAATGCACTCATCATAAAACGCTCTCAAAATAGAAATCTCTCAAGAATATCTTAGTTTGAAGATTCACATTCAGCATCAAAGCTGAAAGGAATTAAAAGACAAAAACAAGAAACTCAGAAATTTCTGCAGCTATCTCCTAGGATATCAACATGATCAATATTCCTTCTTTTCCCCCAATGCACTGGCGATAACCAACCTCAGGCCCAAAAAGCTATCTGAGCCATCTTAAATTCTCAAAACTGGAAGCTCAGGAGGCTCTAAGCTTGTGGCTTAGCTTGGCAGGTAAAACATCCCTTCTAATCTACATTCACTTCCTCCTTATTTTCCTGTTGTTTCAAAATTCAACCCTTTCAGACAAATGCTCAGCTTTTGCAATACTTTTGAATAGACCTCCCAGATGTGACAAAGTACAAAATGATCAAAGCATGAACTATCAAAAATACTGCCTGCTAATTCCAGAGGTTCATCCATACCACATACTGCATAGAGAATGGTACATAAAGCATCCTGAAGTACAGCAGATAAGCACCTTTTTTAGCTACACACCACTGTATGTAACCCTTAACTCAGACCCAAACATTTCCCAGTATAGCTGGCTGATAAAGATCTTCCCAGTTCTAAAATACTTTGCTTCCTAAGGCCTTGCAAGGAGGTTAGTCCCTTGGAGGCATAAAACTGTTGGCTTTATTCCAGGGTTCAGCAACATACATGCCTAAGGTGTAAGAGCTTTCTGGAGCTAAGTCCAAATTGTGTTGCTTTATCAACCCTCCTCAAGTTGCAAAAAGTCAAATACTAAACCACTGGAGAAATTGCACTGATATTTCCAAATTTCAGAAAAGAAGCTTGGTAACTTTAATGAAGTTCAGGTTTGATTCAAGTTTTCCAATGTTACTAAATTTGGAATTGTTCCTGTCTCCTTACTACCGCCATCATTCTTCTGGACCTCCTCCATTTCTGAATCACCTTCTGCATGGCAACGCAGTTCCAGAATACTGTGGTCATCCTTTCTATTTATGAAGACAGTATTAGTTGAAGATGAGATAGAGCCAGCAATTTTAGGGTGCTTTTAATTTCTTTCATTTCTCAGGTTTCTTGTGTGACTTTTTCACTCTCAGGTTCTGCACAAAAGAGATGGAACAGCAACTATCATGGAGTGACACATTCATTTAATTAATGTTTTCCTTTCAAAAGCACAATTACATCTGCAGGGCTTTGACATTCAACTACATTAAAACCCTAGTATTTTCCATGGAGAAAATAGAATGTAATGATGAAACTTCTTTTATGAATAATATTTCTTTTTAATCCATTTTAATGATATTCCCAGAATAACTATTTAGTTACACAGGGGAGAAATAAAAACAAAGAAAGGCTTTTTAAAACATTTAAACAAGGAGGCAATCTCTCATCCCCAAATTTGCATTTATTTCAAATTTTATAGCTGAACTGAAATCCCATCACAGTCCTTCCACTGACCCTTAAAATCAGTCGTGACACCACTACAGGTCCCAATGAAAGTAATCCTAATGGTCTTTACCTTTAAATACCTGTCATGCAAAGTAGAACAAGCCCCAATTAATGACATAGTTGTGGATGTTTTGTAGCTTTAATGAAATTCAAAGAGAAGATGCATGGATTTGGTTCAGAATTTTGTCTTCACCAGGGCTCTACCAGACACACACTATGAATCAAGACTGATCTACCAGCTGCTTTGTAGCTGTCTCACTATTCCCTCATTTCCCTTCATCTGTCCACATCCTTCTGTGTCCTCCCTGTTCCACATGTTGCCAGGGAGTGGTCAGGAGTAGGGACCGTGTGTTTGCTCCATGGTTGAACGATACCTGGCACAGGTGGGTCAGGGCCACTGAGCAGGACTTCTCAGGTGTCCCAGCTAACACTCACAGTGCAGTCAGTGGCAACGGCACGTGCACCAGGTCCTGACCAATCTGAGCACACTAAAGTGACAATTGCTCCTCCACCACACAGTTTGAAATTGGATATTGTGTGTGCATGCCTGAAGTTTCACATCAGTTTAGCACCTGAAAGGCTTTCCAGAAGGTTGATCTGAAGTAGAATCTGTTTTCAGAAAATCTGTTTAGAAAATTAGTACGTCAGTTACTATCACATACAGATTTTTCAAAGGGGAATTTGTTCTTCATGGCATCTGGGAACTAAGCCATTTCCTGAGCTTTTGAATATATTCTGTTTGTTTGCAAAAAATTTTAATGAATATATCTTATATACTTTGTCTGATATGCTTTCATAAAACCAGCTGTAAGTTCTATGTATAATTAAATTCAAAAGAAAAACCTATTGAAAAAAATCTTTGGGTACTGAACTGCATGTTCTTTATTTGATTAAGGGATATAATTTTGTATTAGGATTTTACACAGGACTTACTGAAATACTTGCAGATCATCTGGAAGATTGAAAGGAAACTTGGTAAGTTCCTGCGGCTTTGGAACCTTGTAATAGGATGGGCTAGGCATAGGGTCCAGCGAAAACAGTGGCTGAACATGTACTTTCTCCAAACTGCTAGCATTTTCCAAATAAGCTAAAAAAATGGGATTTTAAATCACAAATTAAATGTAAACCTCTTTTGCCTGAGCATCAACCTCCTTCATAAAAGACAGTGGTACATAAGCTTTGTTTGCTCTGCTGTAAATAAAAGAAAAAATAATCTAACAGTGTAGTCATTCAATATTTCTACCTCCTTTATTTTCTCTGCTTAACTCATGTATGGAAAGACTTGCACAAAAACTGACTAATAAAACCAGATAAAATCTAATACAGCATGCTGAGGACTGAGGAGGACAACTAGAATTACACTGAGCTCTTTACTGGCATCACGAAAAAAAGGATTAGAAATATCTTTTGTCACCTGGTTTTCAGACCCTGCCAGGCTCACGCACTAGGCATTACACAAGTTATGTAAATACTGTGTGTGCAGATATTTTTCATTTTTTTCCTATTGGCAGTTTTTTTCCCAATCTTAACTTACCAGTAAGCTGTTTTAATCATAGTTAGGTCACTGAAGAACAGTGAGCTCATTTTCAAAGGAGCAGATCACTTACAGCTCCCTGGGACTCAGGGATTTTCAGAAACCAAGAACTGAAAGTCATCTGTATTTCTGATTCTGAAATATTCAACATAAGTACTTGAAGGCAGCCTAAAAAATCAAAGTATGTACAGCTGGTGGACGATCATTACATCAGGACTTTGAAAAGGTGCCTCAGCTGAGACTCCTTGGTGGCCTCCAAAGAAAATTCCATGCCTGACTCTGTGCTCTACGTGCTGCAAGGCGTGCACCCGTTTGTGCTAATGATTACTGCCTTCATCAAGAACTAGTAATTTTTAAAAAAATTAATAACACAGCAGTTGACTTTTAAAATGGATGCAATCAACTATTTTCCCAGACTGTAAAGCTAAAATTACTCAAGGGCAGCAATTCTGGTATTTGCTGTGATCCAGCATCATGGCATCTTTCATAGGATCAGCACCCCAGAAGAAAGGAAATACAGAAAGTATCAAATGAGTGTGCATACCTTGTCAACGCTCATTTGGAGATGTTGAGTTGAACTGCCAGGATATCAGACCTACACCATTGGGCATTTCACATCTTTGGGACGATTTCAAATGTAAGGTGTCTATAGATGCAGCTGCAAGTTGTAGAACAGAAAATAACAAAGTTCTGTGCTTTTATTCGTATGTGGGTGTGCAAAATTTGTAACTTGCAGAGGTGAAAAATCTCTCCCTATACTTATAGCTGCCTTTACATAATCCAGCAGGTTGGGTTTGGTTGATTTCTCCTTGATAAATGTGTTCTACTGGCTACACTCTGTAATTCTCTGAGTCCCTTGAATGGTCACTAGCAGCTTTAGCAAGCAGTGTTGTTGAACAACCAGGACAGACTTCCCTCTGTAAATGTTAATGGCATAATTGAAAAGAGACAGAGTAGTTCTGAAGAGCTTTTTCAAGGGCTTAAAAGTTTAACGATGTCAGGACATCTCTCTGTCCTTGCTTGTTCTCTTCCCGAGTTGCCCTTATGGAGGTAGTGGGAATTCTCACCAGGGAGAAAGAAATTCCTTATTTGTTTTACAACCCATAACATCACCCTCTCTATTGCCTCCCAAGGTCGTTTCTGTTTTGAATCATCAGGTTTGTCAAGTGGCCAACAGCCACATCCAGCAGCAAATGTCTCCTACCGAGGCTGATGCCCTACAGCAGCCTGTTGCATGGCTGACCCCTGCAAGGTTCAAACCTCAACACAGTCTTTGCTGGAGCAGCAGTTTGTTGGTAAACACAGAACAACCACCCATTGCACTGCACTTCCCAGCACTCCAGCAGACACCATGTAAGTGACAGATACTTGGTTGCTTAAATAAGAACACTTTTTTTTTTCCCCAGCACCTTGGTGCCAGGGAATAGCAAGAGCAGAGCTAATCACTAAGAAAGTTCATGAGGACTCCTAAGGCTGAGACACCTTAGAAGGGCCCTGACTCTTGGAGTCTTCTACAGTCTTGGACTCCCAAGGTCCTTGCACAGCCAGTCACTGCACTTAAAGTGCAGCAAAACTCTAAGTACAGCAAGAAATATAGTAATAGGAAGCACTGCAAGTATGCCAGCCTCATCTATAAATGGATTTTAAAAGCACTAGGTGTAGACCTGCCTAACAGCCTGCCTTCAGCACACACTTAATTTGGTAGAATTTTTCCGGTTTTGTTACCTCCAGCATTTTATCTTTTGGAAGGAAAATGGTGAAGAAGTAAGCAATTTCAGCAGAAACATGATATGGAGGAAAATCTTCACACACAATCATAGCCACTAATGAAAACACTCCCCAGGCAGCTTGCTCATAGTCTGTACATTGAATCTGCAAGCTGCAATCTAACATCACAGCTGTAACAACCACAGTCACAAACACAATATTTAAATCTCTTTATAATGATGAGGACCTGGGCATTGAAACCTACAAAACCAAAGACATTATTTGGCCTGACCTTAGGAACAGCCTGAGAGAACAGCACCTTGTTGCAGGCTCCAATCTGTAGTTAGGTTGCCGGGTCACAATTACTTGTTTCTAGACAACCCCTGAAAGGCTCAAAAATTCAGATCACTACATCTGATAACCCTTCTTACAGGACTCCTGATCCTCCACTTTCTAATGAAGCCTTTTCAAGAATGACTTTCATGCTGCACATACTGTGAACCCTATTATAAATCAAATGTCCGGGCAGTCCTACTTTGCTCTTAAGAATTAGCAATGACTTTTGGAGGGAATTATGGCCTAGATTTTCGTAATCACCATTTAACTCCGCTGTAACTCCAGTAAATTCAAAGCAGTTTTTCAGCACTTCCCTTAGCATCAGCAGAAAGTTACACTTCATGCATTTCAGTAGGTCTCTTGTAAAAACTGTCCAATTCTGTGTGATAGCAGCAGAGCTCGAAGACATCAATTCATAAGAAAAAAGCTCTGGGAAGGACATCAAGAGATTACTTATTCCATCTCCACCACCTAGACAGTCTCACACAGACCCAGGTCATTATTAGGTGTTTTGCTAACTTGCTCTTCTTTCTGAAGAAAGAAGCAGGCTGTCTCCTACAGCAGCCTGCCCAACAGTTTGCTTCTCCTGTTAGAAAGGTTCTCCCTGCTGTTTAAACTGAAACTTTCTTTCTGCAATTTATTCACCTGGTTCTAATCTTACCTCTTATGGTCACAGTGAAAAAATTACTCTCCTGAATGTTCAAGGGTTTTTGAAATAGCTAGACACAGCTGAGAGAGAAATATCTTAACCACACCCCTACCTCCCAGAGCTCCAAGGCACCCTAATTCATTCAGTCTTCCCATGAGCTTTCCAGACAATTCTTGTTCTCTGCCCCCAGGAGCCCCACAGACAGAGCACTGGTTTCCTGTCACAGACCTCAACAAAGCATGGCCAGTAGCTTAGAAGGGCACCATATGTCTCCCAAGTGTACTAATTTATACATCACACTCTGTTGTTTGCCTTTTTGTACTGCAGCCTGTCATCATTGACCCTCACTGGTTGTTTACAGCACGTGTTCTGTTCCTGAACACCCCTCACAGAGCCATCCACACTGCACAGGACATGGAGCAAGAGGTTTGTGTTCAGGCCAAGAAAACGCAACTTGAATACACACAGGAATGTTTTGTGACCTGTGAAACAAGATGTCAGCTTCGAGAGTCAGTTCTGCTGCCTCTAGCACAGAATACTGATCTATACATTGATCAGCACTAACAGTCCAATATTAACCACAATAAAGTTCTGCTCCTTCTCCCACTCTTGCTCTCCTTCTTCCACACAGCCAGCTTTCTCATGTCTCTCAGACAGATGCACATCCCATTGCCAAAGGTATGTTTTGGCCAGAGACCAGGCACGGAGGCTGGCTGCCTCCCCAGGTGGGAGACAGCCACTCTCGTGCCTGGGCATTGGGGTGAGACTGTGCAAACAAGTGCTCTCTGCCAGGCAGTTCCTGCTCCAGGCAGCTGCCTTTGTTCTGCCCCTCTCCTTGTCACCTCGTGCCTGCCGCTGCCCAGTTCTGTTTGCAGCTCACGTAACTCGTTTTCAATCACCTCCAAGGAAAATGGCTATGTTCAAATCTCCTGCAAGCCAGATGTGCCCCACTGGTTGCCAGGTGAAATGTGCTAATCTAGAAGGACTTGAAGTTTAGGATTGTGTTAGAGAGTGTTCCTGCATAGGACCTTGTGCAGCATTATCCCAGCTCTACTTCTTGCAAAAGCAAAAGAATAAAGTCATTATGAATGAGTGGAAAAACAATGAAACCAGAGAAGCAGCTGAGGCAGAGCTGTGTTGATCACACCAGGCTTTGTTTTCTGTATAATGTGGAGTCTCATACTCCTTTGGTGAGAGGTACCACTTTGAGACCACACGCTGTGCTTCCTCACAAAGAATTCACACCCTTTTTTTTTTTTGCTTCTCCTGTATCCTGTAATAAAAGTCTTTTAGACTGTGGTTGGTCTCTGTGTGTTGGAAAAATGGTGGATGGAGTTGAGAAAGGAACCATGAAAGCTGTAGCATTCAATCTTAAGTGGAGAAAGCAGAATATGTAGCAACAGCAAAATCACTCCTTAAAACTGTCTCAGTAAAATTTCATGTTGTTGAACAGTAAAAGCAGTTGTGTTTTTATTATTCTAAGATTCTATTAAAATCAGGAACAGAAAAACAACAGACAAACCTGCATGTGAACAAATGATCAAGGACAATGATCATCCACACAAACAAGACACATTTATCATATTGACACTCATCCAACATCCAGCCACCCCATCTTTAAATAATCACTATGGGGATGATGCATAGTTCATTCCTGAAATCAAAGTGTGAACTACAAGGGAAAAATCACATGGCACCTTGCTGATACATGCTCTTGTACCGAACTTAGAATACAATGTACAGAGAGACCTCTGGCTTAATTAGCTGCCCACTGAGCTAGAGTTGGCTTCTATCTTTTTTCTGCATATGAAACCACAGAGCTTTCTTAGTACATTATTTCCACATGTGTTTATATTGCTATCCTTGCCCCTTGATCCAGCATTTTAACTGAGCATTCCTGTCTAAAAAAAATATAACAAAATGTCTATCCACTTACCTAAAGTATCCATCAGCTCAGTCCTCCCTTTCCATCAGCGTGAGCCAGAAGAATCTCCAGGAAAATCCTTACAGTCTCCCTGGTAGGCGTCTGTTGAGAATCAGATCAAGACACTATTTTTAATGTAATTTTATTCCTCTTTATTAGGGATACGATTTCTCATTCTTTGCTTCAGACATATTAAAATCCTCACTTACCTAGGTAGCCGTGCCTAAGATCGGGGCTGGTTTCGAGACACGAACACACAGCTAAGGCTGGACAGGCGTGTGCCAGCACGGCACGAGGAGAGGGTACTGCGGCCTGAGGGTGAGCACCACCAAGCAGCACATCCTCAGCATGGGCTCACGGCCCTTTCAAAGGTGTCCACGGGGCAGGAGGAAGATGAATCGCCTCTGCTGGCAACTTCTCGTGTAGGAAGGGATGGTATGTCTGCACAAATATTTACACTTAAGCTCTGGTTGCTTCTACATTTTACCTACTAGCTTGCTCTGAAACCACTTTTCTAGAGACTGGCCCATCATCAGAATCTCCCATGTTCCAAATTTGCTTTATTTAGGACTGTTACCAATATTGAAACAGAAAAAAATTATGAAAGCCTTACTAAAGTCTATCCACTGTTCCCCCACATTCACAAAGCCAATCCTCTTACCACAGAAAGCTATTAGGTGGGTTAAAGATTATTTCAGCTTCATAAATCTGTGCTGACAAGTCACAAGTATTTCTTACTCATCCTGGGTTTGAGCTGATACCTACTTCTCCATGAGACCTGAGAAGGTTTTAGTCTTGACAGGTCATAAAGGCTCTGAGGAAAGGGTAGATCTGTGACACATGAGCACAGAAATGGCTACTGAACTTATAGGCAAGATGGTCAGGGCGAAAGAGGTAAGTGAGGCTGAGCAGATCCTGACCTCAGAGTTGAAATGGGCCAGGAAGCTCTTTCAATGGTGGGCAGGAGGAACAGCAAGAGAATTATGAGGAAAATTAGGAAAAGACAGTGTAATGGAGACCAAACTTCTAAACCACAAAAAATGGCAGTTAAAATAGCAGGTCACCGGAAAAAAAAAAATTCTCCACAACAATTCAATTATGTTCGTATAAAATATTTTGGCATAAAAATTTCTTGGTGCTCTTTTACTTTCACTTCAGCAATGAGCTGTGTATCTGGAAGATTTTCTCCTTTTCACACAACAGTACAGTTCTTGATGTTCTCCATGACCACAAGGGGCCTACTTGAACTGAGCTCATCACATAAGACTATTTATGCTACCTCTTTTACAGATACCAGCAAACTTTGCAGTAAATTCATGCTGAACAAAACAGTAGACTTTTAAATTGAGGTGACTGTTTACAGCCTGACCAGGGTAGCCACTGTTGTAATACCTTTTTAAAATTTTCTTTTATTTATATTATTAAATTCTGAGCTTTAAAACACAGATGAGGAAACCTCTAAAAAGTGCTGAGGATGGGTAGTGGTCAGTGTATAGAAACTGTGATCTATTACAAGTAGCTGTATTGTTAAACAAGCAAACATTAGACATATATTATTAAAAGTCATCTTTAATAGCATTTAAAAAAAGCTACTGCAAAATTTATTTGAAGAAAAATAAATGAATTACAATCTTCCAAAGTCCTTTGAAACAGTCTAGTTCCTTAACATTTGCTTTATTACTTAAAAAGAGAGAAGCTATTTGCATAGTTGGCATGTTAGTTCACCCGTTTGCTCAAAACAGGTCATAAAAGCACTCTTTTTCCATGATTTCTGATTTGATCAAAAGTGGACATGTGAATGATGATCCTAACTTAGATCAAATTGGGTATCTGATTATGTCTCAAGGCAGTCAAGAATTTTAGTTCAAATTGTTTAAGGCCTGATATGGAAAAAGAAGAGATGTTCCAGTCAGTGGGACATTATACCAGCTTATATACTTCCACTGAGCCAGCATATTTTCATTTTCTTCTTTGTATTTAGTATCTCATACAACCTAACAAAACTAAAAACCACAGCAAAAAAAAAAAAAAAACAGTTCATATTATAACATTATAAGATATAAGCAATGCTGATGAAGTTTTTGGGTAGCTACTAAGAAATACAATGAATTATTAGAATTTAAAGATAAATCTTAAACTGGAGTACTGGTGACTCAAATGCAGCACATACGGAATTAATGCTCATACCTATCTGAAAACAAGCTATCTATAGGCAAAATAATCATTAATCTAATACAACACACTATCAGCCTTTATTGCCTAGAATAGCAATAGAGCAATGACATTTCCATTTGGCACACAAAAATACATTAAAATTAGTAAGAAACAATATGGAAGTGAAATATTTTTATATGGGGAAAAAGAAACAACTGCCGTTATATTTTATAGATAAATCAAGCATCTAATTTCAAAATCTTCAGATCATATAGACATGGGTCACTGCATAAGGATTTATGGTAGAAGAAGAAATATTGTAACAAAAATAATATTAGTCATTAGAATTAAAACTGAGTCCTCTTTCTTAGTGTTTCAGACAGAAAAATTATGGCATTAGGCACTAGATGCTTTCTAATATATTCTTTCCTAAAAACAGAACATTACACAGCATTGGTGTGGGCACTGTGAAGATCTTGGGTTTATGCATATACATTGCACATTGCAGAACACTGCAGCCTGTAACAGCTATGTATATGCATATGCTTTCTGCAGGATTCAGCTAAAATCAAATATTGTCAATAGCCATACCAACCTGAACAACATATTCAGACAAATATTGCTAGGATAATATTTTGAAAACTGAATAAAACTGATTTTTGCATCTTAGGTTTGATTGTCAACAGTGACTTTCAAGGCAAAAGAGAGGCCTGTAATATAAGAAGGACATGGAAGTGTTGGAGCAAGTTCAGAGGAAGGCCATGAAGCTGATAAGACGACTGGAGCACTTCCCCTGTGAAGACAGGCTGGGAAAGTTGGGACTGTTCACCTGGAGGAGAGAAGGTTGTGTGGAGATCTCACAGCAACCCTCCAGTGCATGGAGGGGGCCTGCAGGGAAGCCACAGAGGGACCCTGTCAGGAACTGTAGTAACAGGACAAGTAATGAGTTACAACTGAAAGAAGGGAAACTTAGGTTAGATATGAGGGAGTTTTTTACTGTGAGGGTAGCAAGACACTGGAACAGGTTGCCCAGGGGGGCTGTGGATGCCCCAACACTGGCAGTGTTCAAGACCAGACTGGGTAAGGCCTTGAGCAACCTGGTCTAGTGGGAGGTGTCCCTGCCTATGGCAGAGGCGTTGGGACTAGATGATCTGTAAGGTCCAGTCCAACCCCTTCACATTCTATGATTCTATGAACACTGGATCTGGCTCTCTTGTTTCTCCTGCACCCGTCTGGCCACCTCCTCCTTTCATCACTTGCCACTGATGTGCACAAGCCACAAGCTCCTGCTTGTGAAGTGAACAGGAGCATGTGGTATGGAAGCTAACTCAGAATACCTGCACTGCTTGTGTTTGATAAAAGTTGTGCCAGGGGAGGCCTGGATTGGATATTAGGAAAAATTTCTTCACTGTTAAGCATCAGAACAGGCTGCCAATGGAAGCAGTGGTGTCACCATCCCTGGTGGTATTGAGAAAGAGTGCAGATGTGGTGCCTGGAGACATGGTTTAGTGGCAGACTTGGAAAAGACCTTTAAAATCATTAAGCCAGCTTTGCCACCATAAACAACTCTATGGTAGCACCCTGCTGGGAACCAAACCAGCCATGGAGCTGGCCCAGCATGCAGATTCTGAGGTGCTCTAAACCTGTTAAGCAGCACTCATTCCCTGTTCTGTACAACAGCATTCAAGTACAGAAGATCTCTAAATGACACCCACATTGAAGCCTGTAGAGAAACCCTCATTGAAGATCATGGAGGACAGCAGAGGCAGAATCTGGGGGGAACACCTTTAAAATACATTCTAGTTTTGTTTTAGACTCAAACCTAAATAAATATCTCTCACTGATTCAATAGCATATTAAAGGCCCTAGACAGACAGTGTCCCTTGACACCCTGTGGCTGAAAAGGGCATGGGAAGTACCAGTGTACATTCAGATTTCAATGAAGAGCAGAAATGTTCAGACAATATGAAGACTCCATGAAAACATGAAGACTCCATCACAAAATACCTTTTCATGGTTTTTTTTGAGCATTGCTCCTTAAAGCTCCTTGTAGACCTTATTGGTTAAGAGTTCCAAAAGACTTTTTACTACAAGATTTCCTATTAACTTCAGTGGGAGCATGTCCCCCCTAACATCCCAAACGGATGTTATAGAGCAGTGGGGATAATATATATATATGCTGAGCATTTGTGTAAAGGTTCCCACACAATGATGAGGAAAACAAACAAACAAAAAAGTCACTATGCCAAATAATATTCCATTCACTGCCAACACAGTACAAATTTTATCCTCTGCAATTCATTCAAAAGCACCAGCCACTACTGCAAAGTGACTGAAGGCACTGATGCAGGAATGTTAAATGCCACCTGGTGTAAGCATTTGTTTAAAGTCATACAATGTACACTGTTCCTTTAAAACAGCTTGATACAGATGCAGATTTGGATGCCTGCAGTAATATGCCTGCTGTATAGAATAAAGTAAAATAAAAGAGGATGTTTATTCACTGACTCCAACAATTTCCCTGACAGAGTGCATTATGACTGATGATTCTTAATATAGTATGCAAGGCAGCCAAAAGTCATTTAAAAACATGTGTTGTTTGTCTCAAAAACAAATGTAAGGGAATACTAGTAAAAGCTGCACTGTCCAAAACTCAACTAAGCAGTTTAAATCCATTTTTCTTGGAGGATTTTCAGGAAGATTGGACTGCATGCAGAACAGAACTAATTTATTCCTACTATCTACTGCAAAAGAGCAATTTATCTCCAGTACATCTTGTCTAGAAAGTAAGCCCCTTTATCCTATCATTAATCAGGTACCAATGTCTCTATTAGAAGCCCTGCAATATAGTAAAACCTGGAATTATGTGAGCTTTAGGTTTTTGAACTTATATTCAAGGAAAACAAATTACATGTCAAGTCTGCTGTTCTCAAAGACAAGAGAAGACCAACTTTCCTAAGTCACAAGAAAATCAAACCCACAGCAAAACACATCCCAGTTTAGATGAGAATTTCTTCCAGATCTTACACTTGGCACAGTTTGATTTAGGCTCCCATAAATGAATAAAGGATTTGAGATGCAGAGATGTGTTTAAGTCTGTATCTTCATTTCTCTTAGCTTTGGACCCATGTAACCAAGTGAATGGCTACAGAGGGTGAGATCCTGCATCCTACTGAGTGTTTGGCTTCAATAAATACATTATTTCATGTGGGTCAGAGCAGCACACACACTCTGCTCAGGCACTAATTAACTACTCAAAAGGCTAAATCCACAACACAAGAAGTACAAGTGAAAAGCATGAACGACTGTGAAGAACCAGGCCTAAGCTCTGCCTGAGAAACGAGATAGAATCCCAAATTCGTGAAAAACATGGAAAATTCCAAAAATAGGTGAAGTAGAACAAATAACCCCATCTAAACTAGTTCTGCAGTTAAAACCTATACATAGGTATTAGAAGGCACCCCCAGTTCAGGAAGTTCAGGACTCTTCCCATGCTACTGTGCAAAATTTCCTTCGTGAACAACACTATAGATGAGCATAAATACAAAAATATACATTTAAAGTAGTAGCAAAAATTGAATAAAAATTAGAAATTGCTCAAGGAAAGTGACTGCCATATTATTACATGTGAACAAAAACACACTCCGTCTCAAAAAGGTATGAAAGAAAGGGAATCAATAGAAATTATAATTTCCACCTCTCTTAGTCAGTATGATACCTATAAACTTCATTTCAGTAACTATGAGTGTAACAGCTCGGCTGCTTTATCAAAAAGAAGTAAGCATTAGATATTACAGGTAGTGCACAAGAAGGACAGATTGGCTGCCAGAAAAGGAAGGCATTCATACACTCACTCAGGAGCAACCAAGCTCCCAAGCTCACACATTTCCACACTCAGAGAGATCTGTAATTCTCCCCATGTGCAAAGAGCACCTTTGGGTGTAAAAGTACCCCCTACTTCTCACCATCCCTCTCCTCCATTCCACTTCAGCAGAGCATCTGAGCATACATGGATGTGGTTAAAGTTAAGCAAGTGTGAATTGTTTGGCTGGACTGAATGCATATGCAGCCCACGCCTCCTAAAAGCCTCTCCCATCATCAGCAACGTGGGGCATAGATGGCATCCAGGGCCACCAACTCACATGGCACTGAGAGCAGTAAACAACCGTTGGGGGTTATGCCACCTGAACTGTTGACAAGATGACACTGAAAGCACAAGACATAAATGATGCCCCAGAGTGACATTTCTAGGAGACATCAAAAAAACCAGAACAGGTTCAAAGCAAACTTCCTTCATCTGGCCATAAATATATGCCAGCTGACAACAGCATTCTCACATAGAGAATTGCATTTGTTACTGAATAACCTTGGAAAAATGAGGTCTGAAAAACAGACTTTATCTTTGACGCATTACAGCGAAAAGCCTTTCAGAGTAAAATGAATAAGAACATCCTGAGGCATTATTTTCAAGCATAATTAGCTTATGAGTTGACAAAAAAAAAATCCACCTACCTGCTCTGTAATGATTAAGAAAAAAAGAAGACTGACAACTTTCTGGAGCATTCAGCAGTTTATAAATGCAGTATGTTTTGGCTCTTGGATCTGCTCTAAAGCCAGCTCCTTCTTTTTTTTTTTCATATTATTCCCCATGAGAGCACACAGAGAAATTTAGTATTAATGTTGAGTGTCACATCTTCAGAAAAGAACAAAGTGACCTCTGATACCAAGCTCCTATCATTGCTTATCAACACCCTAATGGAGAAGCAGATAGTGTTTTGGAAAAGCACGGTAAACTAACATGCATCCCTAAAAAACAAGCACAGTTGGAAGCTGGGGTAAAAACAAAGTGGGAATATGAAGCTAAGTTTACTTTTTATCACACTGCTTTCTCAGTAACTCTGTGCTTCTTCAGAAAATAAATTTAGTATGAAACTAATGCTTGGAAAGCTTTTCCAGCAGACACTTGTAGAAGTTTTCTGGCACAGCCAGAAATTTACCATATGGGCCAGCCCAGTTCTTCTGAAACACAGCAGGAGTTTGGTCATGGTACGCTAAAGATAGGCTGGTATCTGAACATAAAATTTTCTTTGGATAATTTATGGAAACCTTAGATGTAAAACAATCTGTTTCCCTTTACAGCATGCAACTGCACAACAAGTTTACATGAAGGACAAAGAGTACACAGAACAAGGAGGCCAATGAGGAGTGCTGAAGCAAGGCTGCAGAACCATCTCGGTGGCAAAGGTTGCAATCACTTTCACAGAAGTCACAAGAGGTTATACTTTGCATTACTTCTGAATTATAGCTTCTCACTGCTCTTCTCCCTGTTCAGAAAGGTTAGTTAACATTAGTTAATGAACTTCTCAAAATTAACCAAGAACCTAGCTTCAAAAAGAAGTAATTTTTAAAGGATGCACTGAACTCTGACACAGACCTCATCATACACTGCAAAACACTTCCCAGAGTTGGTATTTAAGCCCAGCCATTACTTGTTTTTCTTCACCCAGAACACCTCAATGTATTCAGGCCAACCCCTGTTGAAAGGCACACTTTCATAGACTCAATCTCAACTGTTAGACACAATCTGTTCACAAACCTTGGACAAACATTTTGAAAGGAATTTTGGCCCTACCTACACGACAAAGGAACTCAGATGCTTTACCGGGCAAGTTGCTGGCTATAAAAATTTAGCAGCGAGGTCTCTCCTAACTGATGCTTTCTCTCATTATCATGGATGGGAGCTTCAGTTTCCTGAATCTGGGACTGCTTACCTCACCTAGGTCCTGCTCACCTCACCTAGGTCCTGCTCTTGTATTTTACTCTCCCATTCCCTGAAGGGTTGCTACAGAGCCAGACTAGAAGTCTGAAAAATCATATTCATTTCACAAACATCAATGCATGGTAATTGATCACAGAACAAGTTTCTTCCTCATAGTAGCTTTTTTCTTTTTTTTCCTTCCAACTAGAGACCTTACAACTTCTTTTTTTTTAGTAGCAGCATTTTTAAACTGAAAATATATTCATTTTCATTACAACCCTAAGGGTATAAAAAAAATGTAATTTTACGGGCCAAAATGTTTACCAAACAGTGACACCCAGCTGGTTATAAAAAGTCAGGTAAGACAATACTGCTGTACTGGCATCCAAGCCAGCTCTTACACATAAGCAAGTTGTACTGTCTGCCACAACAAAATCACATTTATTGATAAATCCCAGAGCAGGAGACCTCTAGGCATTTCCTACCTCTGAATACGACATGACTCTGTCATCATCACATAAAATATATCTGTGCAGTTTGGGTCAACAACTACAACAGCAATGGAAAATAATAAATTTAAATAAAATTACATTCCTGTATTAGACAGGAAGGAGTTCTCCCAGAAGAACTCAATCATGGCATATGTATATATGTTGACCAATAACATATCTATGCTATATAGTAATAGGAATGGTGTCCTGTAAAATAATATTTGCACAAACCATCCTCTTGAAATTAAAGAAATTACAGCACTGATCACATCATAAAAATTTTGGTCCTTAATATTAGTTACCTGAGAATTTATGAACTAAATTTATTTAAATATAATAAAAATATTTACACATGCATTTACCTGTGACTTTACAACAAACATCTTTATTAGTCTATCTAATAGCATTCTTATAAAAGACTAGGTCCTGAGCTCTTGTCCCAGGAACTGGAAATTCATTTCAGCCACAGATTCTAAAGCTTACGTGTTTCTCTCAAATAAAAACTTGCTGTAATTTTTAAGCCACTAGCCCTTAAAATATGCTGTAATTAATAGACAGTGTACTTCTAACGATTAATTTCCTATTTTACCTTAAAATTCTGTGAATGAACAATAATTTCAGCCTATATAGAATAAATGTGATCTTCATCTAGCTGAAGTAGCACTCATCATATTTGGTTGTCTTTTGTCTTGTGCTAAAAAAGCATGAAAAAATTGCCTATACAACTTTTTTATGCTTTATTTCAAACCAAGCCCAAATCCTTAATAATGTAGCAGGTGGTTCATGTAATGAAAACCTAGTATTTTCTCCAGCAGCCTGTAATTTTTTTCTTGCTTTTAGATTTGCCAAAGACCTTTGTACATTGTTGCCCATCTCTAAAACACACTCTACACAACACATACTACATAATACATATAATATACACAACAACCAACCAAAAAAGCCCCAAAAACCCACAAACAAACAAGCAAACCAAACCAAACCCCCTTCCCCCCCCAAAAAACCCTTTGAAACTGCTTTTCCTATGTACACATTTCTTAGGTAACAACAAAAGTCAAAACATTGGCATTTTCTCCCATGAAGGACTCTTAGTTTAAGTAAGAAACAGATGGCAAAGCTACTCGAGAGGTAATTATTAACTTGGTAAATGAATCACAGTGAAGCTCCTGCTTCATTTTGATAGTTTTGGGAACATACTGGGCCAGACAATTTGCAACAGTTGAGGAATCAACCCACTAGGACAATAGATATGTGAAAACTATTTGTTAGCAAATTGGGCATGTAAATGTCCAAAAAGACTACAGTTCAATGCAGCTTTTTCTTCACTAAAATTCCTCCTATTCCTACAAGAGGAAACTTTTAAACTTCTGAATAATTAAGTACCATTTGAAATGACTGACACTTACTAGGTTCATAGTAATCCACTACAGTCACTGAAGCATCTTGAATATTTGCCACCTTGAAGTCTCTCACAGATGGAATATCCACACAAACCTGTGTTTCATTTAGCTAGAAAAACAGAAGAGAAACATCCTGAGAACCCTGGAGATGGTGGCTTCATGGAAGAGGTAAGGACTTTTAGCTCAGTGGTAGTACATTTCTAAAGGCTTAAGAGTCAGGATGCATATAAAGATCTCATTTGCAGTCATTTTGGTCAAATTACAGACTTCTTGAAACATCTGCCTTCTCATGTGTGATTTTTAAGAGGCCTAATTTAGAACCCCTCACAAATACAATTAGTTGCACCTATCCAACCAGTCTCACTAAAAAACAGAAGAACTATTAATTCCATGGAAATAGCAGATGTTGATTTCCTCAAAGAATACAATCATAATGTCTCGCCAAATTTAAGCCTAACAATGTCAGAGTCAAGATTAAAATCACCACAAACACATTTCTTTGTTATTTCCAACTTACAGAGTCTAAGTATAGGTTGACTTTTCCATTCTCTTTTTCCACCTTCTTAACTGTATTGTCCAATGGAACAAAATCTGATGACACAGAGAAACCACTGAGTAAGCCAACCTCCATGAGGACCATACCACTACTGGGAGCCGTGCCAGAACCAAAGTACCTTTTCAAAACACAGAGACAAAAGAAACTTTTAGTAGAAATACAGTAGCCCACTCTCCAAAGAAAACATTTGATCTTTAAGTCCCAACTAATGAAGTAATAACACTTAAGAATATTTAGGAAACAAATGGAATAAAATACTGACAAGAACATGTCTAATGATAAAGAGTTAATAATTAATTTCTCAATTATTTTTCCTGCTAATTTTAGCCACATATGCAAAAGCTGGTTTAGTTCTGAGAAAACTGTAATACATAAATCATGAGAGAGACTACACTGACTCCATAAGGAACTTTCAACTGGCATCTATTAGTACAGGTTTATATTACAAATACGCAGAAGCTATTGCACTTAAACACATTTCAAAAGAAGCAATTAAGAAACTGCTGTAGGAACTCTTGTACTGAAATATATGTATTTCCTCTTATGGATGCTTTGTTTTGCTTTTATTCATTTTGGAGGCCAAGATACAGGTGTATACACCAAAGAGGTCTCCCAGACCTTTTCAGATTTCCTTCACAGAGACTGATGGTTCCATTAAAAATGTTATCACCAAATTATTTCTCAAAGTTTCAGTTTTACAATGCATAGCCATGTTATTAATCCACATTTGGAAGAAGATTTAATGAGTTGAGTCCCTTCTTTTTTCTTAAATAATGCTTATTAGTATATCTTCTTCCAATGTGAAAACCAGATGCTGGAGTAGAAGTTTGCTCTGTTGAGCAAGCCTTGCACACTATGGTGCATAATAGATGTATCAAAATGTATTTATGGTGCTCTGTGCTACAAGTGTCACCTAAATGACCTGCAAAAGATTTTACTGCTTTAAATAAAGCAGGTAGCAGAAAAGTTTCCCTGGCCTTAGCATGGAAGGTAAATGATTATTGTTCCACTAAAATAGAAGTGTCTCCAATCCTCATTTCGAAAGCCTGGCAGTATTGAAAGTAATTAAACTATTTCTTTGTAGAGCTGGGTAGTTAAAAAAAAAAAAAAAATAAAAGGGAAGAGTTGCTTTCAAAGCAATGCTGTTAAGCCTGGCTGATTCAGGGCAGATACAACTTTGAAAGAAATACAGCACAACCGCTGACTTCAGTTGGCTCACAAGATTAGAAACAAATGAAACCATCTGTTCGATGATGTGCTGTGCCAAAGTAGCTGCTATTGAAAACAAATAACTGAGTTGGAACTGGATGTAATTATTTCTGCATAATTACCAATAAGAGGAGAGTAAAATACCCAAGATGTCTAGCCAGCCTGGGGTGCTACTAAAACACCAACAGGGAACCAAACTATCTTGGTACTGTCAAGGAGTGAATTAGATATATCCCTAGAATTTATGAGGATCTGGCTCTCATAAAAGGAAGAGAGGCAGCCTCGGGGGTGGGTTGTGGTACCATCCCTTCAACTCCATGGTCTCTTAAAAAAGGAAAAAAAAATCATCATGCAAGAATGACCAGTAAGAGAAAGACAGACTTGAAACTTGTACCTGAAGAAAACTGATATTTTCAGTTGAACTTTATGTTTCAGCTCATCAGCAATACAAGATCAGGGTGAGACCCTCTCACAGATGATACAAAGAAGAGAAAACAAAACCAAGCTAGTGTAGGCAGAAAGCAGAAATGAGAGAGTAAATAGAACCATCAGTGATCAGTTTTCCATGTCTGGAAAAGGCATGTGGGCAATAAGACTTAGATAAAACTAGAAGTCCTGGGTATCTGCCTCCCAGAGAGTGAGCTAGCTCCTCTAACCAAGAACCACTTCAATTTGAATGAGATATCATCTGCTTTAGTGTCATAAATAATACCCAGTTAAGATGACCACAGCCAACCACTATCAAGCTGGCTAAGAGAAGGTGGATATTCTCCAGATTAAAGAAAAGAAACAACTTGAGAAGTTGAAGCCTTCAGTATCTAATTATATTATCTATTATATCCACAGCTAGATGCATACCCACAGCTAGATATACATATGCACTCAGTGAGATTTCAGCAGCCTTTCTGTATTGGTTTCTCCACTAGAAAGCCACATCATGTTATAAAGATCTTAAGTAGGCCAACTTTAAACTAATTTAGGAATATAGATAAGGTATATATTATATACAATTTATGAGGAAAAGAAGAGGAAGACAACTAGTCTATCAAGCTCAGCAATCAGAGATGAAGCTGTAGCCTAAGCAATTTAAACAGACTTACTCAAAGTACCAGTCCACTTCCCACAATAAGAGTTGATGGAACTGATGTTGGAACTAACTAAATGTTCCAGGTAGTCTCTTGAAGCTGCTTTTCAATGTCACTAGACTTCCCCCTATTCTTTGAACACTTTGCAATTAAAGCATCACCACCCTAGAGGTTTCCCAAAGAGATGGAGCACTTCTTCTCTGTATTTTAAGTGAAAGGTCTTACCTAGAGAGTCAGATTGCCCAGAAAAAACTTAACCCCAAACCCAGCATGTAAACCCTTCACATGTCAGGAGTTTGTGCTAGACTTTAGAATGCTGTTGACACTTCATAGAAGAGTTTAAAAGAGAACAAGTCCCTTCTGTTTCAAGAGCTCTCATGTGTCTCTGCCCACCATCTGTGTCACTGAATTGGATATTAGAAACATATAAAAACAGAGCCTGCTGGATTTATGCCTGCTGGCTATTTCCCAAATTAAATCAATCCTCTGTACTGAAATCATATACTCTATAGCTGATTTTTTGTATGATGGTGTCACCTAGAGGCTCCATCTCCAGTCACAGCTCCCTTGTGGTAGGCAGAGCGTAAGAATAGTTCTAGGCACACAGTGTAAAAAGCTTAAATAAATAGCAAAAAGAGGGTGTGGATGAAAGGCATGTAAGGGTAATCATAGTGGATCAGGTGCTACTTTGCAAATCTTGCCTTTACAAGGAATGTACCAAGATGTTACGTACATAATATGTATAATGTCACAAGAAGAAAATAGTGTTCCTAGAGGAAGTATTCACAAACAGATGAAATCCTTAAATACAACAAATGCAGTCATCTCAACAATAGATAATAAAAGACAGAAGACAAAAAAAATAAATACATATATATAGAGAGAGATAAAATGTCCTATAGGGTTTCGTATGAAATATGCAGTGGTCTTTAACTACAACAGGAAATGCATACTGAAGAAACTGCCAGAAAACAAACACCTTCAAATGTACCTTTTAAATATATGCATGAGCACTTCCACAGCAAGCAAAATGGAGGTACAAAACAGTCAAAGAAATAACTTGATTGACTGGCTGATCTAGGAATATGCAGTTCAATGTCACCTATTCTGTGATGCAAATTCTATCCAGGTAACACCAGGTGGCTGTTCTGTGGTCCCTGAGATGATACTTGAGCAGTCTCAGTTCTCAGTAGCTAATTACTGAACAAGAAACATCACCCCAGATGCAAACATTCTCCCATATCTTCCTGCCCCCTCCCCCTTATTCAGCAAAAAAGAACAGAATTAGCCTGAGTGGAAAACTTACCACCTCTTTCAAATCTAGAATAATCTATTATATTCTATTACCAAATTCTTAACTACTGGTGAATGAAAGACCACAAAGATAGTTGCACAATAAGGCAATGTGAATTTATCATTATGTAAATATTTGACTCCTGCCAAAATTGTTCTGAGTGAAGTTAATTATAAAGACGAACAAAGAATGATTACTTTACTTAATGGTGTTTTCAGCACTTCAGAACTTCCTTCTCTCTTTACAAAAAGAAGTATCTACTTCTGTATCAAAAGCAAAGGATTCTTTTCATGAAAGGTAAAAGTAATAGGCCCTTGTCACAGTTTGCTACTCAAGTTAGAATGCAGAGACACTGATTTAATTTTCAAGTCTGTTCACACTCTTCCCTATAGCTCAAAAGCACTTGCACCAAAGAAACCTTTGAGATCTTTTTCTTGTATTTCACACAAACTCTTCCACATACCTCTAACATTTAGGGTACCTCCATCTTCATGCATACTAGTAAAAAAATATCACCTGGCCAGCAAAAATTGATTTATGAATTGATCCTTAGTTTAACTACTATCATTTCAGCAAAGTAATTTCTATTTTCTTCAGATATACATTTATATCCCATACATTAGTAAATTCATACAAACAAACAGATAATTTAATTTATTTAAAGTAATCTAAAGTTGGTATATACAAGGATGCGTATGAGATGCTACAACTGATTTACGTACCTTGTGCACACATTCAAAGTCAAGTGGTTTTTATCATCCTTATCATCTTTTACATCAACATTCAAGTCAAAGGCTTCTTGACTTTGGACAGATCTGAGCCTCTGATCGCTGAGTTTTGTGTTGTACATAACATTGAGCTGTGGATTGCAAGTACAGACATCAGGTGACATGTAAAGCAAATCAGTGTGGCTTAAACACTAAGTTGCTAACACCATAAGGCCAGAGGAGTGTTCACATGAGAAAACACACGTCTGCACAGACCTGCTAGACTATAACTGACTTACTAACCTATAACTTGGACAAGTCCCTGTCATACCTTAAAATTTGGGCTGACGATTTTCCATTTGCTACCTGAAACCATTGTAGAAGGATGGTGATTTTCCAGAAGCACTTTTCTTTCCTTTTTCTTTAGCCAAGCAAAATGCATATTGGGGTCTTGCAAGGGGAGTTATTTTAGCCACCTTCTGCTTATTTTTCTACTAAAAGCAAAGAAGAATCCCCTCACTATGCTATGTGTTTTATCTGGATGACTGAGGGAATCATCTTTAATTTCTGATTTTTGCTTTTGCTGCCATGTCTCTCACTTTTTCATACAAAAATTATGCTCCTTCTTTCAATCTCTACACATAACTCACATTGCCCTGCCCAACATTGCTGAATTTAGTATGCTGTATGAATGCAGAGCCAATTCTGTAGAGGCCCTCTGCACAACTGCAGTGCAACTGTGAAGATTTATCATGTACAACTGCTCCACAGGAGAAGGCAGTACCAAGGATGAAACCAATCTAGAAAGCCTGCCAGCTGAAGGCACACAAAAAGCAGTGCCTCAACAATCTGTCACCATAGAAACAAAACTGTTTTAACTTTTGCCAGAAAAAGCTAATGAATGGGAATTTACTGCCAAGGCAGGATGTTCTGAAACCACATACTGAACAGGTCAGTCAGCTAGTATTTTCATGGAATAAGCTATTGCTGTTACAGTCTGACTTTCTTTTCCCTATTTCTCATGACAATGAAGGAAAACGTTTCCACAACACAGAGTTTAATTAAAGCCTTCTTCTGTATACACACACTTTGGGGACAGAAGGCTATTATACAGAAACTCACATTAAATTAACAAAATGAGCAACTGCATTTCTTAACTTCTAAAAGGCAACTGCCAAAGCTGAAGGCAGAACTGGTCCAGTCTTATGTACAGTGCAACCAGTTCTGGTGAGAGGCCCAAGGAGAGAAAGCTAAAAGCTAGTGTTCTGCATGACAGTGATGCTTCTAATAGTAGCTGACACTATCAACTGCACTACACTTCTAAAAATATGGCACATTTATAATCCCCTAATCAATGCCTATCCTTTTTCTTTTCAACTAGCAGCATAAATGAGCTTGACTGAAGATGTGAATTCATTGAAAACATCTGCAATATTTTCTGTCCCTTTTTGAGTACTCAACATCCCTTCAAACGGTAATGGAGAAATATGTGTGCATTTCATCATGTACCTATTTCAGAACCATCACGCTAAATAACATTCAGTCCTCTGCCTAAGTCCAGCAAAAATACATTGAGTGGAAAAACCAGTCAGTGTTTCCAGTAATGAGTAACAGGGAATTCTGAAGTTTCTTCCTCATTCCCTCTCTATACCTGATCAGGAGATCGAGGAGATTTTGTTCACCTATCCACTTTGCCCATACCTACCCTTGTTTGAGCCTGTCCATCCTCCCCTTGTTGCTAGTTCTAGATTTTAGTGGCATTCTCCTTCCTTCCAAGAAGACATGGGCCATGCCAATTATTTCAGTCATGTGTCAAGACTAGTTGACAGTGGTTCTCAACAGCAAAAAGGTGTTTCTTTCAAGACTTTCAGCAGGCCTCCTAGGGAGGATTGCTTCTTTGACTCCTTTCTCTAGAGCATCTTTCATAATACCCTAACCCATCCTCTCTCCCCTCTTTCAGAGTGTCTTAGGTCATGCATGGCATATACCCAATCAATGGAGAGATGAGCCAGGAAACTTTGTTGACAGCAGGACCAAAAAGCTGCAAGTAAATGTCTGCCTTTAGAATCGTAATAGCAAAAATAAATACATTTTATGAGATCCTTAAGGGTCAGGAGTGAATGCACTGCCAACTTGCACACAGACAGTGAGACTTCACCAAAAAAAAAAGGTGGTTTTTTTTTCTAAGAATCCATTCTGTTGGGAAAGCACGATGTTTCCATTAGTGGATTTCATCTTGTGTTGTGTGATATTTAAATGAATTCCTGTTTTGACATGCTACATTTGGTGAGAAAGTCAAATCCCAGAACAGTGATTCTTACCACTGTATTCTGACAGGCCCAAGACAATGAAACCCAGCTGAAGAAATGTGATTGAAATGTCATATGCTATCTGATCTATTAAATCTGATCCAGACCTATCCTATGTCTGGGAAAAAGAGAAATTTCATTCAATGTCCTCAGATCTCTTTCTTTTAGAATATCAGACCTGCCAAAGGAAGTAGAAGGAAAAAACTTATCTCAGCAAAGACAAGCTTTTGGAGGAACAACAGGGTGTTAAGAGCAATATTCTGAATCAAGTCACAGCATCTCTGACTCAAAGCTTCAGGAAAAGAGGCAACAGCACAGTGACCTAAATGAACAAGGTAATCTAGCCTTGGTTCCTGAACAGCAATTCTTTGTGATCACATCTCCAGGTTCATGCAACAAACCAGGAACTTAAACCCTGGTGTTATATATCCCCAGGGAGTGCTCCCACTACAGTCAACTGGCAATTCTTGGTGGAAGACTTCTGCCCAGTCTTCACCAGACATGCTGGTTTGAATGTGAAATTTTCCTGCTGGAAATAATGTAATGGGAACCAATGTGTTTGTTTTCACAAAAGGTATTAATTTCAACAAATCAGTGTTTTCCAGCAAGAAACAAAAGTTTTTCATCAGCTCACCTGACAAATTAACTGACAATATCAGGGAGTATTTCTCAACAATGAATAGGGTTAAGTAGTCTTAACTGTTCTGGAGCCCCACTTTGTTACATTCCATAAAAACACATACATGGGCACACTAAAACCACAGATGTGTGAAAGCAGTCCTGCTGAGATGTTCATTCCTATCTTGGCCTGCAAGGCTGAATCTAAATTATCCTCTGAAACTTTTGAACTTTGCTGTAAACTTTGTTTGTACTTCTGGGAATTAATAAACACGGATTGTGATTTATGGCACTGTGGGTTTTGCAGACTGGTGGTGAATGAATGAGGCTTATCTCCAGCTGCTGTTCACTGCTGATAGGCAGCTGTGAAGACTTCTTTGAAAAGGTGTTTTATCCCAAAGCATATTTACCAACCATCACCAGGCTTTTTTAGCTTCCCAGATGCATAAGGACACTAAAGTGAAGGACAGATTGGACGGAACTTGAGAGAATCTGATCTGGCATAAAACTTGGAGACAGGCTTTGGATCAGCATTCTCAAGTATGACTAGTAGTCCAGTAGGAACTCTTGTTTTGCAGCCCAGTCAGCAAGTGTAAGTTTATACTTTCAACAAAATGAGTCTCTCATGTTCAGAGACAAGTCTTTCTGCTAGCTTTTCCAAGGTCTGCCCTTTCACCTGTGTGGCTGCAACCAATTGTCATGGAGAGGGCACCAGGGAAGTGAGATCCACTGCTGGCCATGTCAAGTTAGATCCAACACTGTTTTCTTCTGATATGGTACTTCTCCTTCCACTTTCTGCCATGCCTACACTTTTGGTGTCTATTACTGCTTGAGGTTTTTAGGATCCCTTAACTCTGTTTTTCATGCTATTTCAGAACACTGTAGAAGTTGCTGCAGAACCTAGCTGTAATAATCTCTTATTTTTAGTTTTTGTTGCTTTCTACTTCAATGAAAGGAAAATAACTCTTATAACTAGCAACACAATCTTATTCTGTACTGATCTCTGCCTTATTATGGTTTACCACAGGTTCTCAATGAGGCACTTCTGCCTAGTCCACATACCTGTTTTACTCTGAACTCTGTGCCTGCCAGTGTGCCACTGCAGTCCTTTGTCTTGCAAACAGACATTGCATTCTGCAGGATGGGGCTGTTTTGATACAGCTCTGGCTCATGGAAGTCCCCCAAAACTGTCAGTAATCCAGCAGTACATAAAGGGCCACGCCATTGTTCAGAAACAATGACAGGAATAATCCATATTTTGTTCACAGCATTCCTCAATTAGTGATGTGCTTTGCTACTGATTTAAGACCTTTTGGAAGACTGTTCCTATGAACATGTTTTATAAAGCTTCCAAAATACACCTTCCTTTCAGAAGGCATATCTTCAGCAACAATACCTACCTGATCACCTGCATTGCCTACCTGAAAGACAGCAAATCCCATTCCCTCTGCTGACACTGTAATTGCCATTTGCTGTGCAGGGGGAATCTGAAAGAAAGATGAATAAACCAGTATTTTTGAAGTACATTCAGTCAGCAGACTTTACGAAAGAATTCCTCACTCTTTACAGTACCTCCTTAGTCTGAAGCAGGAAACGGTTTCGAGTATCAATGGAGAATGTTTCTGGCATTTCCAAAGAAGGGGCTGTCACTGTTATAGCCATTTCTGTTTTGCTTGCTGCAGTGAGAGCTGCAAACAGACTCAAGGCTTGCAGAGCCACCACCGTGTCCTGTTGAGAGAAACAAACCCTTCAGTACTGAAAAGAAGGAGCCAGCACAGCACACAGACCATGCCTTGGGGAGCTCTTAGTCCCTGCATGGACCCATTTGTTGATTTTACTGGAATCTTCCTGCAGCCACCTCCATATCTCTGGATTCCCCTGGCACGAAGAACCCAGCTCAGAACAGAGAGAAACACAAGACAAGAAGTCAGCGACTGTGGAAATGGAAAATGAGGTGAGAGCCAGCTAAGGAAGTTTTCCTCTTGTGCAAGGTACGGGCAACACGTGACAAGCTGAAAGACACAACAGTCAGAATTACACACCAACCATGGAGAAAGACACAGAGGAAAGTAAAAACATTGCTACTTTCTAGATTTATTTAGTGACAATGCATTAAGTACTCAGTACTGCACAGGAGTTTTTCAGGGTGCCTTGATCATTGACACAAAAGCTACAGGTGTGAAAAATCATTAACACTAATTTTAACAAAAGGCTGAAATTAATTTTTGTCAGACACTCAGCAACAATTTCAAAGGGTTTCAGCCCAGTTTACCCTCTGTATTTGATCCAAAGGTTTTGTACAATTGTTTAACCACTGCAGAATACACTTACAAACACACTGTCATATATGTATCTAAAATTGTTTTTTTTATCTTTATGAGTGATTGTAGGCTTAGGTCTCCAGGTTTTGAACACAGGAGGCAGTGTTTGGACGTTTGGTCCAGCACAGTTTAGGGAATGAGAATTTTAACATCCACTATTTTCTGGGAAAAAATATAGTAATCTATAGTAATTAGAATTATGTCTCTAATCTTCTCAGGGATTTTTACTGTTCATGAAGTTCATTTTGCACGTATTTTTATCCAGTCAGAGTGAAGAAATTTGCCTTTCAGGTTTGGCATACAGATACTTTGTTTATTATTAGGCCACTTCTAGTAACAAAATTCTAACATAACAGGAATTCATTCACTACTACATGTGACTGTGCCATACCTTAAGGGGCTAGCATGTGCTGACTATTCCCTCTAACTGATAAAAAAACCACTCTCCTTCCCATGCTACATCCTTGTCTGAAATGACCTGCTTCACTGATTTCTTAAAATGCAGAAAGCTCAGCTGATTAGCAACTGCAAATTCACAATAAGCTGTATCATGTATACAGATTATGGTGAATTACTACACCCTAACTTATAAAGCATCACACATGCAACTTAATACTTTCCTCCTTATTGTTCAACAATATATTAAGTTTCTTATGTAATAAACTCATGGGAGGAAACACTCCAAACATTATTTTTTAAAGAAATCTTAGAAGTTAAGTAAAAAAAATATGGAGTCATTTCTACAAATTAAAAAAGGCATCTAGCAAGACATTGGAGCAATTTTGAAATCAAACAGTTTAGACTATGGAAGAACAAAAGGATTAAATTAATTTCTAAATTTTACTCTCAAGGGTAAATTATATGTTGCTAGATTTTCAAGCTTTCAAGTAAAATAGGTTTCTAGAGAATAGAAAAAAGCTTTTTAAACTCATTTAGTGCTTCTATCAACCTCTCCAAATAATAAGCAAGAATCAACACATTAGGAAAGCACTAATACCGCAGGGGAACCAGGCTGGTTCTTAAATTGCATTTTACTCAGAACACATTTCTCTCAGATTAATACCAACCAACATCTGAAAATAATGAAGGACAGCCTGTACACCTTGGTACCAAGCAGCATGATGAAATGTGACATTTTACTGTGACCAGCATTTGTAGTTAATTTAAAAGCTAGTTTAAACCAATGCAATCCAAAGTACTATCTAACTTTTTGGATGCCAGCACAGCTTACAAGATGTGGCTTCAATAACATGGAAACTTCCTGGAGATAGTGAAGATTTTCCAAATTTCATGGCCCATCAAAAATCTATGCAATAATAAGGACAAAGTACATTATTAAGTTAAGACCAACTGCCAGCAGAGGGATTAGGTTAGGCTGTTTTTCTAAAACCTACTCCCTTCAGTTAAGGGCTAAGTTAATAGCCTTTCAGGAGTTTGAGGACCCACACATGGTAAGAATAAAAAGAGACTTCTCTCCTTGGAAAGGAAGAAAGCATAGATATTCATCATACTTATTTCAAAAATACGTTCTATTACTTTTCCATGGGCACTACTATTTCTTCTTTATTTGTTATTAGTACATTATATAAAGAAGGTCTCCCTCTAATTCTCTTTTCTCTTAGACTTGCCAAAAACACTAAAACTGGCAGTTCAGGTGTAAGATGCCAATAATGCAAGCTTGTACATAACCAAAGCTGATACAAAACAAAATTCAGTAATTATTATGTAAGAATGGTCCTTTTATATTTTTAAATATACACTGCTTGTTTAGAAAGTATACCAAACCCCCTTAAGACATTACCTGAGTAGATGAAAATCCCCCAAGGTGATTTCTTTGATGACTTAACCATTTCATAATAGGGATCCCCTCAGCTAATCTGTCTTGATGAAAGTGAGAGAGCAGAGCATATGCTGCAAGTTCAATATCAATGGACCGTGGCTGCCATGAGTCAGAAATTTCAGAAGCAGGTGTTACCCAAAAACGAAATTCTCCTGTAAAAGGAACCAATAATAACCTCAGATGCACAGACTGAAGTCTTTGGATTTCTGGGCAAGTCTTAGGGGAAACCTCTTCATTAACGCTTACACATGGGCTCTAGAAAGGATCTATGACATCATGTTAATGTTTAGGTGCGTGTTCCATAAAAGACTGACTTAAGGACTTCCTCAGCAACATTTGAATCTAGATACAAAAAAAGCTGGAATCCAAATAGTTGCTCAACTGATTTCAGTGAACTTTACACTGATCCTTTCCTTGTCACCTGAAGTGCTCACATAAAGGAGCCCTTCTGAAAAGGCCACCTTGTTGTTCCAGTGCTCCTTTCTCTCAGGACCAGAGAAGACACCTCAAGCAGCACAGGTGCTCGACAGACTCATTCTTGAATGAAGCCATCCCAAAAAAATGACCTCTTCCCAGAAGTGACTGTCCCAAAAGGTCTAACTCAGTAAACATAGATGGACACCCAAAAGGCTCCGTTGCTAGGCTACAACATAAATTCCTTTGGATTTTTCAAGACAACAGTTACTATTTTGAGCCAAAAACTTCCATTTCTTATACTCCATATGTTCTTCCCCCAAATTAGGAAAAAGAATTCAGCTGAACTTGAAAGAGATTAAATATACTGAGATGATTGGTCCCCAGAGAAAGTGCAACAGACCTCTGTATTGCCTTACAGAAAGTCCAATACTTCACCTCTTCTTTCTAATACTCATTGCTCCCCAATACCCTCCTGATCTCCCCAAACTACACTGGAATAGTTAACTTCATCCATCTCTCTTTAACCAGGCTGATCATAAGAGTGTGCATAATAAAATAGGAAAACTGACAAGTCAAGTCGTTCAACAGCATCAGGAACACGGTAACTGAGAATGAAAGCCCAAGCCTTGTTGTGAACTGTCACTCATTTATGGACACTTCTTATTAAGGCTGTCTTGGAACTTCTTAGCTAATTGTCTATATCATACTCTGAACAGACTTGAATTCTGAACACACAGCTGTAGATATATGATATACATTTTTAAATTTGACAAAAATCTATCTGTACAACTGTGTAAGATACTTGTGCAGTACCTTGGCGTTCTGCTCTCTGGTTCAGCATATTCAGTGCTTCCTTCGCTCTTGTACTTTTTGCCCAGGACAATGCGTATGTCACAAGTGCCAGTGTGTAATTATCTGAAATGCCTTCTTCTAATTTATCTTCTAGAAAGTTTGTGGCAGTCTTGATGGCATAAGCATGCTGGAAATGAAGATAATATTGAAGAATGTACAGTGAATAAAATATATCTTGGAATAGTAAAATGTAAAAGAAAAATTTGTACTGAACCAGAAAAATTACTAGCCCCAAACCACAGCCAAGAAATAATGAAAATCTCTTTCAGATCACAGACAAATCTCAAAGGCAAGCCTTTTGATCTAGCACTGTCTTTATGAAAATGAGTAATTTCAATTAGATCAATTGGAATGGCTTAACATCTTTAAGACTAGCTCCCCCCAAGAAATTTCTTTGCAAGTTCTTGGACTCAAGTCATGACAGTATTCTTGCTAACAGAAACTGCCTTTAGATTTTGCAAATATAATACTGAAGGGCTTAACAAACTTTGTATTGCTTTGAATAGGTAAGAGATGTTTAACAAAATGAGGTTAAATTTTGTCTGTGTTCAAATATCCCTCTATTTCTATTAACTTCCAAGTGTTTGCCAGGTACTATGAAAAATTTATGAAGCGTTCTTGTAACTATGAATCATATTTATGAATTCCAATACCTGTTTATCTGGGAATCCTAGGAGGGATGACATGATGTAAGCTGTGAGAGTAATTGGATTATTGGTGCCTCCTTGAAGATCACTGTGTAACACCTTCCCAGGCTCCTGGAACTCTCCATTTAATTTCTGATGACGGACAATCCATTTAGCTGTATCCATGAGTACATCTTCGTCAATATCTATGAACTGACGAGCTTGAAGGAAACATCTCAATACAAAAGCTGATAACCTTGGGGAAAAGGTTCATCAGGTAAGTCAAAATTAGCCATGCATTACAGCTTCCTCTGTTTCAGATGATATAAGAATGCTATAAAGCATTATATAAAGTAAGGTGTTCTACACACCCCCACCAAGCAGAGCAAAATGCATACCTCACCCAGATAAGCAAGTAGACTAAACTTAATCTACCAAAAAATGAAGATATGTCCTTTTTCCTGAAGATCACCCCTTCTGTAGCTATGTTTCAAAAATAAATACAGAGTATAGACTCCGAGTCTGCCAGCACAAGCATGTCTTTATTCAAACATTGCTCTCCTGCCTTCTGCTGCTAGACAGGAGTTATAATTTACATAGTAATGCAGTTACAGGTGTGATGTTAATTACCACGACTACCCCTGTAATGACATCCTTGAAACAACCTTTGTTGTTTTACTATTAATCTCACATTAATCACCTCGACTCCCTTTTTTGCAAATGTGCATTCATGTAACTTGTCACTGCACTATTTAAGTACTAGAGTTGCCAGTACAGGTAAACAATCTTCATCTTCCTATCCATCAATACTGAGTCAAAGGCAAATACTGCTGATGTCAATGAAAGATGCCCACTGAGTCTAGAAGAAAGTCTCATTCAGTGGCACAGTAACAGGGACAGAAGCAGGTACTGAAATACATAAGTACATCTAAACTGAACCAGGATTAGCAGAACAACGTTCTGGAACCTCTCTCCGTTCTCCATCTGGCTTCCACAACTATGCTCTGTATGCTTCCTAGAGTGAAACTCAGCACTGAAAAGACTTTTTCAGCTGTGTTTGCAGTCTCAGTAAAAGGAAATGTGACAGATGCAAGTAGAACAAATTTTTACCACAAGTAACTCTGTTTCACCCCCTACAAAATGTCTCAGTCAGTCTTCAGCTTCCAGGACAGAGATAACTGATAATCTGATCGAAGCAGTGATAATCACATAGACCTAAATGGTTTCAGTCAAGTGCAAGAATAACTAATTTAATTGTTATTCTTCATTCCTTTGAGAAAAGCAACAGAAAAAACTTTCAGACTAAACTATTTCCCTGGTTAAAATAAAATAATTCATCTTCATAACTCCTTTTTTCTTTTTTCAAAATTAAAAAGCCTTGCCCTAATAATGCCTTTAACAATACATTATCCAGCAAGAAAGACCTCAGAGTTGGCCTAAACACCTAATGAAAACCAGGCAGAAGGCTAATACAGCTGGAAACTTTCACCAGCTCCACAAAAACTTTTCAGATGCAGGGAAAATATCTAAAATACTAAAATTCCACAACGATTCTGGCAGAAGGACTCACCATGTGCTCCCAGAGGAATCTTCATTTCCAAAGGCACTAAAAGAGCCATCATCCCTCTGGAAAAGCAGCTCTCTTTGGTAGCCTGAAGTGGAAAAATAGAGACAGGTATTGAACACTTTCCTCTCATATGGGTTCCAGCACAAACTGGAACTGAAATTGCTGATATGAAGCAAGGCACTTTCTAAGGCTGAGAAGGGCACACCTTAAGTTTGCATTTCTTAAAAACCTCCCAAATATGCAGGAACACACAAAACTATGTAGAAAATGATGAGGAAGTGGGCAGCAATAACACGAAGGATCCAGCTACTAAAGGAGAACCAGAAACTCCAGCAGCTGCTCACCAGCCGCCCAAACGGGGCAGAGATGTGCTCCCACACACCTGGGGGGTCCCAGGAGCAGAGCAGAGATGCAGCTATAGCTCATTGCTTCATCATTTTGGGGATTTGCGTACCTATAGAAGTGCTCTATCTTTACAGCAGAAGGAAGGACAAGCAAATATTAAGTCTTTTCCAACTGGAAAGGGAAGGCTACAAATGCTGCTTGAAAACCAAGCCTCCTCTTCAGGTGGCTTTTGCCAAATCAGTAGGCTTGCTATCAGAAAAAGCAAGCTGGAAGAGGTTGCTCTGAAATGAGTGAAAAATTTCAAAAGACCTGAAGATCCTGAATTCAAGAGAAGAACCATTTAAAATGTTTTCCTAAGATTTTCTCAATATCCTGAACAAGTGCAGCTATCTCCTGACTGCACGACATCCATAATAAAAGGGCCTCAAAGGCTTACTGGCTGCCACAACCACCAGTAGTATTCTCATTTGTAGATGACTTCTGTACAGAACCAGTGTTCATTCTGGTTAGAAATGAAGAGTTCCTATGATATGCTACTCACTGTAGTTTCTGGTAGCTAAGGCCTTTCTTCCCTTACATTTTGCCTGCCATTTATGAATCCAGGATAGTAGCAGAATCTATTTATAGCATTTCATAACTGTCTTCAGTTGCGAGTTTGTATTCTCTTACCAACTGTCAGAGGTGGGGCAGTTATCTCCTGTTAATTGGCCACCTGATAAAACCAGGTGGGGCAGTTCTCTTTCTCTATTCCACAACCAATCCTCCCTCAAGGAGATATCTTTGGTTAATGGGCCATTGAGTCTCATTGTGAGATGCTCCGCCCAGGGGGAGGAGCCAAGCATTCCTACATGGATAAAATCTGACATCTGGAACCCCTCAGGGAGCCTTCTCCCACTGGATTTCCAGAGGAAGACCAGGCCCATCTACACCACCACTGGACCTTCAGAGGAAACCTACATCTTCTACAAGATCACTGCTTCAACAGAACCACATCCAGCAGGACTGCAGGCACCATTTAATGGGACTGTTACCAACACCCTGACCAGCAGGGTGCCAGGTGGTATTCTGACTCTGTCACTGGTTTCTTTTCTTATAGCGTTTGAATTTTTAATTTTCCTAGTAAAGAACTCTTATTTCTATTCCCTTATCTTTGCCTGAGAGCCCCTTAATTTCAAAATTTGGAGGGAGGGAGTTTACACTTTCCATTTCAAGGAAGGCTCCTGCCTTCCTTAGCAGACAACTGTCTTTTCAAACTGAGACAATAACACATCTTTTCTTTCCCTCCACTTTGTCTTCTCCCTTGGTTTGACTATTTTAGCTATCATAATTAAGAAAGTATACTCATTAATCAAAGACCTGATAGATACAGACACAATACAGAATCAGACAGGCAGAAAGAAAACTCTCAGGCAACCACCAGTTAGTCCTACACAAATTAATTAATTTACTGAAATATGTCCCATGAGGTCCATGCAGCTACAACTGTAACTACAACCCTGAAAAACGTTCCTTGCTGTCACTGATAAAGGATTAATCACCCACTTCCATACCGTCCTGAGTGTAGATAGACAGTGAGTGAACCGTACCCCTAATTACTGAGGAACAAATGGCCTGGTCCCTCAATCTAAGTGCCAGGATAAGATTAATTCCTAGTCATGGTCTGTCTGTAATAGAAGAGAATCAGAAATAGAGCTGTGAATCTGCTACAGTATATCTGGGTACTTTCCCATGTAACTCCAGTAGCAACATATCTAGCTTTTGGGTCTTCTTTAGAAGAATTTGCAATAGAAATTTTTGCTTTAATATAGGGGGTTTATTATGTATTTAGCATGACAGTGGCTAGTTACATCACTAAAACTGGTGAATCTTTTCAGATACAGACATACCTGTCATCTCAGTTAATGATACTAAGTAAAGCACTCTTAAATGGAAGGAAAAAGGAGGAGGAATGAGTGGCATTTCTCCCCAAGAAAAGCAAAAGTCACTGTCAAAGTCTAAGCCTCCAAATAATGTTCTATGAGGAGAACAAATACATGTATATATACGAACAGACTGCTTCCTCTTCAAAAGTATCTGACTGCAAGGCCTGAAAATAAGGTCTCCCACTTTATTTTGCAGAACTGGCAATATACAGCAATAAGTATTATAATCACCATCCTGCTGGTAGTACAAAAGCACTAGACTACAACTTTCAGCCTGCTTAACAAAGACTGCCGGGCAGCCCTTACACAGGCACAAATTCATCTCGGAATGTAAGCTTGGGAGGGATGAGAGAGATGAGCAGAACCAGAGGGAGAGGGATCGCTCAGCTATTTCCTACATTCTGTTCGCTCTCGTCCCAGTGCCAGCCCTGCTGCAGTCACGCAGAAGTCTCCCGGCACGAGCGTATCTAACATGGGAACGCCTGCAGGAACGCTGGAACGGAGACCTGGAGGCCGCGAACCACCGCGCTCCGTCCAAGGGACGCTCAATCGCACGGGAAAAATGGTACTTCAAATGTCAACACGTCGAAGTGGAAAGGCAAGGGAAAGAAGGATCCTGTTATGAAGATGTCCACTGCTGCTCGCAGAGGGCTGGCTGGAACCCAAGAGGTGTAGGAGGCTCGCTGGAAAGAGCTCGCAAGGCTGAAAGAGGAATGTATCAGGATGGAAAGGACTTCAGAAAGATGTGAAAGACTAAAGGATCTCACTTTTTAAACAGCTTGGAAATTCTGCTCAAAATCGTTATCACTTTGGGTCTAACAACAAAGCTTTCAGACCAATCAGGTTTTTCTTCATTTCAGAAGTGATTTAAAGATGGGATTTGTCATTACCACAATTAAGAAATGTGCTTAAAAGGCAACTTTTCTTTGGCTTTGCCTTTGTTCTAAGTAAATAAAACTGCTAAAATAAAGATCATATAGCAGTTTCTGCTAGCTATATGATCCCTTCTTCTCACAAGCATTTAGCCATAAATTAATTATATTTACTTCAGATTCTGAGGTTACTTTTTTAAACACTTGGTGAATTATGACATGTGAAATAGTCTGTTTTAAATTAAACTTCATAACAATCCTTTCAAAAACCGAGCCTATAAAAGTTACATCTTAAGCTAAAGATAATTTCAGCTTGAAGATTACACTTGAAAAAATAGTGCAACAAAAGAAAACAATTATTAAAACAAAGCAAAAAACCCAGAATATTTTTAGATTGTGGTTCTTTTCTTTTTTAAGGTTACACATCTTTCAGCATACTTACTGTTTTGGCACCTACAGTGTTAAAAACATGTACCTCAATTCAAAGCCTCAGAACAAAGTTAAGAACACAATACAAGCTGTATGTAAGTGACATTTAAACCTATAATTTTCATTTGCTTTGAAATAACTTAAATCCACTATTGGAAAACTTCAGAAAACTATGGTACCAAAGCTCATTCCTAAAAGAGTGACAGATTGCTTACATACTTCTGAGTAGCTGTTTACATAACGCATCTCTTCCTCCCCACTGTACTTTTCAACTAAACCATGTAGTAGGAAGAGTTTAAAAAAAAAATCTTTTAACTGCTTTGACAGAAAATTGGAATCCTGATGAAAGGAAAATTTATTTTAAGCTGTGCCTTTTCCAAGGGAAATGTCAACAACTTTAAAAAATCAAACAAAAGAGACTTACAGAGAGAAAACAAAAATTGAAAATGTCATCACGATGCCTTAGTAGGGGTGTAGCTCACACAGGGCTGGTGTCACTGCTCTGTGAGAACCAGGCTCAGCATGGAGACTGACACATGGTGAGCGTGGGACACCACAGTTAGACACTGTCTGATCCAAAAGCCAGAGTGCAGCTGTGGTCTCCAAACTGCGATGTTCTGGACTATCTCCCGATTCAAATATATAACCATTTCCAACTAAAATTTTCCAGCTTTTGGTTTCTAGCACAGAGTTCACTTCTGATCAAGTCTAAAATTTGTGTGGGCAAAAAAGCCAGCCATGAGAACAAATGCCACTCCTTGAGCTCTACAAGGACACGTCAGGTCAGGATGGTGTCACTGAAGACGTGGGATGAATTTGGTTCACTCTGTTCACTGACTCATTTTAAACCGCTGTGCCTCAGGCAGAGATCAGAAATGTTTGCTCACATGTGGTTTTATCAAACAAGAAGCAATAACCATCTAGGAAATCCATGTGAATTAACTTCCAAAACACATTTCTCAGCTGAGAAAAAGCAATTATACAAAACCAACAATTTTTTTCTGAGAAAACTTGCCCTTGTAAACAAAATAACTTGCTGTCTAATTCTATCAGCCCAGATTAAAGAGGAAAAAAAAGAAAAAAAATGGGTTTCCCTTCCAGTTCTTGTGACACAACAACTGAGCAGTATTTCAAACACCAGATGCAGAGTCACAGAAATCTTTTTACTAGGAAGAGTTCTTAAAAATCTAACATCTTTCTTTTATGCATACAGACCTTTTCTCATAAATGATACCGCTTTTGATCGAATATCCTCTCTCAGCTGCCTGGTTTTAACCAAGTATTGCAAAATATATACATTCGGAGCAAAATTGATCATATTCTGTTCACCACAGCCATAAGGCATCTTAATCAATGATGACAAACCGTTGATAGAAGGCCCAAGTAAATCACCTGAAAGATAAAATTCAAAATAAACTAAAGATTATTGCAAATAAATGCACACCTCACATATAAAGGATGGTATAATCTAAATTGGGAGAAAATATGATGTATTAGGAATGTTTCTACTAAACACCACTAAGCAGGCAGAAAAGATACTTCATCTACTGATCAGCTTTATGCCCACTGATGCAGCTCCCTACAGACCTTTCCAACTACAGAGTAATTGCAAACAGTTGCTATTAAAAAAAAAAAAAACAAAACCCCACGTAACCAAAATCTATTTAATCCAGGAAAATGTTTCAGTAGTGGTATGTATTTGAAACTTCATTTATTTCTTCTCTCACCTGCAGTTATCAAAGCCTAGGTGTCACAGTAAACAACAATTAGTCACGTTATAGGTATCATTCTGCAGACAGCACAATTAGAACAGGATACTAGCAAACTTTGCAGGACTTTCCTGACCAAAATCCAACTCTCTAACTCTGAAAATACCTTACAAACACCATATTGTCATAAATTAAACAAAGGAATAAAACACTTCATCCATAATGTGCCTATGTTTAGCCAAAGCATGATGGTAAATTACTGTGACTTAACAATTCAAGCAGTTAAATAAAAATTAATGCCATAATTAATTCCCTAATGATAGAAACAGAGTAAGTTAATTCTTACCAACAGCAGTGACCTGCACTCTCTCACTGTCACTTACAACATCAGAAGGAAAAGTGAATTCCAAAGTTTTTGACACTGCTTGTCGTTTATTCCCAGTCAAATCCAAAAGGACTGTCTGAGAATATGTCTGTTCCAATCCTTCAGCCTATAAAGATAAGGACAGGGATTCTGAGTATCCTTCTGTAGTTGATGCTGCCCTGAGCAGGAAGGTCATGCTACTCCCTTCCAACCTCAACCATTCTTTGATTCTGTGATCTTAGGCTTTTACTATAGGATAAGATATACAAATGTCTACCTTCTTCCACTGAAATGGAGCCTAACATGAATCAGACTTAGACATCCAAAGCTAGGCAAGTCTTATCAGTGTCTGGTTTACCAGAAAGTCTGGGGGCTAAAATTCCACCTGTAGCAAAATACAGAAATGTTAATCTAAAATAGGTTTTGAATGAAAGCCAGATGGATGACAAAATCAATTGCACTTATCTAAACAGTTACCAGGTCCATTCTCCACAGGTTGTTAAATTAGCTGCAGCACCAGGGGCTCAGTGATACACAAACAGCTTTCACCTTGCTTTCAAGAAGCATTGGACCAACTATCTGTAGTAGAACAGATCTATGTGCTCATTCCTCAAAGGGGATCTAAAGCATTTTAAAGGACTTTTAAAAAATGATTTTATAAGAAATGCTTTCTACTTAAAGCCACCTGACTCCAAATCAACCATACAGAGCAAGAGGCAGACAAGTACATTGGTTTGCCTTTTTGCTGCACTATGTTGCCTGTTTTTGGGAACAACTTACTTCAGGAACAAGCCAAGCTGCAGATTGTTTACCTTGACTAAAACCTTCTGGATAACAGCATCAGAAGCAGCAGATGATATTGCTGTCACTTTGATGGGAATCTCTCCCAGCTGTTTAGGCTTGATTGGGAATTGAACAGTTTTCCCATCTTCACTTGGTACAGATATAGATTGTTGATTTGCTGTAGCATTTATTTCATTGGATGTTAGAATAATTTCAAAAGCATCATTCATATCCAGGATCACGGTAACCTGTAAATACAGTAACATTTGAAAAGTGTTAATTTTGAAAAGGTGCTTTCACAAGCTGCCACCTGTTTTGTGTACATAGAAATAGGTTTGCCCACTAAAGAAAATACACCAGTTCTCACAAAGAAAGACATGGTCCCCACCAGTGATGACAACCCTGCAATATCTAGTAACACTCAAAGATAAAGAGATTGTTATGTTACCTCAGCTTCTTCTTTCAAATAATTAAAGATGTTCACTTCCAAAATGAACTGCTCTCCTCTGATGACGGAGTATGGAAGGTTCAGGAAAATGAAAAAAGGCTGAAAAACTTCTAGCTGCAAAACAAATCAGTCATGAACCCTTACAACCAGAGACTAGAAAGAAAATTACTAGACAACATGTCTCCCAATCACTTTTAAATTCAGTGACAGAGTAATGTTCAGTTGTACTCTACAGCTCACAAAACATACTACTGCAGGGCTGAAACAGAAAGAGAAGATGCTTCTGGTCATTAGCACCTTTAGAGACACCGTTCAGATGAGAGCTGCTGACAGCTTTGACAGGGCAGTCCCAACACAGGCAACTGAATCAGGACTATGAGTCTATCATCTGGCAAGTTTGGAAGCTGTGATCTGTCCCGAGCTCTCATTAAGGTAAATGAATTGCTTTGAGTACACAAGTAATGGATTAATGTCAGTTGACCTATCTTCATGTCAATACACTAGTAACTAAATAACTGACTCACCCAAGTTTTGTAACTCAACACCACCCTGTAATTTTTTTTTAATTTAGTAAGATTAATCTTAGCATAAGTTCTTTAGTTATACTTCTAAAAAGACATACTATATTAATTAAAATAAAAACTGCAGAAGTGTACCAGCAAGCAGTTTCTTTTATCTGTGAACAGAGGGTTTTGGAAGAAATCTTGGCTCTAAGAAGTCAATGGTAAGGTCTCATCAAGCTGAATGGGATCAAAATTTCACTGTTTATGAACATCTGTACAATAGAAATGGCTGAGACATGATATCCTTTATTATCAAAACGTCAACTAAAAATTATTTTAATTCAGTTTGCATTTAAAAACATCTTCCAAGTGTTTTGAGTTTCAGAAACAAAAATCCCTCTTTTTTTTTCCTAGCTAGCAAATATTCTAATGCTTTCTCTAAAAGAAAAAAAAAAAGTTGTTTTCTAAAGCTCTCAGTGTCATCAACTTCTTTAGATATTAAACATTAGAGAATTTCTGATGGAGACTTTTTTGGTTAGTTCATAGTGAAGGTTTTCCCTATGTACCTATTTTCTTTGTCTTTTTTGTTTTACTTTTCTTTAAAACTGAAGTTTTACACGCAGGAATACGCCAGTATATTACAATAAAATACAACTGAGTAAAATTACTGACACTCTGTGTAGGAGAAGTCAAAATAAAATCATGATGCAAAGCAATACATGAAATAAAGCATGCAGATGTCATTTATTTCCCCCATTACATTTTTCATGTCTTTCTTTTACTTGCCTCTCTGTATGGTACTGATTAACATGTTTCAGCCATATGGAACTCTAAGTACAACCTAAATGTCCCAACAATAGTGAAGTACTGAACAGTGCATGGGGGTGGTTATAGCTAAATTATTATCTCAACATCTGTTCTACTTGGAGCCTTCTCACGTTTGAGGATGAGAGGCCAAGTGTGTATTTCCATACAGTTTTAATCATAAAACTATTCCTCTTTCTGTCCCATCTCTGCCAAGCCAAGTGAAAGAAGTAAGAATCAATATTCCAGTCTCAAAGGAGCCTTAGCTGCAAAATCCAGATTGGGCTCCAAATTCTGCAGTGGAGCTTAGATCAGGATGTTCAAAGCACATGCTCTGTGTCTGCTATAGCAGCCAACTGTGAAATCTGGACCTAGATCTCAGCTTGGATCTCAAAAATTGCCCCTGCCCAAGAATTTGAGGGCATGAGAACTTAAATGGGTAAGCTGGCTGTCTTCAGGGTATGCTTACACTAGTCCAGGAACCAAGATGGAAATCTATGGTCCACTACTACAGTCTCAACCTTTCTAAACTTAGTTATGGAAGTGGAGTTGTCTCTGATAGGAACATAGTTTCTCGAGGATCTTTACCTAATGAATGGACAGATTATTCTGTGTATGTAAAATACTAGCTAAATGAGACTCCTATTTTAAACAAGCTAAACAACTCTCTAAATAGTGGTTTCCTTGAACACAGAGTGATCCTAGCACAACTGCACTTGTACACTGGGAATCTCAGGTCAGAGATCTGACCTGAGGGCTGCTGAATTTAGCTTAAATTGCTGAACTCCTCCAACACTTGGAAGTAAGAAAAGAGCCTCAGGACACAGGAATTTGGGAGCAACAAGACTCTCACCCCATGGCTAGCTCTCAGTGTCTACTCTGCTCTTCAAGCTAAGTCATCCAAAACAGCACTTACCACAGATCACAGCATGGCTGTGTTGGGAGGGACCTCTGGATGACATCTAGTCCAAGCCCCCTACAAATTTACCTAGAGCAGGTTGTAGCTGTGTTTACTCCAGGACTGCTTTTGACAGATAAATTTAGCCTTACATCAACTCTCCTGTTCTCCCTCCCGGGGTAAGCATTAGCCATAAGTGTTAGCAGAGCAGCAGAGGAATGCCTCTCACATCCCAGCCACCTCTTCCCTGCCAGTCTGTGCAAACCTCACTGCACGTATTACCAGTTCACAGACTGCTCTCTGGGCAGAGACAAGAAAACATAGAACACTGTTCCCAAATAGTCATTTCCCCTTTCTACATACAAAGATTCTGAAATAGGCACATCCTGGAAGTACTTTAACATAAAAACTGCTCCAACAGAAAGAGGCATCCGAATATCTGTATGGAGTCTTAGATACTCATACGAGCAGGAAGGGAAGGCAGACCCAGTATCACGTATGTCTTCAGTGATGTTGTTTTCCTTACAGTTTGAACACACACAGGCCCTCAATCTCTTCATTAGTATGAGATGCTGCTGTTAGAACTAAATCAGAGAGTCCAGCAGCAGCCTGCAGTGTTACCAGCCCTGAAGGAGAGCTCTCTAGGGAGATGGTACCTCCAGCGGAGCAGTCGTCACTCCAAGCCCGCTGTTTTCAGAGATGACGAAAGCACTGGCTACCCAGGACGTGATGGTATCAGGTACAATGGCATCCACTGTGGTTTGAGCGTCAGATCTGATGGCACAAGGGGAGAGCAGACTTTCAAAACCATCCATTTACAGACATCATTAAGTGGACACATATGTATAAAATGCACGAAAAATTAAGTCCGAATTCCTGGAAAGAAAAGCTGCTCATTATACATTTTTCTTTCTCTAATCATTTAGAAATACTGTGATGGGATCAAAATTATTTTTAAAATTTAAATTATTTTAAATTACATGAGTTGAAGGTAATTACACTGAATCATATTACATGTAATCCACTTTCACAGGTCCTTCAAAACAATCCCAGATGATGGTTGCTTCCTGAACTTCTCAGCTGTAAAAGAATACAAGATTTCTGCTTCATGACACAGGTCAGATTTCACCATCATTTGACAGTTTCATCTATTCACTGAATTAGGTGCAGACAGCAATAGATTTCCCTTTCTGGGCTAATCACCATCTTTTTATGTACTGTAGAGAAAAAGGCTAAGGCTCCCTATCCATTGTCTCCCCATTTGTAAAAGTAAGATTTTATTTCTTTTGTCTCCAGGACTTTTGTCTAGCTTCTATTGAAACTCCTAGACCTTCAGTCAGGCATAATCCTCTCTTGTGCAGTTGTACAACTCCTCATTTTTCGATCTTCAATCTCACTTGTGGCCTCTAGGTGGTAGCAGAATATAAATCGACATTTTTAGGCAGTGTTCTTCAGTACCAGGGCAGAATGCTACTGAAACCTACCAAAAACAAACAAAAAAAAGGGCAAGGGCAAATTGGTTTCTTTTTGCTTCTGACTTATACCTCATTTTTGTGTCGATCCAAAGCCAAGTCTCTGGAAAATGTGTCCTCACATAGACATTGCTGAAATCAGGAGGTCCGTTTTTAGATAGCGGCATATCATCACCGAAACCATCCTCTATAGGTATCATTCCACCATCTACAAAATAAAAAATACTGTCCTACCTCCAAATATCTATACTTAGAAAACCCAAATAAATACATTTAAGAAAAGTCAAATTAATATATTGTTTGGAGTCTAATCTATAGCATTGCTACATATGGTAAGAGTACTCCGGTACACTGGGAACTTTTTTATTTTAAGAATAAAAAAAAAAAGTTTCACACAAACTTCCACATGGCCTCTGTGGAGTGTGGATGAAACTGGTGTAATCTGGCTATGCATGACAAACCACTGCAGTATGTATCAACTGGAGCTGCAAATGAAAACTCCACTCGTCCTCAGGCTTTTAAGGGGTAATGTAACTGCAGTAAAAAAGGAAAATTTCTGAAATGCTGATAATATGAATTTTGTATGTCTTGAACCTTTGAAATAGTAATGATTTGCAAGGCTGGATGCAACCTGTATGCAGCACAGTAAGAAGACATAATAGGGGCCCTATCCCATGGACCTCCTTCCCCACTCATTAAATTAAATTTGGCTACATTTGTTGTATTACTTACAAAGAAAATGTTCCTTATCCTCCTCAAGAACTGCATCAGTTGATACCCAAAGGCTGCATTTCTGGATAAAATTTATACAGTATATCTCAATACAGGACATTCAGGACATCAAAAGTGCTTATCTATTTTCTTTTTCTCTTCTTTCTTTTTAGGTAAATGAAGTCATAAAGCAAGCATAAAAATAAAGCAAATAATATAAAGAAACCTAAAAAACTGAGATGATATGAATCTGAATATTGCCATAATGACTGAAAACTTTCCAAAGTGAAGACTATATCAAGCATAAAGCAACCTGTATTTATGGAAATATAAATGTATTCCTTGGCATTCAGAGTATTACATATTAACAAAATTCACAATTCGAAACTCATATAAGGCATGAAAACATTACATTGTCTAAAGTTGCAAAAGTTATAAAGTACACTTTTTTCTAGCAAATGATGTTCAAATCACTAAGCAGTAAAAAACCCAACAGCCTGGAATTATGAAAAAAAAGTACCTGAAATACACCAAAAGAACCTCTGACCAGGGGGAAATACTGCACTGTGCTGTATAAATTGAGCTCATGAAGGACCTAAGGAAAAAAAAAAAAACAAAATCATCCAAAAACTGAATGCCAACTCATAGTTTTAAGAACTTTCACTGTTGCTAATTCATACAGCTGTACCACAAGCTGTACTTTGCTTAGGTCTCATGACAAAGAGAAAATAATCTGTGATGGGATGAAGGGGGTTAGGCTGTAGTGGTTTTATGATTAATGGAAGAGTGAACAAGACTGTATACAAGCCTAGAACAGAGCCTACAGCCCATTGATATTTTATGGCACTTAGGCTATGTCCTTTGAGCACTTTAGGAATGCTATCTATTGTAGATGCAGTAGAGCTTCTGCAAGTAAAGGTAATTTAAACATATGAATAATTTATTCTGCCCTCCCAAGAAAAAATTTTTTAATTTTATATTATTAATTTTAAATAGCACAAAGAACAAATCATTAGGGGTTTTTTTTCTGACTTCTCTGTCTTTTCTGAAAGAAGAAACTGCCAAGTATTAACAATTTATCAAATGAAGAACAATGAAGTATTGATTGGAATTGGAAATGCTGTGCCTATTACCTTTTAAGCCTTACAGTCTCTGCCACTCATGTGACTTGCGAAAGTAAAAAAAATTGTGTAATTACAGGCTAAAAATCATGCTCAAAGAACATTACTTGTTCAGCATATAATCTGTAACATTTCCACAAACATATATCTGAATGACAACCTCCTTTTCCCATATACTTACAGATTCTTCTGTTATGTCAGTACTTTCTCCCAGAAGCTTTGCACTTTTATCAACAACTGAAAGTCCAATTACTGATCCTGGCTCTGTTGTACTGATTTTAAGGGAGACTCTTTCAGAAGGCTTGGCCCTATCTTTGCTCCAAGAGATTTTAATCTAGAAAAAAGTGAAACACAGCACTGATTTAAATTCTACAGTGATATTTACAGCTGTTAACAACTCCCAGCAAGTAGTTTTTTTAGATGATTTGGCTATAATTAAGACCCTGGATTTGCTTTTCCTAGAACCTTTGGGATGCTGGGGACCTCTGAGAGCCTTTTTCCTCGGACTTTTGGTAACTTGGATAACTCAAGAGGCAAATGGAGACACTTTTCATGCAGCAGGACAAACAGGCTCCCTACTGATGTCTGGTTGTGAGTGTTAAAGTCTGCAGAGGAGAGAAAGAATTTGAACCCATCCAGCCTTCGGATGGTCTCGCCTATAAAAAGCCATAGTGAGGCTTTCATTTGCACAAAGGACCAAATCTCGTCCTGGTAAGTAAGCTGGAAAAATCAATTCATAGATGCAATAGGCGTTTTCTCACTCTTCTTCAAACTTTTTTGAGTTAAAGTATGGACAATCACATGAAACACAAGCACTCGTCACAATGTGACCACTGCCTGGCTAGAACAATGTCTTTATAAAATTTTACAATTCTACCCTTAGAGCACTTATGATACTTTGTCACTACATTGGCCAGAGTAACCTTTGGCTCAGTAATTTACCAAACCACTAAAAAACACAAGGAGATGCTGTGCATCTGTTTATGTGGAAAACACAGCACCAGTAAAAAAGGACTTTCAAATATGCAAAAACTGGACCCTAATTGCACTGGTATTATCAAAAGTTTTTCTAAAGACTTGCACAAACTTCAGATTAGATCCTCAATGAAAAATTTTTACATTTACGATCCTATGATCTAAAAAAATATTTTAAAGCTACACAACACCCAGACAAAAACATGGTCTCAGACTCAAGTTCAATACAATTACCTTGTCATCCAAAGCAGGCTGGATGGGGACAGTGAGAGCATCATTTACAACCACTCCAAGCTCATCTACATAGAATACAAGTATAGATATCAAAGGAGCCCAGGAATTTTCTGCTGTTAAAGTGAATGTTTTGGTAGACTCTGTTCCAAAAGCCATAATTTGTTCCTTAGATAATACCTGAAAGAGAAAAAAAATCAAACACTCAAACTGTTGGTATCCTCAGTATGTCATAAGCTCAGCAATTCGTTCTACAAGTAGCTGCTAAAGATGAGACACATAGCTGTGATTCATTTATTTTTTTTACTAACTAGTAGACCAGTTCAGTGAAAATGGGCATGGTAGCTGATGCAATATTTAAATAATAATTTTTTCCTGTTTTTTAATTCCTGTATCACTATGGACAAGTAAAGAACCACAGTAAGTGTACACAAGTAATAGGGTTGGTTCATGTTTGAGTTTGAGATCAGGCATATAATTTTAAAAGCAAATCTCCAAAACAGCCCTACTTAGAACACTTTGTTTTGCCTCATGGAGAGTGTGAACTGGGGTCTAGTAATGTGCTCCAGTTAAAAGCAGGCATTCATTTTAACATATCAGATTAGAGCTAGTCTGAAGCTACCCCAAATACCTGGATTTCGGGTCCACAGTATCAATTTTTTCACTCTACATTTGTTCCTACTGGATCATACACTTACTAATGAAGACAAAGATGAAGGGCAGTTCCCTGCCTTTGGTTTCATGAACCTGATTTATTTTAAACCTTCTAGAGAGTGTTTCTATTTTAGAAAATACATATGAATGCCCAAATTTTACACGGTTTTCCTAATTCAGTTTACTGTTAAAGTTTGTGAAAGAAAAAAAATCCTAGCTACCATGGTCACTAAGATTCAGACTGTGAACAAGACAGGCACGTGTTAAAGACAGGATGGGAAACTTATGATAGTATATATAATAAATCTTTCCAATCCTTCAAGATACAGTAGAGCAGCTGAGCAATTAAGCCACTCCCCAAGACATTTATTTTCAAATGCTTCTGATGGATCTCCCTTGTTAACAATGCCCCTCTATCCACTCAACCATCTGTTTCCTCAGCAGGCAGCTCTTCTCACCCTGTACCCACAGGCTCAGCGTGACAGTCCTGAATCTGCTCCACCTGGCCCCTGCTTCTATCTGCATCTGCAGGACCTGCTGACAAAGCCACAGACTGGGCTGCTCCTGGGACATCCCTGTCCCTTCTCCCATTGCAGATGCTCTGCACAGTCAGAAACGGTATTGCTCTCACAGCTGTGCCTTGTCTCACATCTGCAAGCAGAGATAACCCAATACCCAGGTCAGAGAAGCACTTTTTCCAGAAGCACTTCCTTACAGTGCCAGGTGCACTCCTCCTCGGTAGAATAATAGAGTTCCCTTTCAAAAAGGACCCTCCTAGTGGAAAGGAAGTTTTTGGGCCTCCTCTTCCACAAAGCACAATTAAAAAATGCTGAATCTCTCAAATGTTTAATCACATTCCACTCCCTGGAGTATTTCTCAAGTTGGTAAAAGTCATCTTGGATTGTCGCCACGTGTAAAGCCTGTAACTTACCAGATAGTGGTACTCTCTCACTGGCTTGTTGCTTGCAATGCTCAGCTCAAAAGGCTTCCCAGCCTAGGAAAAGCACACAATTCATATGGATGAGTATGGAAAAACCGTGAGTAACTTGGTTTTTATCGTGGCAAGTTTTGTCTCAGACTGTACCTTTATATCCTGGCTCTTTGTGTTAACCTGGAGATAAGTCTGACTGGGGGAGCTGAACACATCATACACACCTATGTCAGTCTTACTGCTGAGGAACTCTGCCTGCGAGACAGTGCAAAAAAAAACTCTTAACAAAACAGCAAAATCTCTGGTAGTCATGTATGTGGTACAGCTTACAAGAGCATGGCAGCCTTAGCAAAAGTCCACTTTATGCTTTGGGTATCTGGGGTTTTTTCCCTTGATATCATGGTGTAATTATTACATCCCACTTGACAGGATCTCTCACGTTCTTTCCAGCTGTAACATGAAGTAACAAAAATAACAATAGGTGACGTGTCAGCTGTTGCAGATAGCAGGACAGCATATCACTGATCCCAGGCCAGGCAATTTAGTGTGTCAACACTCCAAAGCAACACGTTACAAAGCAGTACCTGAACTCTCAGAGTTTTTGTATCAGACAGGATTGGAAACTCAACATCAATTACTCCATTTTCTGGAACTGTGTAGTTCAGCACATGGACTGTCAGATTTCTCTCCTCTGTTGCCTCATTTTCCAGGTGAGAAAGTGAAGAGTGATGGAAAAGCAGGTCTGACTGTTGTGCAGTGATTGTTACAAGATTCTGCCTCTCTTCAGCTGTCAGCTGGCTGCTATCAGAACGTGACACCTTTAGCTAAACAGACAGAAAGAAAACACTTACCAAACCCATCGAAAGGGTAAAGCTAAAATGCACGACACATAGCATATAGCAATATATTTGCACTCACATCATATGAAAAAAAAAATAATGCATCCTCAGATTTCTCACACATCAACAGCTTCATTTCTGTTCCCTAGTAAGCATTGCAAGTAGGCAACTCAGGCAAGTACAAAATTATTCATAACTCCAGGGAATAAAAAGGAGTAAAACCAAAGTACATGGAACTGAAAGGAGACATGTTGCATTTCAGCTCTCCCAATTACTCTTCTAGTTTAAAATGTTTATGTCTCAGCTAAACTATACATATCTTACGTACAGTCTGAATACTTAATTTTATTCACTTGCATTTCATCACCACAAGAAAGGGCAACTTAACATTTAGATAAATTGGGAAAATTAGTCAGATGAGCAGAGAAGAGATGGTGCTGAGTTGGATGTTTCTATGAATTCATCAAATGAGTTGAAGACTGAAACCAGGCCCAAAATTGACAGTGTGCAACTTCTTCACTCCATCATACATCAACCAGCACTACAACTTACAACCTTTATGCCCATATTCAAGCAGATTCCCATCCAGTAAAACCATTCTTATTCTGCATTATGCATTACAAAAAAATCAACTTTTATATTTAAAAGCACTGAACTAATGTTTCCTTTTTCTTTTTCAGTCCATAGATGTCACTGCATTACCGCTCCTCCTCAGCCATTATTTTCCTGTTCTCTCTCTGAAGAGCATATGCTCTGCATGTAATGTCTCCACTTTTTAGTAACAGCAGCAGCTGTTCATTCACACTTCTTTGGGAGCCTGATACCCTCCTGTCTGCCAATTGCAAGAATTGCCAGATGCTTCAGCTATCTCTCATTCAGTTCATCTTTGGAAGAGGACTAAAAAACAGGTAGACTCAAACTGGGATGCTGGCAAAGAGAAAGAAAAGCACAAAAACCAAAAGCCCAAATGATCAGGCTAGCATAAAGGCTATGTCTTGAGCCAATCTACTCTGGAAGAGTATATTCAGCCTAAATCACTGCCATTTAGGTCTCATTTCTATACAGTAAAGACTCAAGAATTGTAAAATTGACTCCCCTTTTCAAGCGAAATGCAGTGATACAATATGCAGCCTCTGCAAAACGTAGAAGTACTGAATGCAGATGAGGGACAGAATGAAGAACATAAAATATTGCTATGAGTGGACTGCAGCTGGCATGAAAAAGGACAGAAGGCAGAAACAACACTTTTGCTTGAAAGCAATGTGATTTGATGAGTTTTAACTGAATTATGTAAAAGATGCTTAAATATACAAATTCACTACATAAAGTTTATAAAGAATATATTTGTGTGTATATATATATACATATATATAGTTAGATATGCAAATACAATAAAGAGGCTTAAAACTTAATAACGAATCTGTTGTTTCAAAGCACAGTCAAAAAAAACAGCTAGGGAAGATTTCTCTTCCATAAGAATGCTGACAAACTATACACAAATATATCCTGGCAAGACTACAGCATTCCCTGCCACTTTACCCTTTTCTAGAGCAAACACCTCCAAGTTTAGTATTTGCTGATATGTATTGTGAAAAAAAGAGGGAATTCAAAAACAAATCTGTAAATTACACTTAAAAACCCAAGGCAAACTTTGCTATCTAAGCATAGAGGAGAAGTCATATTTGTTTATCCACAGATGATAATTAAACAAAAGAACTTACAGTAGCTATGAAGTTCAGAGAAGGCTTTATAACTCTAGAGTAGTCCAGAAATTCAATAAAATAGTCACTTTGCTTTGGAAATATGATGGTACTTGAATTTTGGGAGACTCCTGTTGAATAATTGTATGTGTTTAGACAACATGCATTTAACACATATATCACTTTAGCAGCAATACAATTCACTGCCCATGACTTTGAAATAATTCTATGATATTTTTCACCATTTCCACTCCTATCATTCTTCATCCTTCTAGCTGAGCATCAGTACAAAGGTGGTATATGTACTGGTACTGCTGCCACAATGCAATATAAGATATACCACATAGGGCTCCACTCACACAGACTATGTCAGAATGACACAAGGAAGAAACTTATTAAATCCCAAATCAGCCAGCTTCACCATGCCGGGGCTTCTTCAGAAAGTCTGTGATGAAATCTAGTTTCTGGGACAGGCAGAAATTTTGTACACGTGATTTTTTTTCAAATGTGCAAGGGGAAGTGGAACATGAACTCACAAAAAACCCTCAGTTTGCAAATCAGTCCATCTAGAAGAGGCTAGACTCTGGACAACCCAGGACCAGGGAACTTTTTCTACTAATGTGGCTTACAAATACACAGTGTCCAGTAAGTTTATGATTAAAGTTAAGTTTTTAAAATTCAGGCTAATGCTAGCAATTCATTATGCCTGCTCTTCTCATCAAAAATGATCAGTCACTGACTTTAAGCTCCTACAAGAATGTGTTTCTTGGCTTTTTAATAAATCATTTAGCATGGAACTCCATTCAACAGAGTTAGCAGCTGGTTAAACTATTAAATTTCTAGGCAAGCAACATTCAGATAATATATTTCAATGTGGATGGTTTGTGCTGAGATCAGTACATGATACTTTTCTAGAGCTCCAACCTCTTCCACACAGCAGTAAGGCACTCAGAATTTCTGTCAGAAGACCTCACACAGCCACCCACATACCTGTGAGTGACTCAGTCACCACCGCGATCATTTCTATCGGCTCTGTGTAATCGCTGTCACCGTGGTGCCACGACTGCTCAGCATTCAAGTTTTGCAACATAAGCTTGTTACAGGTTACATTCACAGATCCATTTATCTGCAATGTAGGAAAAAATGACTGTTGAGCCAGAAAAGCCAACGACATCTTTCTGTCTACAGTAGATTATTTCTGGTTAAGTCCTCTAGCTCTCTCCACATACAAGTTTTGGAGTGTGAACACCAGAAAATTATGAACACTGACCCTTTATTTTTTTGCCAGCAGCAACCATTTTTATTAAATCCAGTAGAAGTTCACTACTTTTTTAGAGGCAACAATGCTTTATGGAAAAATTTACTCTTTTTTTCCTAATTTCTAGAATTATCCACTTCTACATGGCTAGCGCAGTGGTACCTAAGCTAGAAGAAAATAGAATTAATAAGTTCCTGCCTTAGGAACTCCTGCCTGAGGAGAGGGGTATACCCAATTCAGCATCTGAGCTCAGAGTTTCTGTAGACTAAGTCCTGCTTGTCAGCAAAGAGAAAATTACAGTCACTTCATGTAGCAAAAATTTAACCTTTTTTAAACACAGTCCACATCTCAAAAGTAAAATGTCTGATTTTGCAAAGAGAATGCAATGAATCTATCACCTCTTTTAAGCCTTCAGATTGAAACTGTGTGTCTTTTTAAATTTCGTGCTTAACATTACAATTAGTGCAGTAGCTCAAATGTAACTGCTGGCAATTAGCAGGCAAAATGCTTTGGTTTCTACCATGCTAGAGCTCCACCTAGACAACTGGAGTGTTCTCTGCCAGCCTTGTGACACAGAGCTCAGTGTGCAGGGGCAGACATAGGGCCAGGGAGCATTCCTGAGCATGGGTCCTCCAGCATCTGTGCAGCTCCTGAAAAGTTTTTCTACCTGGGTCAGTAAGTACTCTCCAAAATAATTTCCAGGCACAAGTAAATGGAGTACAGGTGCCAAGTATCATTCCCAAAAAGCAGTCTGAATGTAGATGCTTTAGGCTGGAAATTAAAGAGAATTTAACACTCTCAGCTGAAGTCGGCATTCAGGAATGATTTCAAGCATCATCATTTAACCCACAACAGAACACAGACTTAAAGAAACTACAAAGAGATGACTCACCTCCATTGTTGTTGTTATATTTCTCTTGTTTGTCCAGTAAGAAACAGAAAGGCAAGTGACTGTTACAGTCCCCTTTACAGGCTTTCCATAAGTGTACCTGAAACACATCAGGCAAAGTCAAACAACACCCCACCCTCCAGGACTTGGGCTCCTGAAGAGCTCGCAAGGCAGAAGATCCTACTAAAATATTATTCACTGGCCTCAAACATGGATAGAACACATTTCAACCTTGAAACATGGAGTTTGCCATACTGAGACCAGTTTATGAACACTAAAGCTGGAAGCCCAGAACCTGGAGAAGATACACAGTGCTGCTCACACAAGCTCTACAAGCCTATTAAAGTTATTATGGGCTGCATGATGTACAGAAGTTAACTATAATGAGCTAAAAGCAGAAAGCAAGTTATTGAACAGAACACTGGTGTAGCATCATAACTAATATGCAGTAGATTTAAAATGGGATGTGGGAAGTTTAAGTATTTTGCTTACCAAACACTGCTAACACAAAATGAGGTATCTCCAGATATTTGGTAATAATTATTACTACTTATTTAGTAATCACAGTCTCAAGAAAGCACTGCAAACAATGTCCAGCTGTGGCAAATTTGAAAACTGTAACATACTCCTTTCTTAGGATGACAGTAGCAACCTGCAGTAACTAAGCAGCAGTAAAATAAAATTTTGTATAAATGTTTTCAAGTTATACTTAAGAGAAACCACGACATTATCAGATTGAGACAGAGAAGGCGAGGAGGAACGACAGGGGACAGACAGGACACCTAAAATCATTCTAGTCCTCAGCAGTAATGCATGTAGATGTGATAACTTTAAAGTACTTTAAATCATTATGCAGTAATGTAATATCAAAGCTGAAAATGGGCTTTATGACATCCACAAGTTGTATAAAGCAGCATTATGTCTATAAAAACAGTCACCAGGAATGAAGTCATTCTCTATAAATAATTACAATGTATCAGTAAAACTTCGTCACTTCCGGGATTCAACCTCAGATAGTTCACTGGTGTCTAAGTGTGAATTTATTGCAGCAAACAGGTACACTTTCTAACACTTTATCAGTATACCAAATGAAAGAGTCAAGTATCCTGGGGAAGACCAAAACAGGTTAAGAAACCAAGTATTAGCTGGCATATAATGGATTCCAAAAGGAAAGTAGAATAAGGAAAAAAAAGCAAGGAAAACTTTTTTTTAATTGCCCCTTAGGAGACTCACAGAATCACAGAATGATTTGAGATGGAAGGGATCTTAAGGGACATACAGTTCTAACCCCCTTGCCATGTACAGGGATGCCACCCACTAGATCAGGTTGCTCAGGGCCCCATCTAACCTGGCACTGATAGCTTATAATATCAGGCTGCGTGGACTCTACAGAACAAAGTGTCTTCTCAAAGTCCAAACATTTAATTTAAATAGCTTGCTAAACAATGATTTCTGCATTTCACTTGTAAACTAAGTGCTTCTTCAGAAGGTATACATTTTAAGGCATTAGATAAGCCACAAAAGACCCTTTATTTCAGTCTTCTTGGATGGATCTATCAGGTAGCTCTATCTGGCTCTTACCTTCAAAAATAAAATTTAATTTCTATCTGAGATTAATGCATAATAATTTTTTATCTAGACATTTGCTCAGCTGAAAAATAAAATATTATTTACAAGGGAGTCTACACTGAAGCCTCTTCTGAATTTCTCAAGAGCATTTAATTCTTTACCTATTCATGGCTATAGGTATTTTGATATAAGAAACCTATACTTGAAATCCACAATGCTGATTTACTGGAACAAGGAGGATGTTCATAGAAGTTTGCCTAATTTTCTAAGTTGTCTAGTAAAATACAGTTACTCTGCCTACAGACCTTAACATGGTAAATTGGAGAGTACCATGAAAGAACTGTAAGAACAAAAAAAAGCATCAAAATATATATTACAAGCAAGAAACTTAAGAAATTTTCAAAAAGGTAGCTGCAAATGTATAGCTATGGTCTAGAAGTATGTTTACCAGACCAAAAGAACTTACTAGAAGTCTGAAAATCTGCTGAATCTTGTTACAACAAAATCCAGAAACAGGTTAAAAAAAAAAAACAACCTAGAAACAGATACTAGCCAACTAATTTTGACTAGATGGGGCTTTATTAGCATTCTAAATGTATGTTTTTACTTTGACACTTAGAGACCCACAGTAAGTTTCTTAAGAGTGAGGGTGACAATAGTATCAGTGATTTACTTACTTTGCAGAGATAACACCAGTTACATCTTCATCTCTCAAAGAGTAGTATAAGGGTGTTGTTATCATGACATCAAATTTTGGTAAAACTAAAAAAAAAAAAATTACAATAAGCATTAAATTCACAGAAAGAATATTTCTTTTTTTTAAGTAACAAGGGTAGAACATGTGATTTGATAAAGACTACTAGTTTCCTAAGTTTCCTAATATAAGGTAAGATTTATTTTTAACCCAATCGCCAAGACTACAACTTTTTGTTGAAAGGAGAAAAAAGCATCATAAAAACAGCCTGCATATAAGCTTGTCTGAAATACAAAACATTTAGCTTATTCAGCCTTTACAGAATTATCAGCAAGCTTCACAACCAGATACTATAGAGATATTTTGGGATCATTAAAACTACCAAAGATAAACAGGGCAGCTGGTAAGATAGTATTTTTTGTCCATGTCAGAGAAGCAAAAATTTTGGAAATTAAACTTTCTGTGAGTATTTGAAATGTCCATGACAGACAAGGGAAGCTAGTATAAATTAATGGAGAATCACTACTGGTTTTGGTCACTACTAAATAACACTCACCATATTCCATCACTTTAAATCTTTGATAATGAACTTGACCCTATGGAAAAAAATTCATATGAGAAAATACATACAGTTGTGGTTAGATTAGTAAGTTGAACATACCTTCTTGGCCAATTCCCACCCATATTCAAGTTAAACTACAATTTCTACAGTTTCAAGTTTCTACAATTTCTGGTGTGATTTTAAATCATGGCTCAATCACTATCAGCTCCTGTAGAGACCAGTACATTTATTTACAAAACAGAAGGACACAGAAGTTCATGTGAAGCAGATTGTAAGTATTTATCATAAACAGCTTGTGCAGCTCCCAGTCTGCAGACATCTACATATGCCTGGTTTCTGTACTAAAAAAATTGAATACCTGAGCTAGCTAGCATAAAACTACCTAGCATAAGTAGTCCCAATCAACATGATAAAACATGACTGACATACCAGCACCATCTTTGCTAGCATATCTTAAATTAACTTCTACAAACAAGAAGCTCCTACAGTGTCTATCTGGTGGATGAGACTGTTTCAAAACCTTGTATAATCTTATGCTTCTACATTTATTCAAAAGGTGGCTGCAGTTTTGTTACAGTCTACAGCCTTACTTCAGCAGAGATACCCTTGTGTTGTATCTTCCTGTCTCAGCTATTTGTTACTTGAAATCAAGAAAAGAAATAAAAAACTACATAATGTGCTGTTACTTGTGTTGTCTTCTATTTTCCTATTTTTCTAAATTTTTCACTTATTTCCTGATTTCTTTCAGGAGAGAAAAGAAGAATGAATATGGGTAACCAATTGTCAGGCAGCATCAAGATGTATCAGATAGGAATGACTGTAGCAAGAGAGGATAAACTGAGAACTCCTATGGTAAAACCCTAGGATCAGTACCTAAACTGGAAACAATCATAAACTTCTGTTACCTGACCAACAACTTTGCAAGTTAAGCATCTCAGACCAAGCCCTTTATATATCTGTATTTACACATTTCCTAGCAAAATACTCCTATCAAAGCAAAAATCAGATTGCAACTAATTTCATTATTAAGTCACTGATCACCAAAACAACTTCCATATTTACACTCCTAGGTCTGAAAATATACATGCAGAATCAGCTATTTTCACAACATTTGTGCAAATCATAATATTTGCAAGACAAAATGCTACAGCATTGACATGCATAAATCAGTCCACAATCAGATTACTATCAGGAAGTCTTAGGAACACATATCTTAGGAAATGACCTGTAGTGAATTCATCTCATATCTTGTTCTCTGTACAGCTTTTATTTCCAATACTAAGTATATACATGAACCTTGCCATAAAGCAAACCCTGAACAAAATGTTGCCCAGTAGCAACAGTAGCACAGTTAAAAAGCATCTCCCTTGAATATAAAATGTTGTTTCCCATTATCTTAGAAGTAAAAATAGGAAAAAAAAAAGTACAATTAAAAACTAAGACAACTGTAAGCAGTAGAAAACAGTGATTACAATGAGACCAGTATTCCTGGCTACATATTCTCTAAAATTACAAGTTTTGAGACAGAAATCAAGCTGTGCTTCATAGTTCAGGGAAAGGCAAAGACCCTACTTGGTCATCTTGATGAAGTGAATACCAAGCAAGATTTTCCACTAACACATTTTTTAGCCACGCTGCTCTGAAGTAGGACAAGTAACAGCACTTCAACCACTCTATCATTTTAGTTCATCAGGACAAGGCTGTCTCTCTAGCAAATATTGTCCAAATATACTGAAGTGGAAGTTCTTAAACCAGTTTTCAGGAATAGTGGCTTTTGAGACAAGCAGTTAGTTACATATGCACAACCCAAGAGAGATTTTTAGGCTTTTTTTTTAAGACAGGAAAACAACACCATGCCTATTCCATTTTCTCCAGAACTGCTTTATTCTAGTACACGTTTTGTCTTCCATGCCTTCTCCTGCTTCTTAAGTACACCCACCCTTCCACACTAACAATATTTTGCTCTAAATCAGCATTTCTTAAACTGCAGAACAGCTACTGCATTCTGTGCCAATCTCCCAGAGTAAGAAAACAGTGCCAAAAAGACATCCACGTAAGTGTTCTGGGATGATGAGGATGAGCCTTTCTGCAGGGAAGCCTTAGATGCTGTTTATCCTGACATCCAAGAATCCCTAACAACTACAGTCTAGATCCTGCTCTGCTGTGATGAACCGCCATGTTTTAGCTCATTGGGTCTGATCCAATGAAAGTGAGGTCACAGGAGCCACTCCCCACAGATGTATTTCCTTCTTCTTTGGCAACTGAAAGTCCCTGAAATGAATCTGGTCTGGGTCCATTTTCTTATTTGTTTCTGACATGGACGTGCAGCACTGTTAGACCACACTCTGGGTGTGGTCCAGGGCTTTGGCCTGGAAAGGTGCAGAGCTGGCACCAGCTGCATTCCTGGGGCTACCTCATTGTCTCACAGGCCCTGTCAGGAGCACTCTTCCGCCTTGGCTTTGCAGCTAAATAAAACAGATTTTTGTCTAGACAGAACTAACAGAAGCACTTCATGATCACTTCCATGCTTTGTTTTCACATGCAAGAAACAAACCCCAAAATGAAATTCTGTTCAAATTCAATAGCACAGTCTTCAGAAATTAGTCAGAGTCCCACCGGGGTCACCACTATTTGCACTAGCAGATCCTGATTGAATATCCATGCACATTTGCAAACTACTGAATTCTCAGGCAATGCCAAAGGCTTTATGTACAGATTTTGAAGAAGTGTGACACATTTTTAAGCAATTAAACTTAACACATCAAATGTGAAATCCATAACTGACCTAGCAGTAAAACATTACAGAATTCACTGTGGATACACTGCAACAGCTACTAAACCTCAAAAGCTAAAAAATTCAACATGTAAAGTATATAATCATTCCCAGTTGATTCTGAAAGTTTGCTTTATAGCTGAAGCTTTAAAAAAATGTAATACTCTTAAAAATATTTTGGAAAGCCCTTGTTGCACCTGAAACATTACTACTCTTCAATATTTGATCATAAATTTATACATAACAACTTCCATAGATTAGATTACAAAACGCAGTTTAACTAGAAAGAACTTCTGGTTGGAGATGCATGCTACTAAAACTCAGCAACTAGAAGTCTTTCAGCAACAGGAAATACAATATATCCAACTAAAATACAAGGTAGAGACTTGGAAACCAGACTGTAATTACTCTGTCTTGAGTTTTCCTGGAACAGCTGTACTAACACCTGAACTTTTATTAAAAATACTACAGGATGTTCAACAGCAGCAAGCAGCCAAAAACTGATTTAAAACAGGATTCAGAGGAAGGACTTCCAAAAATCAAGACTCAGTACACTTGGAAATTGATCTGTCATCACGAGAAGGGAAACGTTATTTAATCACTTAATTCTTTAAAGACAAGAGGGAAACTGAGAAAGAAAGGCTGGCTATTTAACTAGAAAGTCCAGGTCATGGCATCAGGATAGCTAAGTCATGCATAGATCAGTCTGGGTTTGCCATATGAAGATGCTCCTAAAGCCTCAACACATCCATAAGCTGTGCTGGATGCCACGCAGAGCCAGAGCTGGCAGTACTAGTTAAGGATAGGTAGATGTATCTATTAGAATTCCCAGACATATACTAAGTCTTCCCTAGCAGTAAATCTAAGTTCTCAGTGACCTCTGCTATCAGGAAGAGTGGTGAATCTATGCAACTTTATATATGACACAATAAAACCTACACCTCCCTTGAACACCAGAACTGCTGCAGAAGAAAGAGGAATGTCCAGCTAATAGCTAGGAATATCCACCAGGAGTAATCCAGTCACTCACTAGCTTTCACTGAACACCACTAAACCTTCACTTTATCACCAGCACAGAGACCCCTACACACCTTAATGTTCAAACTGAATCCCATCCCATATGATCTTGTATTTCACAGCATAAATTCCCGTGCAACCAAGAGAATAAAGTAGAGTTTCCCACTAGAAAAGTTTTTCTTTATTCTGCAAGGTGTCTTGCAGGTTTCATTAACCCAGTGGTTGACACACTATCAGAAAAATAAGTCTGTGAGACAACACACGAGGCAGACCTAACCTAATAGTGTGAATATTGCAATAGTCAATGTATCTTGCATATGATACCCTTATCCACTGAAGATGCTGTGTGGGCACATGCTGCAGAAATAATGCATATTGCTTTGCCATTATATTCAACATGGAAGTTGAAAATTAAAGCAGAGCAGGTGTAAACAAAAAAGGGCCTGAAATTAAACATAAGTATTTCTGTGTGGGACTTGGGCTTGCTGTTCTATTCCCAGAGGATAAGCACTGTAAGAATAGCCAATTTTTTCTGGACACCAAGGTCCAAAACTTTTTTTTTTTTTTTAAGTATAATATACACTTCCTTTTCTCCTCTATTTGAATTTTCAATTCAAAGAGTTTAAATGTCAAAAGGAACCATTTAGCCTGATCTCCTTTTAACACAAGTTTGGTACTTCTATATTCAGCTACTCCAGCAATCTCTGTTGTTAGAATGCATCTTCCAAAAAGGCAACCATGAAGTAATAGGGAACACCTAGGGAACTGCATCAATTAGGGTAGCCAGGAGTGACACTGTGTCAGTCTTGAGCTGACACACAAGGCCTTTTTTACTATCAGTTCTCAATGGAGTATACTGAGAATTCATCCAGACACTTTTTGATCCCATCTCAATTTTCAGTATTCACAACTGCTAGTGCTGTGCTCTGCAGTTAGTTATGATGTTTTAGTCATTTTGAAATCACTCTTTACCTCCTTTACCTGATGCCCTTTAGCTATATGTTGAAATAGACAGGAACAAAACGTTCTCTATTTACTTTCTCCTTGTTACTCATGCCTTGAGAGACATTCTCACTCTGACATATATCTTCCAAGATCATTAACCTTCTGTAGCATGGCTTAAGTTTAGAATACCATCAACTATACTCCATTGAGGTTTCACTTCCCTTGTCTCAAAGCTGTTTCATTTCAGATGAATTTACAAGGTATTTTTCTTTCAACTTTACAATTTTTTTTTTCTTTTTGGTTTTGTTTCGGGAGGGAGTGGCACTCATTCATCCTGAAAACAGCTGCCACAATTCCTTCATGAATTATCTCCTGATTTCAGCATTACTCAAGCCTTTGCAGAAAGCCCAAGCAACATTTCACAAACACTTTTTTGCTTGGCATGTGAGCTGTTGAAGGAGCCCACCACTGCCACCAGCCTTTGTTTCCATGTCTGAGCCACATTCCCCCAAATGATGAAAAGCACCTACAATAGTTGTGAGTGGGGATGGCTTGTCAGCTGGATCAGTGAACTGGTCTGGTCTAGGCAGAGAAAAACACACGGATGCTTTTCAGTTTGGGTCACTTCCCCATTGCACTTTAGATCTCAGCCTGACTACAGCTGCTTCAGCGTGACTGAGGGGCGACTGAACAGCAGGCAGGGGATGGGAAGGAAGGAGTGGCAGAGCACAAGGAGGAGCGCAGGAACAACTTAATACATTTTTCCCATCACAGACAACAGCAACAACTCCACACCCACATGACAAAGTGTTTGAAAAATCCAGTCCTGACACTCACTTGAGCACCACCCTCACATGCCTAAGCCTATAGAAATCTATCAAACATATAACTGGTACTGGTAAATGTTACTTCCAAGTAATACATGATCACGTGAGTTTTTCTCCTTTCTACCCATCATCTCCCTCCTTATGTAACATATGCAGTCCTGTTTACACCTGCTAAATGTCTCTGAACAGCCACTGCAAGCCAAATAGGAAATGCAGTTCCCAAATTATAGGTATTCAAAAGCAGGCTGAATAACCCTGACACACAGAGTTTTGAACAGCCAAACCTCCAGCTATTTTTGAAACATGTTCCATGGTGTATGAGGAGTGTAACAGCTTGAAGGATTGGCCTGAGAGAACTACTACCAATAGCAACACGCAACACAGACTCTTCCAGTTTTGTTTTGCAATAGTCCTGTATTACCAGTCATCCTTTCTATTTTACAAGGTTATTTTTTCCTCAGTAACTCATCGGTCACTGTGAGTTGCTGAAACACGCCTAAAACTAGGCAAAGATCTGTAAACAGACTTGGTTCCTCAACCCTTGAGACACTGACTGGCTGCACAGCATGGTACAACAAATTTCTGTGTATCTGCTTGCAAAATAAACGTAAGGGCATTTCACTTAAAAAGAAAAAATAAACTCTTCTCCATGAGATCTTTCTTTTATATTAATATTACAACTCCTCACTTTTTTAATACCATTTTTATTCTGGAATCAAAACACAGACCTTATGATAAAGTACGTATGTGGGTTTTTGTATCCTTCCCTACAAAACCAAATACTATTGAAAATCTTGTGAGGTTTGTGTATTATCTTTGCCTAGTATTTTGCACAATATTTGACATGAGGGAAGGATTTGGTCATCTCATGATCCATGTTTATAACTGGTTTCAGCAACATAAACACAATTTTATATACATCTAGCAGAAGAAATAAATCTCTCTGAGATTGGGCAATGTTAATACTCACGTTCACTTCCACCTCTATGGACCAGTCTCCTAGTGGAGGGTTCATTGATAACTGAAATTTTTTGGAAACTACACCCAAATCACCCTCCTCCATCAACCACTGCTGAATCAATTTCTTCCGAGGATCCTAGGAGAAAAGTCAAGCTGCATGTTAAATGTGAGTGGCCTTGCTAGCAAGATTTAGGTAGCGATACATGCAATCTCTATTTGTCACAAATTTGGAACATATGACACAATCTAACACCTAACTATGTTCCCAGGGATACTTACTCGGATATATATATTCAGAGACACTTTGTAAGGTTTAAGATCAGGATAGACGGTGACAATCCGGAAGAGCACATCTTGTCCTGGTTTATACATAGATTTATCAGTCTGGATGAATACAGAGGTGCTCTTTGACATGAACATCAGGCTGGTACGGTTAGAGAAGATGCTCTGGCCATCAGTACGGCCCTCCACCAGTAATTCATAATTCCCAGAAGCACTGTTCAGAGGCAGCTTAAAAAGAAATAGTGACTCTCTGTTAGGTATCCAAAATATTCTTAAAGGCACTATTACTTAAAAAACATTTGACATAAAAGACAAATATACACCTGAACTTGTCAACTTATGTAAATTCTCAAAAAGAGAAAGAGAATTTATTCATGACTTTAATGTGTTGTTTCAATAGTCACCAGAAAATGTCTTATCAGAGGCATCCTTTTAACACATTTCCATCTAATTTTAAGTAGTAATCAGGATTTCAACAATATAAGCATCTATGCATTCATATGCAATTCATAGTCTTACACATTGTGGTGGTTTTTGCCCAGAGGGGTACTTTTGGAAGTAGTGCAGGGGAAGCTCTTAGCAAATTCCTCCAGGTCTGACAAAAACAACCAATTAGTAATTAGCTTTGAGGATGGACACTTTGTTACACCAGTGACAAGTTTATGCGCGTCTGCAAACACCCATGTTAAAAACGAAAAAAAGCCCGGGAAACTCTCTCTTGATTTCCGGCCGCGAAAGAGGTAACAGGGGTTGGGTCGGGCCGGGCGGCCCTGCCGCAGGGCCGGGCCCCCTCTCCCTCCATCGGTTCCCGGGCAGGGGCAGGGGCTGCGCAGAGAGAGCCAGACCGGGCCGCTGCCATTGCTGACATCTCAGCCCCCTCCCCGCCGCCAGCCTGGGCCCAGCCCGCGCGGCCCGGACGAGCCGGCCCTGGCCTGGCCCCGTGGGTGCTGGGCAGGAGAAGAGACTCCATCAGCCTCAGCCCTGCTCCCGTGGTGTCCGAGCGGCTGAGATC
>VZSE01013056.1:2061962-2139428 GCA_013398275.1 Promerops cafer | reverse complement strand
CACACAGCTGTGGGAAGGCTGTGTGAACATGGGAGGGACTTCACCATTGCAGGTTTCCCCGGGCGGCTGCTATTCATGAGAGTTGAAAATCACAAGAAAACCTTTTTTTTCTTGTGGAAAGTCTCCATGACAATTTGCAAGAGGGACTTCTCTCCCCAAGCAAACTAATGAAAGACTACTTTAAAGGGTGGTAAACTGACTGAAAATATAGAGTTTTGTTTCTTTACATTGAGAGTGGGAGAGAAAAGGGTTGTGGGGAGGGTAAGAGTCTGAAGGGGTTTTGTTTGTTTGTTTTCTCAGTTTTTTTTCTTCCTTTAGTTACTGTCAATAAACCTCTCTTTATACCCTTTTAAGTTTTGAGCCTGTTTTGCCTTTTCTCCTAATCCCATCTCACAGCAAGAAATGAGTAAGTACACCCTAATGAGTGCACCTGTGATTAGCGAACCTAAACAACTACATGAATTGGTGTTTCTGCCCGGTTTCAAACTGAAACCACTACACACATACATAGATTGTGCTCTCTTTTGAAAGTTATTTACAAATTTCTTTGGTTTGATATAATGGGCTAATATTTTTCTTTATCACTTTTTGCTAATATATTTTCCAAAAATAAAATATCTGAAGAAGGTACGTGTAAACAAGATGAGCAGGACAGGAAGAGAACTTTGCACTTGTTTTTTTACATCTTTAGCTTTATGTTCTATGGGGTAGAAAAATCAAATACAGAATTTGTTTCTCGTGACGTGAGGTACTGCTTTTCAGTAGCAACCGCACTGATTTTGTCTCATTTCACTTTTGTAATTCATAATTACAGCACATACTGTGACTCATTTAGAAAGTAAAATAATTATTCTTCAAAAAATATTAAGAAATAAAGGAATAGAAATTTTATATGATTAACTTATTTTGGACAGACATTGAAGGCTCCTTCAGTGCTGGCAGAAGAGACAGATACCACTGGCAAGGAGATTTAGACCACATCAGGTCAGAGTAATCATGCACAGGTTTCTTCTCTCTCTCTCTCTCTGTGTCTTTCCAGTGCACAGAGGAAATCTAGAGCTCACAATTCAGATGCATCACTTCATTTCCTAAAGTTAGCTGGCAGGAATCCCAATCACAGGGGTTGAAAGGCTTAAAGCAGAGATGCTGCAGCACACCGGAATTTTACTTGAGCAGAGCCTTCATAGACAGCCACTGACCCGAGGGACATCCCAGCCCAGATTCTGGCTTCTGTACTGCCAGAATGACTCTTTGAAGAGGGGGAAGGGTTTTAACACAGCACACAGCTCATTCCAACAAGCAGCCCTGCTGAAAAGCTTAAAAGTCACATGCTTCTGTTTGGAGTTAAAACTGTAAATCTGGAGTAAAACCTCTGAAGTTAAGACAACTAAAGACAGGCTTGCATTTTTCAGCATAACATATGGAACTGAAGCACTCCTCTCACAGGGTAATGAAAATTACAGCTGTTAACTCACCAGGCACAGCACTTCAAAAGTATCCTACAAAGTGCTATAAAGAAAGGCTGTACTGCTGTCAAAGCTCATTTTGACAGCGCACAGTGAGGTAACAGGGATTCAACAAACATGGGAAAATGTCACTGGGTGACAAATTAGGTAGATGCAAATGTCTGTAGAGAATACATTTCCTTCTCTCTGTGTTTACCTATAAAGAGGAATCAACTACAGTTCCATCCCTCTCTACTGACTTTCTGTTTTTAAAATAAGCCAGGAAAAAAAAATCAAGGAGGAAAAATAAAAAGGCTCTTTTTCACCCATAAGCAGGCCTATGATGACACGGGAAGAAGACATCCCCCCCTTGAAAACCTGGATTTATAGAATTAAATTTTAGATGCAAAGTTCCACACTGGATTTTGCATTTTCTTCAGCTGCAGGTTTTTGTACATGCATTGCCAAGAACATATGATTCACATATTTCAACACCCTCCAAATTCCATGCCAAGTATTCTGCAATATCTTAAATAAGAGGAACAGCCTTAGCTACTGCATCTGTCAAATACTACCTTATTATTACCTCAAATATTCATTTATGAATATTACTATTTCTTAAAGAAGCTTTAATCCCTAAAAAGCAGATAGGATTCGCTACAAGAAGTCCAGGACACATTACAATCATTCAAAATCAAAATGGTGGAAAATAACCTTGTTTTGTTTCATCATTGCAGTGAATTGTACTCTTACAGCATTATTTTAACATGCTTGCAAGTATTGTCTTCAATTTCTTCTTAAAAAATGTAAATTTTCCATATATGCCATTTAGAGACTTCATCTATTTTCCTGTATCCCTTTCCTACCACAAATAATGGCAGATTGCATGGGTCCCTCCCTAGATTTTTATACCTGTAATATTTCAAAAGATCTTTCCTTCCCAAAACATGGTGACAAAACTGCCTTTCTTGATGTAAAGGTCAGAGACAATGAGGTTTGCATTGCCATGGCAGTGTATTAGGACAGCTGAGATGCAACCTAACACACCTTCTGTTTCACACATCTATGCTACCAGAAACTTCACTAATACAACATTTCCACAACTACTACAGTAATAGTGACTACCTCAGCCCCACCAACTCCTTCTCTAAAGGACTGTTTCTCAACCCAAATATGAGCAAGGCAGCTTTTAACACTAAATAGTAGGAACTTGCTGTGAAAATATTTTATCTTGGTCAAAACATCCCAAATGAATGGTATTACTATCTCCATTTTGGCAGTCCTAACACAAGAGAGAAAAAGGCCATCTCACGTACTTCTGACTACACCAACCACCATCACGGGTACCCCAGACAAAGCAGCCACTGTTTCCTCTGGAAAAGATGAGGCTGAATCCAGAAACTCATTACCCCCCTTCTGCTGCCAGCAAATTACACTTTGGACAAAACCTAAGTCTACTGTGGCTACACAAATGAATAGAAAATCTTGCAGGTAAAAAATGAGTCCGTTTTCATCACTTCAGATAGCAGTGAGAGAGGGAGGAAAGTACCCTGCCTGGTTTTAGGTGCTTGAACATTTTAAGACCTGGCCAGATTATATTAAGAACTTGTTAATTTATTTTTTCTTTTAATGAACAGAGTTTTCTACGTCTGCTAATGTATAGTTCATATGGATGCATCTCAACCTAGCAATCTTCATAATGCTGAGCTGCTCATTGTCATTGATTATCCATCTATCCAATACATCCAGATTATTTAATCAGAGACAGTTTAAGATCAGAACTTAAACCCACCAGATAAAGGGATACCCAGACTTACGGATGACTTTGGTAAAACTTTTTTCCTGATATAAATACATAATTCTTTAGATTGGGTTTTCAACATGAATATCCAGGATCATAAATTCAGGATTCATACACAACACACAATTAAAGATACACTTTTGGGTTTTTCAATGAACTTTCACTGAATATGCATTTCCAAACCCTTACAAAGATTGTATATAAATATATTTTTATTTTAGTATTTCTCAGTTGTTGCTTTGCACAATTTTTTCAGTTGTAATTAGGCTTCATGTCTAAAATACACGTGTGTATAAATGGTAAAGGTGTGTCTAAAATACAGATGTAGGTATCGGCCAGTAAAAAAAGCCACAAATCAAATTTCTGAGTTCAAGTTTTATGATAGTTTATGTTGATGCTCGAAATCAGCTCCTGAGTCCTGTAATTACTTCAAACAAGCTGCAGAGCATTTGATCTGAAAAACCCTTGATTTACTGGTCAGTAAATACACTCATCTGATACTGTGAAAACAACTGGGATCACATGCAAAATATATCAACACCAAGAGGTGGTAAGTTACAGGGTGTCAACATTTTCTGAGGAAGGAGGGAAGGAAAAAAATACTTACTGATGGAAGAACAAGAGTCCCAAAGGTACCTGAACAAAAAAGAAGAAATATCACACTGTCAGAAATCTGTGAGATTAACTACCACATACTTACCAAAACATCAACATTATAGCAGTGCTGCTCCCCTTACATGGCTGGTGGAAGATGTAAGATACCTTTTGCAGTGCTGCAAAAGTATGAACGCCAACCCACAGAAACATTACTTCTCTGTTTGGTGGGGGCTGTTGTCCATGTTCTCTGCTTGAACATTTTTCTTTACATTCACAGAGACTGAAACACTTTTATGATCCATTCAGCCCTCTATGCCACCCAAGTTATTATTTTCCATTGATTCTGCAGCCCAGATAAAGATTAAAATTTTTGAACCCATGCACAGGATTTATCACTCTTAAGCAAAGGCACACCCAGAATTAACCTCACAGAATTATGTGACCGTGGGAAAAAGTAACTAATATATCAATATATTTGGGTTAATATAACTTAGTGCTTTAACTGTTTTAGGTAATGTGGCCTCAAATATTTTTAGAATCCAAGTAAATGTCCTGTTAAACTCTGGATATCATTACATCATGAAGCCATTAGTGTCACAGCTCTTATCTTAATTACATCATGAATTATAGAATCGGACAGAACAGAATAGAACAGAACATTCCAGTTGGAAGGGATCTGATTACTTCAGAGCTCACCAAAAGTTAAAGCATGTTTTTAAGGACATTGTCCAAAATCCTCTTAAACACTGACAAGTTTCAGGCATCAATCACATCTCTAGGAAACCTGTTCCAGTGGTGGACCACCCTCTCAGTAAAGAAATGCTTCCTAATGTCCAGTCTGAAGCTCCCCTGCTGCAGCTCTCAAGCATTCCCACAACTCCTACCACTGGATACCAGGCAGAAGAGATGACACCTGTGTCTCCACTTCCCCTCCTCAGAAAGCTGTAGGTAGCAATGGGAGTGCCCTTCAGCCAGACTAGAGAAGCCAAAAGCCTTTAGCTGCTCCTCACAGGACGTACCTTTGAGCCCTGTCACCAGTTCTGCTGCCCTCCTCTAGATGCGCTGAAGGACCTTCTAAAATGGTGGGGCCCAGAAGTGCAGAGAGTACTCAAGGTGAGGCAGCACCAAAGCTGAATGCACTGGGATAATCACCCCTCTGGATTGGCTGGTGATGCTGTGCTTGATGCACCCCTCAAGTATGAGGTCCCCCCTCTGCTGACTCGTATTTGCTTCTGCTGATTCTATTCAGTCAGACCTTTTTGTATCTCCTAAAAAGCCATGGGTTTATACCTATCTTTTACTCAGCTGTTTCACAGAGTAAGGAAAAAAAACTATTTATTTATTTATGTCCTTCTTGATCCTGGACCTAAAGGCACTGCTTCCAAGATGAAGCAATCACTTGACCTCTGAACTTCAATAAATGTTAGTTTTAGAAGTCAATGAATTCTTTCCTTTGACAATGGCAAACAGAAGGCATTTCAATGAACTGAATACAGGTCGCCCTGACTGCTTCCAGAGCACTAGAGGAAAAATGCTATCCAGTATGTACCATCTACTCAAATTATAAACTGGGTTAAACCAAATGACTCACATCCCACAAATGAAGTCTGTGGGTAGTACACTCCAGTACCTCATTCTGGTATTCAAAACCTTAACAGGCATGGGCAGTACCAGGCCTAAGGAACACAGTTCTTTCCACAACGTTTTTATGTTGCTGTTAAACCTACATTTTTTTTCATATCATCCCTCTCTCCATTTGAGAAGCACCTCATGCAGTTATTAACTCTGAGCAACCCAATTGGCCTTTGAGGTTTTCCAGACAGGAGTGTCTGGCAAAATACTTTTCTCCGCAGCCAGTGGAGAGAACAAACTGCCTCAATTCACAGTGGCAGGAAGCCCTCATGCTTGGCAAAGCTTGCTTGGCACACAGGAGAGGCGTTACAAAGTCCTGCAGAATACCTGATCCATGGGTGATGTAAACACCTCTAGATGCACTGATGTATTTATTCCCAACATCTACCCAAACAATTGCACTAAGAGACATAATTTGAGCTAAAGAAAACTTATGTCTTCCTAACTCAGGACAGAGCTGGGTTACTTTTAAGTAGGAAGAATTTTTCTTAGGGCATTATATTCCACTGTAAAGGGAGCAGGGTGCATGGTAACTAGCAACAGAGATGGTACAAAGTTACCTCCTGAAATTTCTCTCAGTTATACACTAAAACCCTAACCCTTCTCTTGTTTCTTTCCCTCTGTAAAATAAGGCTGTGCTAAAGCTAGGGTCTGTACAATCACAACCCATAACATCAGAGAAAAAAAAAAAATAACCTTTGTCACTGCTGATAATTGGTTATTAACAAGGAATAGAAACCATTTACCACACGTGTCTGAGTGGATACACACATGGTTAAATTCTGCTATTCTAGCTTTAATCTAATCCACACAGCCAATTACAGCAGTGGCTACAGGAGTGACTTCAGTACACTGGGAGACACCAAGCACAAATCTGGCATTTGTACCACAGCCCACACCACGACGTTTCTATTTCCATCTTTACCTCACCAGTGCAAACACACCAGTAGCCACACACCGCAGGGGCAGACTGACGAATGGAACCGCTGCACACAGTCCTGTGCAGCATCTACCAGCTTGCAAAGCAGCCTTAACAGGGCAGGCACTTCAAAGCTTTCTCATCCGGGCAGTGCCTGTTTGCCTTCACCTGTTTTGAGAACAAGTGGCATGCAAAAAAACAGAAATCTCATGGCAGGGTTTCTTTCCTGTTCCCAAGCCTGGAAGATCTAACATCAGGTCTGAGCTAAGTAAAAATGTAATGCAGATGGGGGAAGACTTGGGGAGGCGGGAGATTTATATCACAGTTGCATTTGTGCAACTCAGAAAGGATTTACCTTCTGAGACAGTGCTAGGGAGCCACAGCCTCCCTGGCTGCTGGGATACAGCCCAGAGCACTGTCTAATTTCCAGCCAATGAGAACCATAAAAGAGGCTCCAGGGCATGAGGTAATCTTCCAATTTATGTCACTACGTAATTATTTTGCTAGGAATTGAGCAGCCTGGGCAGATCTGAAATTCTTTAGCATTGCAGTGGATTCCCCTGTCATGCAAGATTTTCCCATGTTCTAAGAGACCATCAAGCTGCAGTCAATTCTCTGGAGCTCTGCTCAACTATGCCTAGGGATGACTTTGGACGTGTTCAAGCAAGAGCTATAGGCAAAACGTTTCCTTTACGCCAGTGCTGAATAGTGGAAATTCACCAATTTTTCTGTTCACTTGATGAATTAAAGTTATATTTAATCATACAGCAATTTCAGGTTTATAAGAAATTAACCATGGCCCAACAGCTAGCACATATCACTGCTGTGCTGCAAGCCCTCCTATCTTGTAGCTAACTTTTACCCACAGGCAGCATGTAACACTTCCACCAGATCAGTCACGTCGTGCATCTATGGTCCCCAGAAATGGCAACAGTTTTCCGTCCCTTCAGTTACGAAATGCAGGTAACTAACTCTAGGCAGAAGTGGGTTTAGAGAAGAGCCCAGAACAGCTAAGCCAACTATACCAAGCACTGCAAACTATAAAACACTTCCTCCTGACTCATTCCATCTGCTCTCCGCAGCAGCAGCCACCAGCACAACTGCAGTGGGACACAGCAGGGAACAACCAGGCAAGAGCACAGGTCCCTGCTACCACAAGAGATTAGTTAGGGAATATTTCCAGCTGAGAATCACGACATTGTTTTAGGGGGAGACATGACAGTGGACTGTTCCAGACTAATCTTGAAGAACGTTAAAAAACAAACTACCAAAAATCCCGACAGAAGTCACATGAGCCTTCAAAAAAAATATCTCTCTCCTCGTCATTTGCAAAACCATTTCTTTCACGGAATTCCTGAGGCTTGTACTGTATTCATTCAATAGCTACTGCACTGAGAAAATACACGGAAATACAGTGGAAACAAATGCCACACTGTCCTGCCCCCTTTTCCTCAGAATCCTTGGCATTTAGGATTGTCCAGTAGAAGAGGAATCAAAGACAGTGTGGGAGTGACATGCCAGCAGTATATTAAGGTATTTTTCTATCCTGCCATTTTTTGTCAGTTTAATAGTATTATTATCAATAAAGCAAATATAAAAATTCTATGTAAACACGTGTATGTTTTTTTTAGACTTATGGAGAACCACACAAACAATGGCATCTTAAATTCTTCCCACTGCATGGGCCTGACCCAGACCTAGAAACTTATGCCACCCCTTCTTGAGATGACACCACTAGGACTAGTCATAAATGTTTCAGCTTCCACCCCTAAAAAAGGACAAAGGTTCCAGAAAAATAGGTTCACAGTGAACTAGAGCTTGTGCCAATATATATCAGAAAAGTAGCACTTCAGTCTCTTATTTACATAAAGTCAGCACTGACTGTGTATCTCAGTTCACATGGCAGCTATCACTACAAACAGATTTTCTCACTTAAACTTTTCTACCTATGTCCTCAATCCTTCTTAGTAATGTGTGAGAACAGAAAAATACAACTGGAATCACTTCAGATTGATTTACTGAAATTATGGCACATCTTTGCTCTGGCAGCTGTGTTCATATATCCATGCTTAGGAAATGTTTACAGAAAAACTTTTTTTTTGCAGTGGCAAATGGAGTTATTTTCTACTGCTGAATCAATTTCAAAAACTCCTATCATATAAATAAAAATTAGTGTTCTTCAATGCCCTTCCAGATTTTTATTCCTGTCCAAAATAGGTACTATTTTTGTGTTAAAAAAAAAAAAAAAATTAAAAAGGAAGTGTTAATACCAAGGCCTAAGCTGTCCAGGAAGTGAAAAACACTTATTCTTCAAAGAAGACCTGCAAATCTGTTGAGTCCACAGTTTGCTTTAAATATGTTATACTCCTCATCTATCATGCTAAAGCTACCACCCAAATTAGCACTGATTATTTACACAAATAGCCCAAAATACAGAGCTTAAGCCACTGCTGTTAAGTTACGGCTCAGTTTGGCCGGGATGACAGAAGGAGGGGCAATACAGCACTCACAGACACAACAGGGATTGCCAGGGGACGTCAGCATTCGGGCTGACATCCAAAGCCAAATAAGGCCTGTAGCAAAGGAACGTAACTTGCTCCAAAAAGCCTCCGAAATCCTGTCTGCCAGCGCTACGTACACTTCCCTCCACAGCCGCTTCCTACTCTCCCCCCTTATCCTTTTCAGTTGTTTTTGCAAAGCTGGAGGTTAAAAGCACTCAGAAATTATACAGGGGAAAGAGAGGCAAGGTAGCAGTGCTGCCTATGGAGAAAGATGTAAGGGGACAGGAGGAATAATCTAAACTGGACCAAAGTTTATTACCTAAGGGTCTGGTTAAGAGACAGGGCACCACAGCCCTAGAGGACAGAAGAAAGGCAGAATGCACAGATGTTTTTGTGATTAAAGCTATGTTTTACCAAGCTCTGCAGTTGCTAGCAAGTTGTAGCTTCAGTCTGCAATGGGAAGCGTAGGGATATTTTCCTGACAACTCAGAAAAAACCCTTCTCCACCTAAATACGGAAGTGTTTCCCTAATCTCCATAATCAGAAGAGTGGGAGAAACCCAACCATAGCACATCCAGAAACACTCTTGGCCAGGACAGAACAGATGCAGATTTACCAGAAGGTACAAACAGAAGAGGCACTGTCCTTCCTCTCCTCTGCCCCCTGACCACAGCATTCTCTGTGTCTTTCTACCTTACCTGGCAAATGAGTCGTGGTACCCCCCTGCTTGTCCCTTCTACTGATTCATTCTTCCCTTGTCAGCACTGTCAGATCCACCCTTGAGGAAAACCACCATCTCCCACCCTCTCAGACCAACAGATACTGCTGATGGCTGGGCACCTCTTCCCTTGCCCTGTCACATCCATGATCCCTTCCCCAAGCAAGTAGCATGTTTCCTGCTGACTGGCCCTTTTTAGACTTAAAGTATAATTCAGATATTTAATTCTTCACTCAATCTTCTAAAGTCAACCAACCAACTCCATGTATTATACTATTACTACCACTTTCAGCTGAGTAGTCAAGAGACCGGCCAGTTGCAAGAACACAATACTTAGAAAACACTCTCTGGTTTATCTAAGACACTGCACGCTGGGTAGGAAAACAGAACAGCTTCATATTTCCGAAACTAAATAATCTTTTTAATCAGAGACCTCCTGAGAGCTATCCCTGCTTAAACTCAAGTACGTACAGCATCTTTGCAACTTTTTCCCGAGACAAACCTAAGAGCCTTTCCTGGACTTCTTGTCACTGTCTACCATACCATAACAACTATACTGCCATGCATTATAAATTTACAGCTGTTAGGAAGGCAATTTTTGAATACTACACAGGCAACTTTTTTGACATCAGATCCAGTCTGTGAAACTATACAGACAGTTCAGAATAATCTCAGACTTAAGCCTTTTACACAACTAAATGTGAAATACACTTCAACCCCTCGGTGACTACACACAAACAAAGCATCTCCACATGCTGCCTTCAAGGCACTGCTGGCCACCATTACTATCCATTCTGATGTCCATGAAATAAACACAGAGAAAGCCACTCTCAAGCCAATTTAAAGCAGTGACAGCTTTTATTCCAACTTAAAACACAGGAAAATCACATTAGGACAGAATATGATTAAGCCTGTACATGCCAGACATTTGGCAGTATTAACACCACTCTCATCACATCAACTGCTGTAACTGAATCAAAATTTCAAAGTCAAGTCACTTCTCAAACTCATTCACTGCAAATAACGCCTTCAGAATCTATTGAAATTTCTGCTTAAAGGGAGTAAAAGAAGAAGGTTTGATCTCATATTGGTTTTCTTCCATTTTCTGAAACACATTCATGACAAAGCCACATAACTTTTCTGAGGCAATAAAAATTATCTGAATATATAAAAATAGTACTGGAGACTTCCTTCATCAGTAAATAAAGGCAACATAAATCCCTAAGCATACAAAATAAGCACCTGGACCTCACACCTATACCTCCAGGAAGGCGAAGAAGTGGTCTGTCACTATAACCATGTTTTCTATGCACTTACTTATTTGGATCTCAGTAAATCTAGGTGAACCAGCCTCACCTCTTGACACTTGCTATTCAATCTCTGCTGACAGGATCTCAACTCTGCCTTCACAAACAGGTAGTCATGGATAGCACATCATGGAAACCAGCAACACTGCCAGTGCTGACAGTCATAAGGGTCTCATGAAAAGAGAAGTCACCTCTGTATGACTGGAAATTCATTAATTTCCCAACTGCTTGCTGCCTCTGCAGGTATTTCTATAACTCAATACTTCAGCTTGGATCTCCTTCTAACTAGACACAACTAGTGACATCACCTTAGAGCCATCTATTGTTAACTCCCACCCTTTTTTCTTTAAAGCTACTTGTCAGGTATTTAATAGTACACAGCAGGTGTATAGCACACTTCTCCTGATACTTCACACCAGTTCCTCCCATCTCTCCTCAGATGCTTTCCAGAATACAGAAGAGACTCCCAGGGTCAAATCAAAGTCTGTTTGGCCTAAGATCCCATCTGCAGTAACAGTCAAGGACAGACATCTGAAAAGAGTAAAAAGCAAACAGGTACACAGTGACCCTTCCTTGAGTACTCTTCCCAGCCTATGCAATCCATACGTCTTTATACTGGGCCAATCCTTCATGGACTTTTGTCTTGTAAATTTGTACAATCATGTTTTCCATCCACAACAACTGGGACATGGAGTTCCACAATTTATTTTCATCTCATGTGAAGGCCCATCTTCTTCTGTCAGGTTTGAACTTGTCTCCTGAGAGATCTCAGATCCTTCCTTCTGCTCTCCCTGGCATTTCTCCAGCTGGTTCACAGGCACCATGATGAGTGCCAAAAATCAAGCACAGCATTCCCCAGGATGCCTAATTAGGCTGTGAATATTACTAGAATACTTTCTCACAGCTTACAGAAATTAATTCTGTGTATACCTCTGAGTACAATGTTGACCTTTTTTGAGCACCACAGTATTACTTACAAGCCTTTAAACCATCATCCCCCCTCTATACACACACTCCTTTTTTCTGCAGGACTGCATCACCTTGTTCCCCATCCAATAAACACACGTTCTTTTATTAATCAACAAAAGGAGAACTATGCACTAGTTCTAGTGAATCACACTCCAGTTTTTCCACTAATCATTTCTGGTATGGCCAAAATGTGTTCAAAATCTAATCCTTTCTCCCAGTGTCCTTACCACCCCTTCACTAATCTATAAACATTCTCCCTTTTTCATTCATGTCAATCATACTGAACAATACAGTTTCAGGGCAACTCATTTCCAGTTTGAGAGTGAACCACTTAGACTTATTTGATGAACACTATTTTTCATCCAGCCAAAAACATATTAAATAAGAATTTCATGCTGTCCCTGCTTCCCCAGGTGGCTAGTCAAAGTGCCATGCCAGACCATCAAAAGCCTTCGTAAAATCAAAATATAAAAAAATTCTGCTTCTTCTCCACCTACAACTCTTGCCAACCCATAGTGCAACACATTTTCTTTGCAGGTTTTCAATCTTCCAGAACCTCTCTGTTCACTCATGCCCTTAAAACTTCACCAGCAGATCTTAAGTTATTTCAGTCAATTCCCTAAATATACTACTGGCAATTTTATCAAGCCTAAACACCTACTTGACAAAAGTAATCTTCAAACTGTTCCTCCCCTTTTGTTATCTTACTTCTTAAGCCTTTCCATGACAGTTAGTTGATATTAGTGAATACTAAACACTTATTGACTCTCAGCATCATTAATCATCAGAGTAGCAAGCCACAGAAGTAGCAATCCTTCTCACCAGAGTAGCAAGACACATCCTTTGCTAGCTTTCTTGCTACCAATATGGTATTTTAAAACCCTGCCTTACTATCCTTCACATTCTTTCCTACTGATGGTTTGGCCTTACCAGTTTTGTTCTTCATTACCCATGCTACTTCTTTAAGTTCCTTTGTAATCTCATTTACAGTTTCTACATACAGTTTTCCTTCTCTCTGTTGTTTTTTTGGCCAGTTTAGATCATGTTTAGTTACTTCATTTCTTACCTCTCTTCTCTGTTAAAAGTGCATTTATCCTTTTACTATGAATCCCTCAGGAATTTTCACCCTTTGCTTCCCTTCTTGTTTCTGATATCAAGTTACCTACCAATTCCTGTTTATTGTCATAATTTCTTTTTTCCTTAATTCACAACCTTTAGTTTGTTAGTCTCTCTCCTCCCTTTCCAAATAGCTGCAAAGCCCCTCCAGTTCACAGTGGCAACAGGGAACTGCACACTGGGACATGTAATATTCCTTTGTTTGTATGAGTTGCCCCACAGTCTGCATTTCTATTTCATCCTACCCTTCTGAAGGTACCGTGAAACAGCCTGCAGTGCTCAATCTGCCACACCCTCCTTGGCTGGATATCTACGAAGAACATGGTGACCAGAAAAACCTCATCTACAAACACGTAAGCCTTGAGTCACAGAAGGACTCCTTCCCTCAAACAGCATGCAAACAATAAAATAAAGCTCAAGTACTGGATAGGATCGCTACTCCCATTTTTCTGCAAACAACTTAATGAGCCTGTTATCAGGATGGATTCAACAACAGGCACAGAGACCTGTTGGGTTTTGTTCTTTTCTTTTGTGTTTTTTGGTTTGTTTTTTTCTTTTATGTACTCCAGCAATATGAAAGCCCATAAGAAGCACCTTCTTCTCTACTACATCAGTTGTCTCTGGGTCCAGCCCCAACACCTCCTTCCCAAAAACTTTTCCTTCATTCTGATTTTGCATAGGTTATCTGCATGTGCTAACTATTTAACACCTTATTTTTCATAAGGCACAGCTACACATACTTTTGGATATGGAGGTTATGGATGCAAAATCACTGCTGCAACTCCTGCTCTCTCACTGTTTGGCTTTTTAAGCATCAACAAAAAATTAGGCAGAAAGGAGATATTCCACTAAACTGCCAGCAAAACCTTTCACCCCACACATTTTCAGCACAGACAGCACAGTCACCAATACCTCAATCATTTTATCCTGACACAAGGTACAGAGACAACTCAAGGTTAATAATGGACTGACGGTTTTAGGCCATCCGATCCCATTTAGGTGTTACTTTACAACTTACTATTCCTAGTGTTTCTCACTGTTTCTTACACTGACGTGGTCAGAACCATGTTATTAAGTATGTAAAACACGCCTTCTGGTAAAAGATTTTCCATTGTCTCTGTGGAGGATCACTACATGTCTGAGCTTGACAAACATTCTCACAGACTATCAAGCTTCATAAATCCTATCTGAGTATTCACCACGCTCTAGCTCAGTAACCTCTGCTAACAAGTGTACTCCTCTCTGGAAATACAGAAAAGCAGCATAAATTAATTAACATGTACAAGTAATTTACAAACTATGCATGCTACTGTAAACCAAATTCTTCAGTAAGTTCACATAATTTTCACTCACCATGCCTTAAATACATTACGTTGTACTGCATATAGCAAAAGCTTTAACTAATGAATCTTTTTCTTTAGAATTAAAAACATTCATGCTGTTGGGCAAATGATGATACCTCATTACATGTAAAAGCTTTTCGGAAAACCAATTTTTTTTCCCCAACTTATATGCTACTTATTCTTTCCAAATCATTCTAGCGCCAACACAGAAAATACTTTTCAGAACCTCTCACAATTAACGTGTAAGGTTTCTCATACACTAACAGACACAGCAATGTCTGGGTAGCAAATCCTGTAAGAAAACACCTCCTGCCAATTCATACTACATCTTTATTATCAATGACTGGATAAATATGCATGGCAAGAGTCACCCTTCACTGCAGTCACTAAAGATCAAGTTATTCGTGCACGGAATTTAATTTGTCCGTCTGTTACTCCCATAATTTCTTTTTGCTACTGCTGACACAGAAAATCCAACAGCTCCAATTGCACACAAGTCATTGTTACCTTCTGCAGCCATTTTCAATCAGGGTGAGGATCTTTCTGATACTGCATCTCCACAGAAAGTGTGTCAAGGCTTGGTACAGTGCACAAAAACGGCTTTAGTGCTTTGTGTTTTCCTGGCGTCTGCTCTTGGCAATGGAAACCTATTCTCTCCTGGTGACGCATGCTGGCTTTTTTGGGTTGTGCTTGTTCACACGAAGTTTACCTGTAGCAGCAACCTCCACCTTGCAAACATTTAGTTGGCTTTTTTTTCACTATATTAAATGCAATTAACTTAATTTCTGCACCAAAATATTGGTCCTAAACAGTCTCCCTTCCTATACAGTACATTTAGATTCTGGAATATTGTGCCAAGCTCAAAACATCTTTAAATGCATGTGCATGCACACTTTCTCCTTCATTCTAAATACTCACTAGCCACTTATTAATATTTATTTTCCTTTAGTTATATAAAAAGCACAATAATGATGGGAACCAACCTCCACTGCTAAAGTGTTTCTCTAACAGACAACTGCCCAAGAATCACTCAGATATCAAAATTCCACTTCCAGTAATATTAGAATAGTAAATATTTTATCAACTATCAGAGGGTAAACACTCTATTTCTTATAAAAAGCAAGAATTATATTATCTAAATTTTAAATAGATGTCTCTAATGAAATAAGGTACTCTCATGGAGCTAACTCAGAAACTTAGACCACTATATGTATCATATTGAGCTGCTGCTAGAGAACCAGGCTGAATTGTTAATTTAAGGCAATTTCAGAAGCATTTGACAAACAGGTATGTAATACATTTTACACTGAGGTACTTGAATTAACTTGGTCTGTCAGATTAAACATCCCTAATAAAAACTCTGTCCTCAGCCTGTCCTACATCTCCAGCATCCAATTTCCAACTCAGTTCCAACAATACAAATGTTTGCACATTGAACCAGGGGACTTGTCTGCCTAAAAAAAACCACTCAAACAAAATAAAAACTTTATTTTTCAGTCATATCAGTTTCTCAGAGCAGTTAATCCCCTGCTTTTGCTGTCACCACGCAAGGAAAACTACAGAACATAATTGAGCCAGCTTAGGCAACAGTGCCACTGACTGTACAGTCTAATCAAGGTAGGTATTCAGTGACAGATAAACCAACATTTTCTGGGCACTAATATATGCAGCAATTATGTAATTTAAAGATTTTGTGCGCCTGGAGATATGCTTGGGTTTCTTCCTTCAACTGCAACAGCTGGTTTGATAAAACCTCCAGTCCTCCTCCAGTCACAGACTAACAGCTATAACAATACCACTTCATATTTTATCTTAAGATTGTTGTGTTCTTCAATGAAAATTTTAAAGATTTATGTTCTTATTCTGACAAACTACATTTGCTTCTCTCTGACAACTCGCTTTCTCTCTGAGTCAGAACTGATCCACACCTCTAGCACCTTTGGATGCACATCTTCAAGACTACATCCTCTTTTACAGGGCAGTTCCCTTACTCCTGGCTCTTAACAGTTTTGCTTACATATTTGTTCACAGAAAACAAATGACTAATAGATTGTATAACTTGACTAGAAAAAAATTGATGGCCACGTACTAAAGGTTAAGAATTTTACAAGAGGAAATACACTGTATGCTCAGCACCTTTTTTTGATTTTTTATTTCACTTGTCAAGTAAAAGAGCATAGAAAATTTAAAGATATATTTTAAAGACTGGAAAATATTAGAAGTTAGCAATTCACTACAGCATTTGTCCTTTTTCCTCACTGTATCTAGTCTGATGCAGTGCCATACCTGCTCCTGATAACCCACCATTCACTCTGACTTCAGCAGCTCCCAGTGTCAAGCATTATTCTGAGTGCTCAGAAGATAGAGACAGCCACATATTTTCACAAGCTTGGAATTACCAGTTGCTTGTCTGGCTTTTAATTTTGAGAAGGACAAAAACAGACAGGTTGAAACTCATGCAAGGCTCACTGAACTCTATGTTAAAGCAGAACAAAGGCAGGAAAAAAAAGCCAGTACAGTTAGAGGAAGAAAAGGAGAAGGCAATTTATTTGCTTTTTAAAACTTCGGCTTTCAAAAGAAAACAACAAAAGCTGACTGGTTTAGGTTTGTTTTGGTTCTACAACAAAATTTTTTTATTTGCTCAAATGCACTCCATCACACTCAAAGCCTCAATCTTCTCTACAGGCTGTGAAGGCTTTGAAATGAAGGTGTGATGCTTCCAATTAAGGCATCTACATTAACTGTAAGACATTAACAGAAGAATTACACAAGCAGTAAAGAAAGAGCATTAGAGCAGGGTAGATTTTTCAGTTACTCACGCTGCCCTCACTCTCTACTTTTAACAAATAAGAAGCTGGAGTTCTGATGTCATTTATAACGCATCATAGTAAGAGCAGTGTGAAAGCTGGACTATCCATACAAAATATTTTCTTCTCATAAGGACAAATCTCAGGTAGGGTATCTCTATGCTTCTTTTGCCAAGTGACCTTTCTGAAAAGGAACATGGGCCAGGGTACCTCAGCTCTTCAGAACTCCCACCACATCCAGTACTCCTGCCTGCCGGCATAGATTAAATCAGTCTCTTCTCATGTTTACTATCTTCAATCCCCAACCTCTCCACAATTCAAGTCCTGATCCTTAAAAATTCTTGTTTCTTCAAATGCACAGAGCTTCCAAGTGTCTGACACAGTCATCTTCATTTTCCTATGGGCCTCAGATCATTAATTTCTTAGAGCATGAAGAAGCAGCCCCACTTGCTGGATTACCTTGTTTGTTCCACCCCTTCTGTTCTCCCACATGCTTCCACTTTACACCTTAACAAGCTACCACTAAGCAACTCTTCCTCTATTTCTACAGTGGTCCCACTACATGGACCAGAGTACTTTCTAGTTCCTCAGAAATCCCACATCCATCACACTTTGCTACTATTTGATTATTTTCAGAGTTTACAGTTAGCACACCCATGCAGTCACTCATATCCAGCTCAGCTGCCCAACTCCAAACAGAGCCAGCCGTGTACAAGACTATTTTCCCATAGCGACTCCTACTTGCTAAAATAAATGTCCTATTTTAGTACCATTTAGAAGCTGTGATATTTTGGGAGGCACAAAATATTTCTGTGAGAAGGCAAACTGAAATACTTCCAAACCAAGTCCATTCTTTTTCTTACCTTTCTCAAAGACCATTTCTCTGCTCAAGATGGTCTCATTATCTCTGATCACTTCTCCCTTTACGGTGACCTGTGCTGGGCTGTCCGGCAGCAGAGCCACCCCAACAGTCAAGTTTGCTCCAGGCCTGATGTTCCAGGGGGCTGCCACAAGGAACGTAGGTCTGGAAAGTCCCAAGAGGCAGAGGGAGAAGGGACAGTGAATGAAACACTCAAAAAAAGTAACCGCGTCCACATAAAGACATACGACACATGTCGCCAAGCTCTTCTGTTGCTCTCCGCTGCGGAGGTGGAGGTGCTGCTCACCCACCGGCTGCTGCGGGTGCGCAGGACGCTGCGCGGGAAGCGCTGCGCTGCCCGCTCCCGATACCGGCCGCCAGGCGGGCGCCCGGGAGCCCCGGGAAGCGCTGCGCTGCCCGCTCCCGATACCGGCCGCCAGGCGGGCGCCCGGGAGCCCCGGGCAGCGCTGCGCTGCCCGCTCNTGGGGCGGGGGCTGTGGCCGGGCGGGAGGCGCTTTGGCGGGCAGGGGAGGGAAGGGCCGCCGATGCCCCAGCGCCAGGCACGCTCCGCCGGCGGCAGCCGCCTGAGCCGCGGGGCGTTCCCGGGGCCGGCCCGGGGTGGGCGGCCCGGCGGCAGCACAGAGATCTGTCTACACAGAGATACCCACGGGTGTGTCTCACCTCCCCTCAGCCATCACTCCCACATCCTGGGGCTTATGCAGCTGGGAAACGGGTGGGATTCTCAGGACCCTACACCATACAAAAGCAGCATCGAGAGCAATGTTTTCTGCCTGCAGCTCCGAGCAGAGCAGCAGCCTGTTGTGGAGAGCTGCCCGGGTATCGACTTGGAGAGACCCGGAGAGCCCGCAGAGGCGCGCTGGCCTGGGGCTCGGGCTCGGAGCCGAGTCGGGAACGGTTCTGGGTCTGAACAGGGAGAAGGATGCTGGCAGAAATTCAAGGAGCCTCGTAGCTACTTAAATGTTAACTGATTGGTAATGCAGCTCTGGCTGGACTGTCCTCTGTGCCCAATACTTGCAAAATAAGGTCATACCTACTTATAAATCTTAACCTTCCTTCAGAGTTCAAAAAGTGCACTGAAGCAGCTTGGGTGAGACTCTGTTCCTTTAGCATGTTTATTTTAACTGTGTAGACTAGACACATCTAATGTTTAATTTGTCAAAATTCTTTCATTGCAGGACAACTCTAATAAATTTAGAAATTATAACCAGTTCTTGATGTGTGCCTCTTCAGAAGTGCTAGAGTGGCATCCTCTGCATTGTGGTACACAGCCAAATGCAGTCAGTTATAGTCCTAAACAGAAGCATCACGCTATGTTCTTATGAAAATCAGATATGAACAGTACTGTGCATAAACACTGTGCTCTAATTGTATGCCAGGCAGTCATGCAGTTTTTTCACATCTTTTACATTTGCTTTTCTAGGTTGTCATACCTCTGCTGCTTCTTTTTAAAGCACCACTCTTTGTGGTGACAGAAGAGAAGGAGCCACATCTGTAGACTAGAGAAGGGGTGATAGTACAACTGATGCTTGCAAAGTCAGTCTTGGCAGCTCCTCACCTGCAAAAGGTGCATGATAAGGCAAAGTTTGGGAGATCTTTGCTGTTGGTTTTAGTAACTCCTCCTTACATGTGCGAAACAGCTAGGGAAGATGAACAGTCACTCCTTTTCTTGAGGATTGGGAAAAAGAGCTTACAAGTAACACTGCATCCCAAGAACCCCAGCCTCAGATAGCAAAGCTACACATAGTACATGTCTCCATTCCCTGGCACTGAGCCAAAATGGCATTCCACCATATCTATCAATACTAATCAGCTCTCTCAGTCAGCAAAACAAGGTGGTCACATCCCAGCTTCCTATCAGGTATGGTCCATGCTAACCCCCAAACTTCACCAGAAATTGTTCAAGAGAGCACTGTAGCCGGCGCAAAACCATGCCAAGGTCAACTTGAGGGTAGAGACAATCAATTTCCAGACCCAAGAACATTTGCTGGCACTGTTTAATTCATTAGCGTGAATGTAGCCCAAAAGTTCATTAGTGAAAATGCTTGCACAAATTTTGCCCAGTGGTGCAACACTATTGTAGACTCCCATCTTCCCTTTTTTCTCCTAGGGGCTTGCTAGTTGAAGATACTTTGGTATATATATTTGATCTCTTCTTCTACAAAAATGCCAATAAAGGAATTCTACAGCAGAAAGCAAGAGAATAAATAGATTGTGATATGAGGGTTCCTTCAGTCCTGAATAGATTTAGAACAGATAAGAAATGGAGGAACAGAAATGGTTACATTCCATTCTGTAACAACATATAAGCTCCATTTCTTACACATGTATCCGTGCACTCAGAGATGTTTTCATTTCATTTCCAAACAGGATATACTACACTGTAGGTAACATGTAAAAGATTTTTATGGTTAAACATTTAGAAATCAAGTGTGGTATGTAAGGATTCAGTAAGTTCCCAGTTAGCAGAAAACTTTAAACACATATTAGCCCATTCAGACATAATTTCAAGAGTCATGTCTTGCCTGCATCTAAACAAGGTCTTGATTTTCAAAAGTGCTCTGCAGCTGCTAATTTGCATTGTAATATACGCTCTGGCTTCCCCGAAGCACCGCTCCAAATCCTACATTCTTTTATCAAATGTGGTCCTTCTTTGGTGCCCAAACACTAACTACTGTACCTGAACAGGGAGCAGTTTTACTGTGTGGTGGCTCCCTCTCCCATTCTCCATTCAGCACCTCCCAGCTCAGCAATCCACAGCCCTCCAAACCCTATTCTGCAGCCTGTGCTGTACAGTGCTTTCTGGAGAGAGGTTTACAACTATTGCAGCTCATTTCAGTGGCCCTGTTCGCCCCACAGCCCTAGAGCCCCAGAAGTGGGTATCAGTATAGTATGTAGATAAGAAACCATGGAGCATGAGCAGATAAGAAACAGAGAAAACCTTCAGCCCTGTGGCCAGTGACTGCCTCTAACTATACCATGTATCTCAAGCCTACTCTGCACATTTCTCCGCACACAAAGAATAAAAATGGGTCACGAGGAATTGGAAAATTAGCACACTTGAAGAGAATTGAGCTAAACTGGTATCCCATTTGTGTTCACTAAGTGCTAAGCTATTTCTTCTGTTGGACTTGTCTTGGGTTTCAGGTAAGCATAACTGATGACACAACCCTACTGGTTGTAGTACTGTTACATTCCCCAGCACTCTGGATCTGCCCATTTCCACTGACAGTTGTCCACACTAGGGTTTTGTTATGCAGTTACCTGTCACTGTTTGATTTAGGTCAGACTGGTAACTCAAACAAAAACAAGCAGTGCTTCAGTTTGTGCTAAACTGGTCAAATTTAAACTTAGGGGCACTTAGTTATAAAAAGCTTTTCCATACCCACTGGCTTCTGTTATAGAGTACGCAACATTCTCAGCTAAAAAATTCCTGTCTGTCCAGAACAAGCAGAAGGAACAGATCACATTAGTGATTAGTACTAATTAACTGCTAAGACGTCTGTGTTGTAACTAAACAAAAGACCTTAGCTGGTCTACACATTCAAAGCTATAGAAACAACCATTTGTCAGCCTCTCAGGCCTAAGTATGTTTTAAATACGTGTTTCTGACAAACACCTGAAAGACTAATTTGTGCACAAAGATCACCATGCAAGGGAAATTTGTTTTTGGACCTCACTTCTGCATATTAGGAATAAATCTGAAGGAGTATAACCTAGCATGAAAGGATTTAATTATCTTCAACTGCTTCAAGCTGGCCAAGTGGATACAGTGGAGACACAATTTGGGAGGTAAAACAGGTTGCTGTTGTGCTCAGCATGCCAGCCAGAGAAGTTAGTTCCCTCTCTGTTCAATGTTCTCATTTTGGAGATAAAGAAGCATTACCAGACCCAAGTTGTACACCTATCTGTGAAATGTCGTCATTATGAAAATTCCACTTTTACCACCTTCGCTGCTACCCAGGAACCTTATTTTGCTAATCCTTCATGGTGTCTGACAGAGCCAGTAAAGGCTGCAAAAGTTATCTACAGCACTGGCTGTGCTAACAAATACACTGTTGCCTGTTTCTAAACAACTTAATTTAAGTCTAGCCCAAATATATGTACCAGTACCAGCAGAAATCACACCTCTGTGCAGCCTAAGTATATTCTAAATTAAAGTGTGTTTAAGTAAGTAGAAAAAACCAAAATGGTTTCTTAATGAGTCCAGCAAGCAACTTCTGCCTGGTCAATTAGAAGGACCTCAACACCTAGCAAGCTCTGCTAAATTGTATGAAGATTGGCTGGAAACACATGCACAGCAAGTCTGCTTTTCTCTAATATCACATGTAAAAAACTACTATCACATGTAAAAACCTAAGCACTACAGTAGTTAAAATACTGGGGAAAATCTCCTCAAAAATTATAGCAGTGAATACTAAAATGGTCAATGCCCTGTGTCTGCTTTTAGCATTAGACAGTGAACTTGGATGGTTTGATATTCAACTGGATTCAGCAGGCATTCCAGATTGTGGTACAAACAATATATTTTCATGAAATGAGGCAAATTCGGGGAAATCTGAAGAATTTCAGATTATGTGGAATGTTATGTGGAAATTTGAATCAGAAGACCATGAAGGCCTCTTCCAGCATAATATTCTCTCTTCAAAAGCTTAGCCAGTTGCCTTATGCATCACTGAACTCAAGGCCTGCAGCAGAGCTCATTTAGGGGATGAATAAATCTTTTAATCAATCTCAACAGGCTTTGGATGAGGTCCTAGCAGAAACTGTGATTCAGCAGTTCATGGAACTAGGAAGGAAGCAATAGTCTGTTTTATCACTCATAGTGAGTGGACAAGAATTAAAGTGAAAACTAAAAATAAGTGCGTGGAAGATCATTTGTGGTAGTAGAAGGGCACATTCCTTGGTTGGATGTCAGCCTGAAGAATTTGTGTTTGCTGGAAAGTACTGACAGGAGCAGAGGCTATAAAGCTCTCCCAGAACATCTCTGATGCTGTTTCTGATGATGGAATGTGTCATAACGTTTTACACTACACTGTCAATGGGTGTGCCATGCACTGAAATTTGCCCTGAGCTGTCAGGGTGGAGCTTTATGAAAATCTGGTCTGCACTACAATTAAGACCTTTTTTTCCTATTAGCTGAAGACATTTCCCTTGGTGAAAAATGTTATTTATAAATTCTCTTCCAACTTGAACTGTCATTGCACCCAGAGTGGGTAGGATTCACCTGATCAAACGTGGACTGTGCAATTGTCTATAACAGGTTATTTACATTCACTGGTTAGACAGTGGAGTGAAGTAGACACTTTTCAGGACAGATTTTTATGACTCATTGAAATACTAGCATTTAAATGCGCAGACATTCAAAAGTGGCCTTCTAAACAAATCAGGTTAATCCTCATTCTTAAAGCAATTTCTATTACATTTCTAAACAGGAAATCAAGACAAGTAGTTGAAATACCTTGTTATCTCTAGAGCATGTAAGATGACTATATCTTAAACGTCCTCATTGAGTATTCAGTGAATCAAACCTAAAGAAAGACATTAATTTTTACAAGCTTTGGATCAAACACTGTTTGAAAGTATCAGATTTGTTCAAAGACTGGCATAAGAACAAGCAAGCTATGTCCAAAAAGGAGAAAAGCTTCTTCTTTGTTAAAAAAGCATAGAAAAATCTTAATATCTTGGAATTATATACTTCCATTTTCATAATATTTTAATTTTAAAATATCTGTACACCTTCTAAACATACCCATAAAAATATATGTGATCAAATCAGCACGTGCTATATTATTGCATTATATGTAGTGTTATATATGGGCTTTGAAAAGCCCCACCAAAATGAAGCAGTGTCTTTAGGAAAGGTCCTTGTAGAAGGACCTCATGGTTAAGACTTCATGAAGTTTTGAGAGAATCACTTTTAAAAATGAGATTCTGAAAAAAAAAGATAATTAAAGAAGGAATGACAAAATTATACTAAGGGAAATGTGAAAGTCTGAGGAACAAATCTACAAATGATACATGTAGGAATTCCTCAGCAGCAAAGATAATCCTCAGTTACCACATTCCCTGGCCCTTTTGAACTAACTAAGCAGTACAGAAGGAACCTAATGGAATGAAAATGAGGACCTTGTCCCCTGTTTTTCCCAGGACAGTAGCTCTCAGCAGTTGATGCATCTCACAGAACTGTAAGGAATTACTACAAAATGACCCTATGTTCTTGTTGCTGATGTGTGGAAGGTCCTCCGAACTGTGAGTAAACAGGGTAGTTGCAATATGACTTTATGGTTGTAGGCAGCCTCAAAGGAGACTCTTGTCTTTACAGCCACCAGTGGCACTGAAATCACTGCCTTTAGAGAGGTCAGGACTCAAAATTGTATCCTCCACCTCAGACAAATCTCTGTAACTTTGATAAAGAACTGAGGGGCTTTTTTCATTATTTGCTCTATTGAGCCCCTTAACTTTGAGTGATATACTTCATCCTATCTGATACATACATGCAGAACAATCTCATGTAACGCCATTATTTTACTTTAGAATTATTCTCTGATTGTAAAATGTTCAACCATACAGTAGGGGCGTGTTAAAACATGTGCAAACATGCCCTTTCTGTGAAAGTGAGAGAAGTTAAAAACATATATAAATGATGACAGGTTGTCCTCAAAAACCTGTTTTCCTAGGGCAGTATTTTTATAATTGTATGTGATGAAATTACATTTACCAAGCTTCATTAATCATTTTACCTTAGTGTCCTTATTCCCTTTGCTCCGAGGGTTTTCAAAAGGTCAGTACAGCCAAGAAAAACCTTATTAAAAAATTTAGTGTGAATTAACACTATTTGATTTTAAAGAACGTAAGAATTCCCTGAAGATTTAATTATCTTAAACTATAGCCTATAATTAAACTGTAAATTTCAATTACAGGTTTTTAAAAAGGAACTCCTAAACCCAGTGTTTCCATAATGTCATAAACTAGTATATCACAGCACTCTGGAGTATGTGCATTCATACACTGTAACTTCACTTTAAATTAAGGACATAAAAACTGGCAGATTTTTTAATGAATGTGTGTTTCTGTAATAGCTTTTATTTCATTCATTTACCCATAAAAAAGGGAATGTTAGTACAGCAGTCTGTTTTATAGACAAGTGTGTCCCTGTAGGCAGAGGCAGCTTTCTTTCAAAAACAGACTCACCTGAGAGCAATTCATAGTGTAGACAAAACTCATTTCCCACATTTTACCCTAAAGTAAATCAAGGTGTGGAGACAAAGCCCTAAAACAACAGACTAAAGAGATGCCTATTTTAATTCATGAGTCAGAGAAAAATGAGAGGAGCCTTCATAACACTTGTTTCTTTCATAGAAAGAAAATACCAGGTGCTGATCTATGGTGGAAAGTGTAACAATAACTAGTGGTCAGGCAGTTAAAGTCAGTCAAATGCAAGTTAGAGATGAGGCACATACTGCCAACAGAGGTTATTTTCCTAAACACACTGCTATGGAGAAGCTGTGGTTTCTACTTCTTTTTAAGTCTTCCCATTAAACCTGAATGCCTTTTGAAAAGTCTAAACCAAGCAATTAGGCTAAATAGAGGGTCAGCTTGCTGAAATTCTGTATTCCATAACACAGAGATAAGGTTAGGTGATCTCCAGGCAGCTTGGCAAAAATCTGTGAGGTTGCTCTTGAGTCAAGGGACCAAAATCCTTTAGAGACGAATGTGTCATAGAAAAGATAGAGCAGGGACCTGCTCCCAAGGAAATTAAATAGAATTGTCAAGAGGGAAAGAAAAGCACTTCTTAATGGTGTAGACTATACTATTTCAGTCCTGGTTTCCTCCATCTTGTCACATCCAGAAAAGGTCAACACTGAAAAAAGAAAAGAAGACAGGATTAGAAGCAGCTGTTAAAATTAAAAGTTGTAGGATGTGATCTCTTGCAGGACAACTTTTTTTTTCATTCTAAAAATAAAACCCAAACTTTCTGCTTGGAAATTGGTCAAAAGCTAAAACTGTGACATTTAAGTTTAGTTTGTATTTTTTTTTTAATCTAAAAATAAAAAAATAAAAAAAAAAGAGAAAAAAAGAAAAACAAGAAATCTTTCCTTTTCCAACCCATTCCACTGTGGTATCAAGAAAAAATAGTTAGAGGTATGTAGACTTTAATTATATAGGTAAAGTCTCTTAGAAACTCCATTCTATTTTAGATGACATCTATTTGACAATCACATAACATGAGAGTCAACCTCATATTACACAAATTGCCCCTTACAGAATCAGTCCCTGCAGTAACTAAAATGGCTTCTATAGACAGAGTGATTAACAATTATTTTTAAAATACACTTAAACTATTTATAAAACTTGCACAAAACTCTGTGTTTAGTTTTGACACAGGTAAACACCAGCTATCTCTCTGAGGACTAGCTCTTACCACATACTGCCTACAAGAAAGAAAGGAGGGTGAGGAGTCTCATCTCAGAAGAAGGAACTGAGTAAAGGTTTCATGTTTCAAGTCGCCAAATACTCCACAGTCTAAATAAACTTAGCCTTTGAGTAAGGCCACTATAGGGTATTCATTCACACTGTCCAAAAAGTAACTGTTCCACTGCCAACCACCCACAGCAGCAGTCATGTTTATTTAAATGAAGAGGGTGTGGACCCAAGAGCTACATCTTTCCAAACCTTGCTGTAACAACTAGGTTTGGCCACTGCTGTAGTAGGTCTGAAATGTGTCCTATATTTGACATCTTTCTAAGGTCTCCTGGCCATGTTTTTAGCCTAGACTTACCCTGTGATTTTGCTGACCACTAGCAGCAGGTCTGGGAGGCCTCCTCTCCTCTCCTCTCCTCCCCTCTCCTCTCCTCTCCTCCCCTCTCCTCTCCTCTCCTCCCCTCTCCTCTCCTCTCCTCCCCTCTCCTCTCCTCTCCTCCCCTCTCCTCTCCTCTCCTCCCCTCTCCTCTCCTCTCCTCCCCTCTCCTCTCCTCTCCTCCCCTCTCCTCTCCTCTCCTCCCCTCTCCTCTCCTCTCCTCCCCTCTCCTCTCCTCTTTTTTTTTCTTGGCAGCTGGTTACTTTGGATATTAAAAAACAAATGAGCTATATTTAAAACACCTCGTGCATGTGATGTTTTTAGTCCTGAGAGGGGGTAACAGAATCACAAGACCATGGGAAAATTCAGGACTCAGGACGTTGTCTGATACAGCCTGCCGCTCAAAGCAGGATGAGTAATGAAGTCAGAAAAGGTTTCTTGGGGCTTGATCCAGAAAGGTCTTGAAAATCTCCAAAGATTGAGATGCCTAAGCTGATGGTTGGATGACACAGAGCTCAGGAGTTGGCAATTACATTTCTTATTATGTCTGAAACAGCTGTTAAATTTTTCCAACTGCACTTTACTTATACTTAGTTGCAATGCTTATACATTTTCATCTTAATTGACAGTATGTCAACACAACCAGGTTGCTGTTTTATTGACTGCAGGAATTACTGTTGTCTTGTTTCCCCTTCTCTAGTAAACAGAACTTTTGACAACAGGACACACAGTTTTTATGCATAGTACTAAACACACAATGTGACTTGGTGGTAAGGAAGCAGAGGGTCCTCTCTCAGCGAGGTATGGCAGTACAATAATGTGCACACACAAGTACAAAATATTATGTGATAGGCACCAGCCCAGGATTCAATCCAGCTGATCTTGTACATGGCCAGGCTGTTCCAAACAGGTGACCTTACCACTCTCTACAACTCCCTGAGGGGAGTTGTAGGCAGGTGGGGTTGGTCTCTTTCTCCAGGCAGCAACTGACAGAACGAGAGGACACAGTCTCAAGCTGCGTCAAGGGAAATACAGGCTGGATATTAGGAAAAAAAGTTTTTACGGAAAGAGTGATAAAAGTACTGGAATTGTTTGCCTGGGGTGGTGGTGGAGTCACCATCCCTGGATGTGTTTAAAAAAAACCTGGATGTGGCACTCGGTGCCATGGTTTAGTTGAGGTGTAAGGGCATGGGTTGGACTTGATCTTGAAGGTCTCTTCCAACCTAGTGATTCTGTGATTCTGTGATTTTGTGAAAAGTGATTCTGAGGAACATGGATGTCTTGACACCAACTGAGTCAAGTCAGGGTTTACTCCCTGACATGGACCACAAAGAAAGTATAGATATATTTTCTATATCTTGAAAAGTTCTAGCCCTGGAGACATTGCTCCCCAGTAAACAGAAGGAAGAATGCTTGTAAGGGTATTTAAGGAACATGTAAAAATTATGGAAGACTTTTCCATGCTAGTCAGAAGGAACAGTTTCCCTACAGCTAACTGAAGTGTAGGGCAAGATAAAAAGCAAGCCTCATGAAAAAACTGAGAGTTCATAATGGGTGCAATGGCCCATTAGCTGAGGCTAAATTTAAAAATATGTACCACTTTCCAAATCCTGAAGTGTAGAGAGTGACAGTTGTTAAGTCATACACCAAAATCTTCCTGGGATTAACAGCTGTAAAGTAACCTGGAAAAATGTCCCAGATAGATATCCTGAGGCGGGCATGGACATGGAGCTAGTTTGCAGGAGGGAAAAGACAAGGGCTTTTCAAAGGCTCCACCACTCCACAGAGAATAAGGCAGGGCTTGCAGGTACCAGATGCTCCCTGATGCTGGTATCTCTGAGGGATGGCTGGCTTCTAAGAATAAGAAGAATATTGCAGCAGCTTCTGTGCCTTGCCACCACGCAGCACATCAGAGCTACAAAAATGCTTCTCAGCTGCAAATAACCCAGCTGAGACAGCACAAACACTGCTGTACAAATAGGTTCAGCATTTTAAAAGTTATCTAAATGGAGCCCACCTCATTTTCTCCTTCTCTCTCTCTCTCTTTGCTTCTTTCTCTTCCTTTTCCTCTTTATTTCTCATTTATTTTGTAATACTCCTATTGCATTTTTATATAAAGCTTTTATGAACATCTTCTAGGTGTACTAGCTAAAGATAGCTGCCAACATTTGCAGAATAAAAAGCAGGTCAATTCTGTTATGAAAATGTTATAATTACCACAAATTTAGGCTTAATTTTCAAGCATGGAGTGACAAATTTTGGTAAATGTTGTAAAAAAATGCTTTAGTAAAAAGACGACACATTTACTCTTTCGAAATTCAACAATTTTTCAAATCACTGTCAAAGGAGAAGTGTCTTTATTGTTGCAGGTCACTTTGTTTCTTGTTGCTAGGCACACCTACAAGCATTTGAGAGTATTCAGATATACATCTTCTTTAGACACCTACTGGTAAAAATGAGTAGTCTCATCCTCTATTTCCCAAACCAATCTAAGGGATATCACACTGTCACAGACATTTTGAAGCCTCCTAGACTGACTAGGAGAACGCCTAGGGAATGCAAGAGACTGACAATGATTAAGTACCTAATTCACAAGTTCTTACCTTGATTGGCATATCAGGTTCCTTGAGCATAAAAAGCTCATCGTCCTGTCCTGCATGATGCATTCCATCCAGATTTCTGAGATCTCTGAAAAAATTATTTACTTAGTTACTGACAAGAGAAATATAATTTTCAGAATCTCTCATGTATTGTGCATAATTTCACATATCAGCACCTCTAAGACTAAGTGAGGCTTTGCCAATAGATTTTTTTTTAAGTTTTACCATTAACTTTCACTACAGAGTTTGCATTCAAAAAAGGAAACACTTTAGTGAAAGCTGCGGCATGTTTTTTTGGCAGTTCCAGGCTTTGACAAATCCAGCTACCAATCAACTTCCCATCAGGAACAGGACAACGCTATTGAGATAACCTGTGAGATACCAGCATATTTTGTCTCCATAATTCCATCCTTCATAATAGGATAATTTATATTAATTTTGTTTTGCCACATATCTGAACAGCCTCAACATTGCAGTATTATAATGCAGCACTCACGGGGTGGAAATTCTTGAAAGAATAATTCTAAGTGGCACCAGGCAGGTATAAAGACTTGGTTTTGCAAGACTGAGCCACACAGCTGAAAGAATAAGTCCAACATGACTCTCCACTACTAAAATGCCTGAAAAGCTAATGTTTCTATGGGTAGGTGTGTGCACAGGGAGAGGTTAAGTATTTACTGGGGATTCAGAAAAAAAAGCATTTCTTCTCAGAAAGACCATAAACATATAACACGTCCATAGTATATAATTCAAATGTGGAACTCCTTGCCGCAGGGAACATGAATACTGAATTTTACATGGATTCAGATGGCATAATTTCTTGTCTGACAAATGTCAGGAACTATTCAGAACAGAGGTACCACATCCTGCTCAGGAATAGCCTGAGTCACCAGTCACTGTATTCAAATATTCAGAGACTATTCAGAAGATGTATCACCCTATGTTTTGTCCATAAAGCCCTTCCCTCAGCATTTGCTATTGACTGCTGTGTGAGACAGGGTACTGTGGGGAAGTGAACACTGGTCCGACAGATCATAGCTATTCCTCTGTTTTTATGAGTCCACAGACAAAATAACTGCTCTCATAGTGAGCACTCCAACATCCCTTAGTAGTACACAGTGAAGTTTTTAAAGTAATTAAACCAAAAAATACAGAACTAATCTACAAAGCTTGAGGGGAATCTACTCTTTTTCCTAAGGTTATTCATGGCTTCTATACATAAGAAAACAACTATAGTTAAAAACAAAGAAGATTCCACAAAGCCCCAGTGCCTAGTCTTTCTTGCCTGAGGTTCAGCATTCACTGCAGTTACTAATGCCACTGACAGAGGAGAAATATGAGACCATGTTTCCATACACATATGAGTGTTCTGAACAGAGGCCACTTGTTTAATAGGAAATGTCCAGCATCACTGCCGCTCCCATTTCCTTTAGAAAGAATACCTGTAAATGAGGGAGTCTAGACATTAAGGTTACGTGTACTTCCAATCTATACTTCCACCGGCTAATATAACACTAAAATATAGACAATACAAAGCCTAAGCTACTTCTCTGAACCTAGCTGAGCACTGCCATATAACCCAGAGGAGTACTTTGTAGAGAACACCATACATGCCTTCCTTTCTTCCACTTGAAAGCAATGCTGCTAATTGAGGAAAGTCCCAGGCTTCCTGCTGCCATGGCCAATGCCAAAAATTGAACAGCATGGAATGCTTCTGCTAACAAACAGTAAGAAAAGTAGGCAGGATGGGTCACCTCCCCAACATAAACCCCCAGGCAAGAATATCCATGGTGACAGGGAGCCCTGAGGCATTTGCAGCAGACAGAATATTTCCAGACAGATGAAAACACATTGTACTGCCAGAGCCACATAAGCCATTTCTGATTTGGTCAGCATCATCTTATGCATGATTAAGTAATGACTTTGTATTCAGCTTTACAGTCAGAGAACTGCCCAGCTTAAGGCATCCTAATTCTTTTCCTTTTTGATTGACTGCAACTTGCTCTCTTATGGGAAACCTGAGAAATGTTTTGCTTGGATGCATGTGCGTATTTTTTGTTATCCAAACAATCTGATATCTTAACTTTATATTCTTCTATGTCATAAATTATAATTTTAAAATCTATTTTAAAATTATAATTAAATATTAAATTTTAATATCCTTGTTAGGCATTTACAACATTAAAATTTTGTGTACTGTACTGTGTATAAGGAGACAGACAAATCTTCAGTCACTGAACTCTGTTTATGTTACTTTCACTTACTTGAGAATAACCAGATGATTATTATATTGTGAATATGATCTGTATTTCTCAGCTCCTTTATTCTGTTTATCTTGAAAAAACAACATTTCAAAAGTCAGATTCCTTAAAAAGGTATAAATAAATAAAGGTATCTTGTTATAGTAGTTTTGAAAAGACTGAAAAAAATGTGGTAACCCAGAAACTTTTTATTATATCCTATAAAGCTTAATAGGTTGACAGAAGAGGTATTATCTTGCTCCATGAAGAAATACTACAATATAAGTTAGCATCACTGATCTATTTTCCTTGGCCACCTTCTTCATCTTCTAAGGCACTGAGTATAGGTAGAGTTAATCAGTTTAAAATGCATTACTACATCATCACAGCTGTATCCTGTCTGCACTGTTTAATGAATATGAGAGTTTGCCCAAAAGAAGCCATGGCATTGAAGGAACAAGGCTGGATTTTCTCTTAAGACCCGGTGTTTGTTTCCCCAACAAGACTTCAGAGGAAAGAGAGCCATCTACTGCCCTATTTGAGACATGCTGCAGCATGTCTTTTTAGACTGATGGTTTGAAATGTCAGGGTGGGATTTAGGGAAGGAAGTGGAAACCTCTGCTGTTTTCCTCTTTTAAGCTGTGGAGTTAGGTGACAAGGGAAGCAGTGGGCTGAGCAGTGCTGTCCACCACCTCCCCAGCCTAGCACAGAGCACAGCTGCATCCAGCAATGGAAGTAACCAGGGCAAAAGTGTTTAAATACAAACAATTGTCCTTTTTAGAAATAAAAATAAATAGAGTATTAAAATACTTCAAATCCTCCACATCAGGAGGATGCATCACAAGTATGACACACTGCCGGAGCAGACCAACAACCAGCAGTGCCTGATAGGTTGGACAGAGGCAAACTATGCCTTTTTCCACACAACTACACACAAAGTCAACCTCCAGGGTGTAAGGAATGATTCTTACCTGCTGCGACAAAGGTAAGTGCTCCTCACACACTCCTGAATCTCTGTTTCTTGGGTGTCACCTTTTGCCTGTGGGGCTGCAGCCTGACAATCAAGCAGCTTTTGGTGCAGTGTGTCACTAAGATTCACTCCATGGTGAGGGTCTGCAAGATCCAACAAGGAGGCAGCAAGGCAGAGGAATCCATGCTCCCTGTTAACGCAAGGGGTTCTGGCACTATAGTGTACTGAGAGTGTAGGTAGCATTCCAGACCCTGCAGCCCCTCGTCCTCCTTGTGTTATGATGAGAGGAGTCTATGGAGAGCTTGGCGTTCAGCCTGTGGATGGAAGTGATCACACTCATGAGCCTGTGCGTGCTGCACATAGTCCTGGCCCATACAGCCCTACACTTCCTTCCTTATGTGCTGGGTGCTAATGCACTGGGGCCTCTGGTGGTATGTGCAAAAATGCCAGGAAGAGTACAGCATGTGTGAAATGCAAAGCTAATGTCTGAGTATTACAAACCAAATCACCACTTCTCATAAAATGATGCAAAGTATGTTTGACACTTTTTTTGTCTTTCTGTTTTCTTCCCTTAATTTTGGCTGTAAGAATGGCTTCCAGGTAAGTTTGACTCACAAAAGACCTTCAGGCTAAGTTTCAGAACCAGAACAGAAGCACTGATTTGCTTCATGTTTTCACATAGATGTAATATAATACTGTATGAAAGGCACACAGCCACAGCTGTTCTACTGATACTTGCAAACTCATAGATCTACCTTGTGAGAAACAATATAGCTGAATATGCTGCCAGGAATCTTTTACTTTCCTCTGTTTTCCGGTATGCAGAATTTTCCAGGCAGTTACTTACATGCCAGTAGGATGGCACGGGCATCTAAGCAAAGGCAAAGCTTTCAGTGCATGACCAGCAGCATCACCAAAATTACTCAGCACTCAGCCCTAGCAAGGGTGATGAGTGGACAAGGTGAGTAGAGGTGGCTCTCATGTAGGGAAGAGCCTGTAAAACTTAGAGATCTCCACTCTGTTGTTAGTTTTGACTGAGGTTGAAAAACATTGATTCCAAGAGGAAAAGCTCTATTACATATCCCACAATGCTTATTAATCTATATTGGTGCATTTTCACACGTATTCAATCATGGGACTGGAGCACCTTCCCTGTGAAGACAGGCTGAGAAAGTTGGGACTGTATACCTGGAGAAGAGAAGGTTGTGTGGAGACCTCATAGCAACCTTCCAGCATCTGAAGGGGGCCTGCAGGGAAGCCAGAAAGGGACTCTGTCAGGAGCTGTAGTAGCAGGACAAGGAGTAATAGGTATAAATTGAGAGAGGAGAAATTTCGGTGACATAGTAGGAAGAAATTCTTTACTGTGAGCATAGTGAAGACAGTGGAACAGGTTGTCCAGGGGGGTTGCCTGGCAGTGTTCAAAGCCAGGGTGGGTAAGGCTTTGAGAAACCTGGTCTAGTGAGAGTTGTCCACTATGGCAGAGGGGTTGGGACAAGATGATCTGTCAGATCCTTTTCAACCCCTTCACAGTCTATGATTTTAAAACCTCACTCCAGTAGTGCGCTGCACACGCACACAGAACAAAAAGAACATGGGCTGCAGATACTGCAATTTATTGTTAAATGGTATTTCGGTGGTTACAGGGAGACCCAGCGCCTACACCTCGAGCCTTCCCTTCTCCACTCGCGGCTGCCGCAGTGGATCCTCACCGAGAGGCCGCTCGCCTTCACTGAGGAGCAGCCGCTTGTGGTGAATCAGCCTGATCAGATTTGTCCTAACAATGAGGAACTTTTCCCTCAGCATTCTGGACATGGACCACAGTAACACCCCGCCCCGCTGTGGGCGCGCTCGTGCGGCTTCGTCAGCCAGCGGAAGGGACGGAGCGAGCGAGCGGCCGCCCTTCCTCACTAAAGATGGCGGCCGAGGGCGGTCCGGCAGCGGCGTGGCGCTGAAGCCGTTTCCGCCCGCCCCTGCCTGTCACATGATCGCTCGGCGCTGCGGCCGGCGCTGCCCGGCCCCGGCGGGGCAGAGCCGAGCGGGCGGGGAGCAGTGGCGGGGCAAATTGAAGCCTAGCTGAGCTGAGCCGAGTCGAGCGGGGCAGGGCTGGGCCACGCTCCTAGCCGCAGCGGTGGCGCCAGGCTGGCCCTGAGCGCGCTGCGCGGTCCGGGTAGCAGCAGCGAGATGGAGCCCGAGCAGGGAGAGGATCGCACCCCACTGCTGAAGGAGCCCCAGCCCGACACGGGTGAGACGAGCGGCAGCTGCCCCTGTGTGGCGGCGTCGCGTTGCCATGGAGGCGCGGGCCGCGAGCGCCGCTGTGGGGCCCGGGGGTCGGTGCCGCCGTGCCACTGCCGGGGTGACGGGAAAAGCGGTGACGGGCCCGGGGGCTGCGCCGCCCGCCCGCGCCGTTAGCGGCGTTCGGTGTCGGGGACGCCGCGGTGCCCGGGGGTGCTGGATCAGGCACGGCCCCGAGTCCTGACAGCGGTCGCGGCTCTGTCGGTGGCGGGGTCAGGCGTGCAGCCCCGTTAGACACCAGCCCTCGTCTCGGTGTCGTTGCAGTAAAGACATTCCAGCCCAAATACTGGTCCAGATATTAAAAGCTACCGGGGTCCACCAAGATTGTGTCAAAATTTCATATGAAGGCAGAATTTGAGTAAGACTAATTGCTTGTTACAAGTATGGAGAGGAAGGAAGGTGAAAGGATGCACGAAGGTAGGAGAGGAGGCTCGATATATGATCAGAGCTTATCGACAGAGCCCGCATGTTTATATTTGTCTGTGCTGTTTTGCTTCCCGGAATGTACAACCTATAAAGAGTAGAGTAAGACTTTTAGTTTCTTTAGCATTCCATGCAAAAATGCTCTAACCTACTCTAGTAAATGTGTAACTCCATCAAGGGGGGCTGCTAGCAAAATGACTTCAAAAGTGCTAGAAGGAGAGAATTTGAGCTCAAGTCTTCCTAAAGCAACATGTTCTTAAGTTTGCACAATGCATCAGGCTCCACTTGGAGGTGGCTCACCTCACCCACAAAGAAAACTACTGCAGACGAGCAACTTCCTTTAAACCGCCGTGCAACTTGCAGCACAGACCTTTTTTAACTGCAATATAAGAATCTTGTTAAATTATAGCTATAGTGCTTTAAAACATGCCCCTGAAATCAGAATTAGCTATAAAAGTAGGACCAAAGACTGCTAGTCAAGGTAAGACCTTGAACCCAATGCTTTAAACTTTGGTTAGCTGCTTTAAACTTTCGGGGGGTGAATGTCTGTGTCTCTGATTATAGCACTCTCCTGAAACACAGAAACCTGTAATTTTCTTGAGTCTTCTGTTCTGTTAACCTGATCTAATATTCTTAGGTATTTCAAGTGCACATGATGGAATGACAGGGAACCAGTAATTTACTAGCTATTTGCTTCAGACTTCAATTCTACGTGTTTGTTAGGTTCTTTTAATAAAATGTTTACAGCTGGGGAAAAAAAAATCTGACACTAGTGACCTGAAGTTCTTGCACATCTGTTTTGTGGAGCTTGGTCTCCATGCAAGTTGTATAAGAGTAAGAGTCTGTAACTGTGAGAGTCTTACAGAGGAGGAGTAATGTATGTTCCAGTTAATCTACATTTCCAAGGAAGGGTTACATCATCAGTGTGTTATTCAGCTTTCTGTGATTATTGTCTAACCCCAGCAACTGCAAGAAGTGGAACAGTTAAATAGCTTTACCTGTAATTATATTCATTTTTATAAATTATACAACTTTATATTTTCTACTTAAGGCAAATTGCTTTTTAAACAACAACAAAGAATGACAAAGCTGCTTGACTAGTTTTTGTGTAGTAAGTGCTTCCTGTTCTCAGTGCCTGTTGTTTTTAATGTAAGCAATAAAATCTTGGCTGCTCTCCCTCATGTCATTTAAAAATCCAGGATGGCTTTTTCAAATGCTTTTGAGGCAAAACTTGCAATTACCACAGGTCTGGAAGAGGTTTTGCACGTTTGTACAATAACCTTGTTTATTATTTATTTATTAAATGAACATGGAAAGTATGTATCTTGCATCATTTGCATCTCTATTATTTCAACAACTTGTGCAGCCATAATAAACTTCACATAAAGTTTGTCAGGATTAGAGACTTCAAAAATGGGAAAGTTCTGTTAATTTCATAAAAAACAATCTTGCAAGAAGGCTCTGTTGGTGTTCCCACTGAAAAATAAAATCACATAGACTCATTCCTTGTTTCAGGGAAGTTACTGGGAAGGGGAACGTATCTTTGTCCACAGGGCATGTCCTTTGTTTCTTATGGCAGATCAGAAAATCAAGTGACATACTGCAGTAGCAGATGAAGCTCTGGTCAGTCCTGTTGATAGATGTACTTGTTCTATTCATCATTTGAACTCTGAGTATTGAAAGATGAGATCACTGTAGACTGATGTAAACTGATGTAATATCTGCTGATCTCCAGCCTTCCCAGAGTTTCAGACATCCAGGTTATAAAACTTCCCATTAGTAATGTAGCTCCCTCACACGAGGGGAAACACAACACTCTATTTGAAAATTCAGCAAATTGTTCAAGGAGTTCCTCAACAATTTGACATTCCTGCTCAGTAGTTTCAGGCATTCCCAGTTCATAAAGAGTAGCTGCAGAGAATTAAAGTTTTACAGCTCAGCTCTGGTCTGGATCTCCTGGCATTGATGAATGCTCTCTGCCAAATGCTGCTGCGTACTACCGTAGGAAATCGATAACTGTGTTACAGTGCATAGTCTGCTATCTGTGTATAAACAGCTGACAAGTGAGTTTATGTCACGACACAGATTTTATGCTGGATCTTAGGACTCATTTCCTTTGTTGTCTTGTGACTTCCAAGAGGGTGTACTGGGCAACTGGGCAACTGGGAACCTGTTACTGTTTCCACTGTGTCACCACAGTATTTGCCATTCCCCTTTCTGGTGGTTTTGGCAGCTGTCAGCAAATGCATATTCCCTTGTAAGCAAACTTATAGAAGGAAAATTTGTCCTAGAAAACAGCCTGAAGTAGCAATGACCGTTCTTTAGCACTGCTTCAGGAGTATTTGTGTTTCTTGAACCATTTTTGTGTATATTACAGGCTTCCCACTAATTGTTTTTAGACTTTTTTTTTAAGTGTGAATTTCTGTCTTGAGTAAATACTGCAGTATTTTGGAGAGGAATTTTGAAACTATGTTTCTAAATCCATTTCCACAGACCACACACTACCTGTCCTCTGCAGTCCCCACTCTAGTGCAGGCAGCTGCCTGTTGTCTGAACAAGAATTACATTTGCTTTGCACATCAGTATGAAAGTGGGGTTTTAAATTTTTTTTCAACCAGCCTCAGACTCTACCCCTATTGAATAAACCCCTTAAGAAGAAAAATTACCTTGTGTCCTTGCTAATTCTTTATCTTCCCCAAAGATTTTTGAGAACCTTAGTAAAAACTGCTTATGAGTTGTTCTTCTTCTGTTAGGTCTACTAAACATTTTTGATTTGCTCTCATTTCAGTGCCTGCATGCTGCTCAGCTCGCTACAATCTCGCACTCCTCGCCTGTCTGGGGTTCTTCCTCCTGTATGCACTGCGTGTGAACCTCAGCGTCGCTCTGGTGGATATGGTAGAACCTAACACAAGCTTAGCAAAGAATGTGACTTCCAACGTGTGTCCAGAGCATTCCTCCACCATAAATGTTCCTCGCAACACAACGGTGAGGTCTCAGACGTATTGTCTTGTAATGTGGCATGTCAAAATGGTTTTAGAACTCTGTGATAGATGGAACCATATTTAGGTGGCAGGAGAACAGGCTGTTTTTTACTGGAAGGTCTTTCCAGTGGTCCTTTTAAAGCTATTCTGGGACGTATTAGCCTTAAATGACTAGCTAATTGAGAAGCACTGTGCTTAGGGTCAGCTTTTTCACATGCCTCTTTTCTGTGCTGTTCCTTAGAAATTGGCTAATCTGACCACGTAGATCTACCATGACTCACTGTTTTATATGCCACTTATCAATTGTTACTGTTACATCTGCGTCAGAGCTTCCATCACTGTCCAATTTTCCTGTTCTTTGTACAGTCACAATTGCATGAAATTTCATTACAAATTAATATGTAATATTTTTCTCTTCACTTCTGTGATCTCTTTCCCAGATCATGCATTTTGTCTTTATATCCTTTACCTCTGACTTCCAGTAATCCTTAAAATCACATTTCTTAACTGAACTGCCAGATATGGGAAAAAAAACTTCTTAAAAAAACCACAACTTTGAGAATTTCGACTTGTACAGATCTTGTCTTGTAGTTGAAGTTATTCCTGAGCACTCTTGCCATCTTCCTGCTTTCATTTTGGTTGCTTGTTTAGAGATCATTTATTATTTATCACAAACAAATTATAATGGTGAACTTTATGGGAAGATTCTGTCTCATCATTTCTGTGAAATGTATGCTGCTTATTTAGATGCGGAAAAATTGGTCTTTTGGAAGTGATCCCAAATTTCAGAATCACTTTTTTGGGCAACAGTTACTGTCTTCTTGCTGGCTTCCTTTATAGCTGCAGATTCCTATCTCAGTCATCTTCACTTTTTATTGAATTGTCCACTAAACTCATCTTCCCTCTGTTGTGCTTCTCCCATTATTCTACCTACCCTTGTGAGCCCTGTCCTCGACTGCTCTCTTTCTTTACATGGAATTCAAGCAGCTGCATCTCCTTATTTGTTTTTTTTGTCCATAAATTTTCTGCAGGTAAAGCCATTTTATAGATCATGACAAAATGTCAACTCTGTGATTCGGAAGTGGGGTTTTTACTCAGGCAGACTTAAATAGTCAGTACCTGTCACCTAACCCAAGCTGCTTAGAATTCAAAAAGGGATAACTGCCAGAGCTCTTGTATTTCATGTAGTGATGATTTTCATACTTGGGTTAGATATGTTTAAACAGATTGTAAACGACCTGAACTAGCTTTTAACACAACTTTTATTGCAGTACAGGTGGATGTAGAGGAAGGAGACCCTAGGGAGTAGGTAACAAAAAATTTGAAATTTATCTATAAAGGACTAAATAGTGGATCAATGTAATAAAAAATATGGTCAGAGAAACTGCTATGTTTAACTTACTGCATTTTCTTGGGGTTTTTTCCTCTTCTTAGGGAGAAAAATATTCTTGGGATGCTGATACTCAGGGATGGATCCTTGGTTCTTTTTTCTATGGCTATATTGTTACTCAGATTCCAGGAGGATATCTTGCAAGCAAAATTGGAGGCAAACTGTTGCTGGGGTTTGGCATCTTTGGTACCTCTGTATTCACCCTGCTTACTCCCTTAGCTGCAAATTTGGGAGTTGGCTACCTCATAGCTGTCAGAGCCTTGGAAGGACTGGGAGAGGTAATTCTGTTTCCTCTATGTAATTTGAAAATGTATCTGAATAATTTGTTTAAAATTGTAGTGATTAGACTTTCTGGAGGTTGTTATGCTGGAATAGTACATGGATTGTTTCACTTGAGTGTCTTAGTTTTATGGTTTTTAGAATAATTAAAGCATTTGCACTATATTTTAGCCTAAGTTTTCCAAATAAGAAATGGAAGGATACTTGAGAAAAACTATTCTCATTTTTCAGAAACTAGGGCCTTGAAACAGTGTTGTTTGAATTGTTGCTGCTTTTCCAGTACATACAGAGTCAAAAGCAAGAGAAATTAATTCTACCTCTTTATTCTCATGCCTTGCACAATTTTTTAAGTGGTTTCTTGCTAGACAACAAACTAATAGATTGTACTACTGCTTTTTAATGAAACTTGCTTTGAAATGTGTAAAGTTGAAGTGAGTTCTAAAATTCTTGCATTTCAACAGAATGAAATGGTGTTTTCTAGGGTGTTACCTTCCCAGCTATGCATTCCATGTGGTCTTCTTGGGCTCCTCCACTGGAACGCAGCAAGCTCCTTAGTATTTCATATGCAGGTGAGAAATTCCCACGCTGATAATGGGATTACAAATTTTTACTGCAGTAACAGGGAGGATTGACTTAAATCAAAGGGATTTATATTGTAAATTTTAATCAGCATTTAATCCAGAAAGTGTAACATTAAAGTAAATCTTGCTTTCCATTCATTTTCTTCATTTATTCATGGTTTTTATAACCTGACAAAAGGTATTGATCTACAAAGAAGTATAAACTTGGGTTTAACTTTGGTATAAAGTGATGCAAATAATTACTGTGAAGCTGATTAATAGAAGATACGGTAAATAAAAAAGATTTAGCATTAGGAACAGAAAAGATGGAGCAGTCACAGGATAGAGCTGTTTGGTTGGGTTTTGGAGGGTTTTTTAAGTGTTCTTGGATGAACTTGGGGAAGAAAACATCCAAGGTCCCATGTATTGCTGCAAGAGCTCCTTGTCAGAGTCGAATACTCTCTGACCAGATTGTCCTAGATATTCTGTGTCTGGAATGTGTTATGTTTGATATCAGATTACTTCTTTGAAGATACACAAATCCTGTAACTGATGTTACACAGGATTTTTGATTTAGGAGAGTGATACAGAATGTACTGGAAGCACAGTACAAGTAGAAGTTAGCACTTACCAAATGTTAGTTGACACTTAGCAAAATATAGCAATTGCAATACACTTCAGTTTAGGTTGACTGCAAGTCAAGTCTGTTGTTCTCTCAGAAATTCTGTTTTTGTTTAACTTTTATACTTTGTGTTTGACTGACCCACATATTCACTCCCCTCATGTTGGTCTGGCTAAATCAGTAAGACAGTCACCCTTGTAATGAACTGAATGAGGAGAAACATTTACACCACCAGCTGATCTACTCGACTGACATAGCTGGTTATCTAAACCAAAGCCACCCTCTGGTGCCCTTTGTGTTTAGATAAAGTCAGCTTCTTTGCAACAACTGTGGTTGGTCACACCCAGTGTTATTCTCTGAGTTTGATGGACTTGTTGCTCTTGCCTGCCTCCACTGAGCCTTCTTGCATTTTAGGAGTTTATTGGTCAGTCACATTGCTCAGTGAAGTATTTGAGGGGCAGGTGAAAAGCATAGGTTTCTAAATTTGCTAGTCAAAATTGATATTATTGCTTTGAGGATGACAAATTTGGTATTCAGTTACTGAAGTAATGGTTTGCTTTGCTCACTCTTATTAGTAACAATTCTTTTTTTATTTAACCTTATCAAGAAGAGAGGTCTATACCATGTAAACTTCAGCTGCAGTTTCTTAAGGAGCTAAAACAGTCTAGTGACTCACTTTTCCCAGAGGGATGAAGCCTTAATACTTTTTCCTCATGTTTCTTCACTTTGCTCTGAACCAAGTGTCTCATCACTCATTGAAGTGACCCTTCAAAGAGCTACTTCAACTCATCTAATGCATCAAATAGCTTTTTGCTTTCTCTTTTCTAAAAATCTGTTTTCTGCCTTGGTATTTAATTAAATCTACTTTAAAAGAAGTCTTCATGTGAGACCCAGCACACAAGTTAAGCAGAGTATACAGAGTTGGGATTACCTTTTACTGCATTTAGCAATTGGGAGCCTTTAAACTGTCCTTTTGTATTTTGTGAAAATATATGCTAATGTTCTAGTGAGCAGAGTCTGTGGCCTTGAACAGCCCATTGTTAGCAGTCACGGGTGGATAAGAGATCTTGTGTAATCTTGGCAGGCTGTTTTCCTTCCTTTCCTTCCACATTGGCAGTCATGTGGTCTGTAGTTAATTTAATCATGATAGTGTTGATTTTCTGAGGGAACACGTGGTTGAGGTTATATGTAGTTGTTATTTTGATTTATATTTTGCATGACGTATGTGGTTTTGTTGTTCATTGTTGGAGCTTTCTGCCTCAAATAAAAATCATTCTTTCCATGAAGATGGAGTCTAGGTAGTCAGAATATCTACATAATCTTAATATTTTCTGAGTTGAAATTAAGTTTGGAGAAGTAATTGTGCAGCTAACATTAAGAGACAGTTTATCACCAGTAGAGTGTCAAGTATGTAAATAATACTGGTTTCTGATTTAGATTTTGAAATGGAAACACCTGCCATCCTTATTCTTTGCAACATGTTTATTGAATTATAAGCACAGGAATAGTTCTTTCTGGCTTTTGGCTTTATTCTGAACTGGAATCTGCTCATCTTTCCCTTCTCCCTTGATCCTAGACCCTGTCACATTCAGGAAACATGGAATTTGAACCTACTGGTGATATATGCATGACTTCTGCTTCATGTTTCCAGCATTCCTGGTTTTGTGGAGCTAGAAGGAGACAAAAAATGCAAACTGACTATATTGTCACATTATACTCCCAAGGCCTTAATTATACTGTGTTCAGCTCTCTCTTGTTTTGCAGCAATACCAGTTGACTAATTTGCATTGGTTTATCTTTATCATCACTTTATTGGAGACAAATGTGCCAAGAATGCTTATCTTTTATTGCTCCTTGCTTCTAATTTTGACTTCTTAGGGCTTTATGGCTCTATTTGCTTGGAGCTGCCGAGGCAGCTCATGGTGCCTGTGTTTCTTTAAAGCAAAGCACAACCCTCTAGTGGCAGTGACAATCTTTATTCATGATTTGTTACAGAAAAATAAAATAACTCTGAAATGGCACTTAAGGGATCCATAGGAGATCTAATTATTTTTCCAATTTGTTTTGCATTCTTCCGGTAGGTGCACAGCTGGGAACTGTTGTGTCTCTGCCACTATCTGGTTTAATTTGTTACTATATGAACTGGGTTTATGTGTTCTACATATTTGGTGAGTTTGTGTTGTTTTGATTTTTCTTAATTATTGAAAGTACAATCCATATTCTTTTTGAAAAGCATATCTTATAAAACTTAAAATAAGTTTTAAAAGCATGTTTGACATGTTGGGTTGCTGTTTTATTCCTTCTGGGCAATTAGAGATATTTAAGGCTAAGTAGATTCCAGTGAATGGCTAAATAAGCCTTCTTCCACTGAGCAAAGCTGTCTCTGAGTTGGACAAAAGCTGGTACAAGTCAAATGCTGTTAACTCTCCCACCACTTGAAAACAACAGGCTGAAATTTCTTATCTGAAGTGTGAAATTGAGTTAATAACTTTAATCCCAGGAATAAACCTCAACTTTGAATGAAAGAATGTGTGAAAAGTTACTGCTGCTTAAAATGTAAACTGTGGAAAATCTCTAGCAGTCACAGGCACCCTGAAGGAATGCATAACAAGTTTACTGTGACTTACATTCTGGAAGAAGCTGAAACAGAAAATACTTTTTTTTGACAGCATGTCTTAGCTAATGCTTTTTACAGGTTTGTTTACGTGTCTGAGCCATTTCGTATTCAACGTGGGAAAGGAGGAATCAGAATATAAGACAAGAGTTACATTTTCCTCAAAAAAAAAATCTCCAATTTTTTACAAATCACAAAGGTTCAAACCAAAGAACTGAACAAAATTAAATGTTACCATGTTACAGTTACATAAAAGTGCAGTTTATTTGGGCCAATTATTGAAAAGGTACCTTTTTTCAAACGACAGTTCTGGACTTGGCTGAAGAAAGAAAAAGAGGAATAGTACATCAATTGAGCTGCGTGCAGTGATATTCTGTATACATGCACAGAGTACTTTTTGTGATTAAACTTAATGTGAACTTTTTATTTCAGGAGGGTGAGCCATATCCTTTGTGGCTTTTCCATGTGACTGATAAAAATACAATGATGTCTCAGCACACAGCTTTCTTGCTGTATGAAGAACTTCAAGTAGAGGAAAAAAAGAGGGAAAAAAAAGAAAAAATTCTGCTTAGTCATTTTCATTCTTTATTATATCTAAATGTGCATTGTTAAGCCACTTTGGGGAACTAGTATTTGTAAGTAGATAGAAAAATAATGTTAATTAAAATTTTATTCGAGTATTGAGAAAACACTTCTGACTATATCGTCTGAGAGTATTACTCAATAAAATTGCTTTTTATAAATTTCTATCTCTTCATCCATCTTTTCACAACAATAGGTGCACTTGGTGTATTGTGGTGGTTCTTCTGGATGTTGTTGGTTAGTGATACACCAGAAACTCACAGGAGCATTTCACATGCTGAAAGAGAATATATACTGTCTTCTCTAAAAGATCAGGTACAGCACTTTGGTAGAGACCAACCTACTTAAGTCTGAACATAAACCACAGACATGATCATTATTGTCAAGCTTTGTTTATGGTTTGTTACGTGTTTTGTTATGCTTTATGTTCATGTAAACATGTTTTTGTTTAGAGTAACATTCTTAACCTGAGATGGAGGCAGGATTTTTCAAGCAAAAAAATTGTTTTAAATAGTGCAGTTGTAAACTGAAAAACCATCAATAATCAACAAAGCATTTATAATAATGCCTTTTGTTACAGATGTTGTTGAGGTCCTTTATGTAAAAAACTTTGTATTTTAAAAAAAGCTCAAATCTGTCATTTTATACTAGATCCAGACCTGTATAATGTCTTTAACATTTGCAATACAATATTTTACAGCATTTCTCTCAGTGTGTCATCTAGAGTAAGAAATAGATTACTATTCACAGAGAAAATGCTAATGAGCCAGTTCCTGGAGTCTGCATAAGATTCATTCCTATGACTGGGGGGATATGTATTTACAAACAGTGAAGCTGGCTGAGAGACCAAAATTAGTATCTAGGATCGAGCAGGAAAGATTCAGCTAAATCAACACCTGAGGGGTGACTAAATATTTAATTATTTATAATAAAAGCAGAAGGCGTCAAATTTCAACAGGAGAAGGCATACTTTTTGAATTACAAAATGTAGTAATTGGTTTACTTTGGAATAGTAAACATCAGAGCAGTAACATACTTTAGTATACCTCATTGAGAACTGAAGACAGTAATTAATTCATTGCTGATGATTTGCATCTATCAGCCAAGACTCATTTTGTGCCTTTCAGGATGGATCACGAGCATAGATTTGGTTAGCATCAAAAACACTGTATTTAGTAAATGCTCATATCAATATCCTGACTTCCTTCTTTTTCTCTTCTCTTTGTCTCCTGCTTGCCAGCTTTCTACACAGAAATCTGTTCCCTGGAGACCTATGCTGGAGTCCCTTCCACTCTGGGCTATTGTTGTGGCACACTTCTCTTACAATTGGACTTTCTATACACTTCTTACACTCTTGCCCACATACATGAAGGAGATCCTGCGATTTGATGCACAGGAGGTGAGATATATACAAATATAGTCCTTTTCTCCTGAATTAAAGAAACTAAATCACCTGCTGTTTAGAATAGAGGAAACTGTTTAAGAACTTTGGAATGTAAATGTATAGCTGGGAAATGATAACCCTGCTAATTAAGCAGGTGCATCAAAAATGTTGCCTGCCTTATAATTTCCACTTTCTTGACTTACTTGACATTTACCTTAGTGCTAGCTTTCAAGTTAGATTTTCTATTTGAAGATGCATGGTACCCATCTTTAACTGCTCTGCTTAAAAACAGTAGCTATAAAAATATTTTCTCTGTTATATGGCTTCTGTGATTATTTCAGATTTTACACCAGGTCTTATAGCTTCTGAAATAGTATCTATTTCTTTGCTAGCTCATAAAGGAGAACATTTCCAGCTAAAAATAAAACTAAGAAAACCATTGGACAAGTGACATTTTTTAAAGTATTTTAAGGATGGGGTTTGGGGGAGAAAGGGACCAGAGGGAAGCTTCATTCTGATAGGATCACTTTCCAAATCGTCAATTTCTTTCCTCAATGAGCAGCAGAGGTAAAATACCTTTTCCTGCTAAGGTAACTGGTTGAAATAAAACCATAGTCTTAAGGTCCAGATACAGTTCTTTTCAAGGAAATTTTATAAAATTATTTATCAGGGAAAAAAATAGGGAGTGGGGAAGGTGGAATATTCTTATTTATAGCAATTACTTGACTGTACTGTCTATTTTTAATGAAACAGTTTTGGTGATGGCATAGCTTACCTGGAGAAATTGGTATAGCTAAAATAAAAAGGTGCTCAGAAATTGCAAGAAGTTCAACATACTCTTTTCCTGGTTTAGCAAACAAAACTAGTTTAGAGCAATCTGGAGATGAATGCCATGCAAGAAAGAGGTGATGCCAGCAATCTTGGGAGGAGAAGATGGGGCACTTCAGCATTAGAACAGAAGGTTGCATTAGGGCAAGCTACAAAATGGCTGGAAAAAACTGACTGAAGTTGCTGGTTGGGCTCCTTATGCCTCTTCAGGTATTACCTCAAGAGGCATCAACATCTGTGAAAGTCATTTGCTACCACAGCTCTCGGCTGCCTGTGTTTTGTAAAACACCATTGCATTAAGTGGTAACAGGTTCTGCTGTGAAGTGGTTTCCTTTGTCTCTGGGTTATGTTTTTTCTTTATGGAGTAGCTTAGAGTACTGACTGTTGTGAACATCAAAAAAAAAAAAGCTTGTGTAATAGTGTTGGACTAGCTTTGTTGCTACACATTTAGATGGAAATTGCATTACCGTTTAAAATATTATACAGTTGTTGCTGTTCAGTTTCCTTTCTAAAATACAGAAATTAGTTCAAAATAATGCTGTGTCTTTGAATAGTGCTTTAGAAAAGTTTTTTAATTACTGAGACTGTCTCTATTTTTCAAAATTTTATTTACTGTTTTTGAAAACTGAGCACTGAAATACAGCAGGCAGCTTAAGTACTGATAGAATGGACTCCAGGTGGGGATGTGTTTCTTGTTTCATTTCAAATTAAAATTCCTAGGGAATCTTTCCCTGCTTGACAAATACACATTTCATACTAGTGTATAAAGGTCATACTATTTCTATTCAAATATTGCTTTTGAATCACAGATAAGGTAAAATGACAGCTCTGTTATCAGTAACTATCCATAACTTTTTGGATAGGCTGTAGATGTAGGCAGTTTAGTATAACCTTTTGTTTCCCTTCATTAGAAAATCATGTAGAATCAGGCAGAAGTCTCTAAGCAGCACATGTTTAAAGTAATGGAAATTAGCTGGTGAATTCAGTGTAAGTAATGTCAGATCCTGAATAACTCCACTTGGGATGACCTGCCTAGATGCAATGAAAAGTCCTAGTTCTAGATTTTGTCTCTGTTTACAGCCAGCACCAGATGTTTCAGCAGATGGATAGAGAATAATGTAATGTAACAGTAGTACAAAACCCAGAGATTCTGTATAGTTTTCAAAATTCTGAATAATATTTACAGCTTCCACTTATTTTAGCAACTCGCTTGATATTGGTATCCTGGAAACTTCCACAATCAGGTTAATATCCACAAGATACCTTCAGTTATAGTTTTCTTTTTCCTGAAGGTAGTTGCTGATCTAAACCTTTGAGTTTTTGGTCTGACTGCACTGGTAGTTATGGATTAAGTCATGATTGATTTTTCCTTTTAGTGTTTTGACTGTCTTCTTTTAACCTCCTTAACAGAATGGATTTTTGTCTGCCCTGCCTTATTTTGGCTGCTGGTTATGTATAATTCTGTCTGGCCAAATTGCTGATTATTTACGGGAAAAACAGAACTTCTCCACTGTTTGTGTTCGCAAATGTTTTACCCTAATAGGTAGGTGCAAATATCATCTCTTGGAACATATAATCTTAGAAAATATAATAATACCAATTTGGGTGAATTTACGGGCTTGGGGGAGTAGTCTGACACTGCTGTGAGACGAGGCATTGTGCATGGCTTGAGAGGAGCAACTTTATTTGTACATTAATGTGTCAAGAGTAAATCCTATCTTTTTCCATGAGAAGTAGGCCTACTAGATAAGAGAAGAATAAGAGACTGTCAAAAGCTTTTTTTAGGTCAATATAATTGGACTACAAGCAAACCAATCAAATAAGTGGTCATGTAAAGTCACCATAAAAGGGTGAGTGAAACATTGTTATCAAGAAAGGTTTATCACACTGACAGGATTATTGTTCTGCATGAGCCTATTCTTGTTGTTCAGTGTTTCGTTTATCTAAGACTAAAGCAGCTGAATAAGAATACACTTGCAAAATTCACAGTTGCTACCAAAGACCAAAATGGTCTTGACTGATTGGGAGGAGAGATGATCTGAAGTCACCAACAGATCAGCCAGATCAGGTTTTTAGTGAACACAAGTAAAAAGCTGTATTTAGGAAAGAGAAGTTGATTGCTGAATAAAGAGGGGATAGGAGAAAGAAATTGAAAAAAAAAAAAAAAAAAAGAAGAAAAAGACTGATTAGGCAGGATCCACAAAAGTTGTAGCCCAGTGATCCTGTAGTACAGTGATCCTTGCTGCCTTCTCAATTCAGCTGATTCAATTGCTTTCTTTAAAGCAGCTCTTCTAATAAATTCTCAGGCATTTTGTTTGTTTGTCTTTAAGCCTATGCTATTCTGGTGTTTCAGTTTACTGCAGGGCTGCACACCTCACACCCATGTATATATAACTCAGGAGAAAAAATGTTGTTGTCTTAGGAGGAGCAGAACTTAGGTTGGCTTCATCACCAAAAGCGTGTACTTGGAGCTGTTTGCAGAGGTCATGATGGTCATGTAGATGGGCTCTGGTACTGGGAAGCGGCTACCAAAGTTAACTGCAGACAGGAAGCACTGGGCATGAGCTGGTGATGGCTGATAAACTGTTCCCAGTGCCTGATGCAGCATCTCTGCAGCTATCTTGGATTCACCCAGTTCACAGCGTTAGTGTAGCTTCAATTTATTTACAGCAATAAATAAAATTAATTTGTGAGGTAATTTTCAGAACCTGTTGATTTTTTTTAGTTTTTTAATCTAGTTTGTTCTTTGCTGCTAGAGTGGGATATTTCTGGTCTAGTTGCTGCTTCCTGAGACAACAGTTTTGCAGCCCATCTGCTCTTCGTTTTTACAAGGACACGTAGTGATAGGACAAGGGGGAATGGCTTCAAACTGAAAGAGAGTAGATTTGAACTAGATAATAGGAAGAAATTCAGTACTGAGAGGGTGGTGAGGCACTGGAACAGGTTGCCCAGAGAAGTTGTGGCTGCCCCATCCCTTGAAGTGCTTAAGGCCAGGTTGGACGGGGCTTTGACCGACGTGATCTGGTGGAAGGTGTCCCTGCCAGTGGCAGGGATGGAACTAGATGACCTTTGAGGTCCCTTCCACCCCAAACCATTTCTGATCCCGCACCGACCCGCTGCAGCGCGCGCGGTGCGGTGCCGGTTCTGTACGCCAGGGGGCGGTGGAAGTTGTGTGGAAAACTCAGCTTGGAGCCTCCAAATGTCTCGTGTTAAACGTCCATTGATTCCGAGGTTTCTGCCTTGAAGGAATGATTGGACCTGCGGTGTTCTTAGTAGCAGCCGGATTCATAGGCTGCAACTACGCACTGGCCGTTGCATTCGTGACCATATCAACAACACTAGGAGGATTTTGTACATCAGGCTACAGCATCAACCATCTGGACATAGCACCTTCGTAAGTATTGCTGAAACTGTTGTTAGTGCATGTGAACTGTTTATGGCCCCCTTTTTTTCTTTTTTGTGTTGCTGGGGTGCCTTGGAAATGTAGCTGTGGAGCCTGTGCTGTACAGACCTGGAGTGTAAACACTGACAATTACTTGGGTTTACAATATTAAGCACTGTATTTCCAAAAAGTGCAAGTTTGGCAGAGGATATGACATAAACAAGAGTTTAGAATCATTCCGGTTTTAATCCTGCAGTAATAAATTATATAATTCTTGTAGTTACAGATTTGTAATTATAGCCTTAATAGACTTTTGTCACATGTTCATAAAAGGACACTGTTTTTTGAACTGTACAATACAGGTAAGTGTTTCACTGTTTTCAACTTTTCCATCGGAGCTATCAACCTCTGGTATGACCATTACCATATTTAAGCACTGTGATACAGGCACATTATTTGCATTTGAAAAACATTCTGTACACTGGAATCTAAATCTTGTTACAAGTAGTTGACCTGATTTGTCAGTAGGTAACAAATCATATGTACAATTGCTCTTAAATGAATAATTTTCAAGAATGGAAAGTTGAGACTTCAGGGAGTAATTTCTCCAGTGAGTTACAAATTCATAATTGGGCAGATCTGTCAGTTTCCCAAAGAGTGTGGATGTATGTATATTCTTCTAAAAGTGCACTGGTAGGAGTCGAGTACTTTGCTTTGTCATTCATTTACCTATTTGTGGTAGCACTTAGATGTGAACAGGGTCAAATAACTTCATGTCCAAAGAAAAGTGTGTTTGTGTATTAATATGTAAAATGAAAAGACTTTAAGTGTAGGTGTAGAGGAAAAAATATTTTGTTGAAATAACATCTATAAAAAAATTCTGATCATCTAGACAACTTATGGGAGACCGTGGGTCCCAATTGAAGATGGTATTCAGGCTTTGGCAATTGAAACTATGGTGGTCATGTCCACAATCATGGACATGATTTTTTACTTAACAAATGAATATGAAATAGTGGGAATCCAGTTAATCTTGGCAGGTGAGGTTAGGTAATAAGCAAGAGAGGAGCCATCAGTGGCCAGCTATAAACAGCTTGTAATGCTGAATTGAATATGAAAGTTAGAAAAATAGCTTCTGTGGTGCACTTTGTTTTAAATAAAGTGTAACTACAAATTTAGAAAATGTACTTAAAGCAGTTCTTCTGGAGTGTTGTGGGACCATTATACAACTTTTGTTTCAAGCTTCGTTTTGCAGAACTACAACAGTTAGTTTCCAAAATATGTATTAAATGGTTCTTGTTACGTGAGTACAATTTAACCTGTCCATGGAATACAACAGAGCTGTGACAGGAAAAAGGAAATAATGCAACTGCAGTGTGACTTACACATACAAGGAACTTCTGTATGTAGACAATGGCTGAGGTTTCCCAAACTAAGATGTTGTATGTGTCTTCTAATTTTAGATACTTCATTTTGCATTTCAAATACGCGTATTTCATGAGTCAATTTGCTTATAACAGTATTCAGAGTATTTTAGGTGTTGAAAAAAAGCCACAAGAAGAACATGATGTAACATAGTGCTGATGCCTGTCAGCAGGCATAGTTATCTCGCATGAACTGCTGCTGATCCCTCTGACCAAATCCCTCTCTGTTCTTCCTGCCCTCGATAAAGTCCTGCTTTTTCCCTTTGCATTTACACCACACAAGTTCCTCTAGCTCTTCTTCCCTCTCAGATAGGCAGAAGGGAGCACACTGAGTGCAAGAGGGGTGTCTTGCTGATAGTTCAGAGAATCTGGCCCAGCGTTGCCTCTAGAGGCAAGTGGCTGCATATGTGGGAAGACTTTCCTTGGTGGTGACGTGGTCAGGGTGAGTGCTGTTTTATTGAAATCAGTGATTTTCTGTTCAGCACATGCATGCTTTACTTCAGGGTAAATCTGTTCAAATGGGGACAGAGAAGGCAAAAAGCATGTCCTTGTAACAAAGGTCATATTAAAAAATTTCTTCAGATACAGAAATACAAAAAACATCTGAGATGAGAAGAAACAGAAGACTGTCTTTCCTCCTCCCCCACACATAATTTTTTGTAACTTCTCTGAACTTTGATAAAATGATCAAGGCAGATATGCACAATTTCAAGGAAATGCTTGACATAATTGTAGAAATCTAAAAACGGGGTCTGCATAAAATTGTGAAGGAAACCTCAGTAAAGAGTTTACTCAGAGCTCAATATTTATTTTTCATAATTTCCTGAAAGACATTAGAAACATTAGAAGTGATTCAAAGCCGTTTCAAAATGCACAAATGCCCATTTAGATTGGTTAAAAGTATGCTGCCAAGAATAGCAAATGGTCCCTTTTTGCTACTAAAACTTGCATTATATTAAAGAAATAATTATTATATTCACAGGAAAATGTGAATGAAAATACTGATGCTTAATTAACAACAATATTTGCTATGTGGTTTTGGTTGCTAACATGTATTTATTATGCCGTTGGTGAATTGAACTGGGGAAGGACTGGGGGACAGGAGGGAGACAAGATTGTTGTTTTGGGGAATATATATTATATTTTAGATTTTTAAATCTACATTAGTACCTTTCTATTATTACAGTTTTTAACATTGATGTTACCATGATCCCTTGTAATATTCATGTAGCTCTGTTGTACACTAAATACTTCATATAGCTGGTTTTTTTAGTCTTGATTTTACTGCTTGACTGCTTTGCAAGTTAATTTGTATTTGGTTATCCCCACTATGCCATAAGAACATGACCAACAGCCTGCTATTGGTTTTGCTCTACAGACATGTCACTTTTTGCTTTCCCTTTTCATATGGGAGTTTCTACTGTGCTAAGGGAGTGTCATCACAGTTATCTGCATCAAACAGTGAGCACTATCAAGAATGCAACCTCTGTCAGAAACACTGGGCATAAATACAGGCGTTTAGCTAGCAATTGGTTGCCAAAGATCTTTGTCAACCAGAGAAACTATTAAACTATATTTAGTTTTAAAAGTGTCTGTTAGCAGTATTGTAGTGCTTAAACATATTGAAGACATTTAAAGTGCATTTGGTTCTACTTAAATGCTTTAAACAGGATTTTGCTTTATGTGCTTATTTTCCTAAGGGAAACTATTACACTTTGACATTCAGCTTCATAAAGGCCTATTAATTCTAAACCACTTTCCAAGATAGCAAGACTGCATGCTAGGTTTATAAGAAAGAAAGAGGTTTTAACTAAAGCATTGCCGTGCTTTAAACTGATATGTAGTGTAGAGTTTCAAGAAAAAAATCGACTAGTAGGCTAGATGACTGTTTCCCTTTCTCAGGAAAAAAACACATGTTTTTCTAATACCACTGGAATGAATATTGCAATCTTTTGTAACAGTGCTGTATGGTTGAATTCTCCTGTTTTGGTAAATAAAATTTCAAAGCTATACATTTCTGTTTAGAGATGAAATATGTTTCTGTTATATTAATATTGGTGAGGACATAATTTTACTCTGAACAGCCTGAAACGATCACTGGGATATGATTCCTTTCTCCTATGGTAAACTGCAACTATTAGTATTTTGTATGATTCTTCACCCAACAAATCCACCTTGAAAATCTAAAACACGGGGATCTGTGCCCTGGTGGTTAGAAGGTCAAACTTCTGTGGAGCATCTGGCTCTTACTTCTCTTCAGTCTCTCTCACAAGTCTGCACTTGTGGTACAGCTTCAAACTTTCGGTATTGCAACATGTCTGTGAGAGAGATCTTGAATTGCTTAGAGATGAGGTGCTGAGACTCAGATATTAAGCAAGTTACCAGCTTTTCCCAGCAAGTTTTTATGGCCGCTGGTGCATACAAATATATTTTTGTGTGAGAGAGCAGCACGTTCATGGAACAGGAGCCCTCAGAATGGAGCTGCAGGAACGGCAACCAGCAGAACTGGTTTAGTCAGACTCATTTCCCATTGGCCTTGACCCACACAAAGCTGAAGGGAAGGCCTGCCACAGCACTCTGAACTCCTATCTTTGGAATATACACTTTGTAATATAAGTGGGGATATCCAGGCACACTGCTGATACTGCCTTCTTGGCAAACAAATTTTTAGCAATGAAACCTAACCAACTCTTACTGTTGGCAAACAGCACTTTGTCATACTCCTTGTTGTCTTTCTGCTTCAAGACATGCAATGTGTCTTCAACTGCTCCAGTGTGTCCATTCCAGACAGTTTGGTTGTGGCTTAGCAAAGGGGATGTGGGTTTGGATTATGGATCTTGGGCAAAGCCATAGGCAATTTAAGTTAAATTCCATAACTGGCCTCTGAAAAATAAAGACATACAGAATCATTTAAGTAGAAAAAGATCTTTAAGATCATCATGCCCAACCATTAACCTAATGCTGCCAAGTCCACCGCTACACTATGTCCCTTAAAATGTATGTGCCAAGCTGTCAGTGAGTTGTTATTAGAAGAAAAGCAAGTCATTCACACTGGAATATTTGTTTTAATTTCTCTTGTGTGATCAAGATGAGGCCTACATGATCAGGTTAGACAAAATTGTTTTTCCAAGATTGATAAGCCTTACGAGTTATTGATAAGCAGTGTTAACAACTTCTCTTGCAGGTATGCTGGAATTCTCCTTGGGATCACAAATTCTTTTGCTACTATCCCAGGAATGGTGGGGCCAGTTATTGCCAAAAACCTCACTCATAATGTGAGTCTGTTTATTATTTTTTTCACTTGTTATATTTTTATCTCAGGTGAATAGAAATTCCTTCTTCTCAAGTCTGCAGTCCTTAAATGAACATGGGTTACACCTCTAAGTCATACTGTTCCACTGTTGTGAATTACTTAATTCCTAGCTCTTATTGTCCTGATTCTGATGAGGAAAATAAGGGTAAAATCAAAGACCTTTGTAAGACTTGAAAATTTTACTGACTCACCCCTTCCACTCTCTAGGAATAAAATGCATATATTTTTATCACAGTAGAACTCTGATAAAATGCCAACTAGATGAGACATTTGTGGTATTGTTTTATTAAATTAGAACAAGTTCTTGCTTGTTTTTTTTAATTACGCTCTCACGTGAGGTGTTGAGTTCTAATGTCAGCATTTGTCAGATAAGTGAGGAACTAGATTCTAGTGTTAGATTTGACTAACAAGGTGGTGTAGTGATTTGGATAAAAAAAGGGAAGCACTGGGGCTTTTGAGAGTTTTTGATCACTGTTTTTTCAATGAACATAAGAATTATTCTAAAATCTTTCAAGAAAGGGAGATGGGAGGAGTAAGCTTAGTGATACACTTTAATTTTTTGGAGTTGGAGGTCATTTTAAGGATTTTCTTAAAAATCACAGAATCACAGAATATTTTGAATTGGAAGGGACCCACAAGGATCTTCAAGTCCAGCTCTTAAGTGAATGGCCCATATGAGGATCAGACTTGTGACCCTGGTGTTATTATCACCATGCTCTAACCAAAACCAATCAGAAAATATTCATTAATACATGATTCCAATAAAATTAGTTCTTCCAGATACCTTAACAAGTGGGTTGTTTTAGGGTATTTGTGTTCGGTTTAATTTTTTCCCCTCCGTACTAATACACTCTTCAGGTATTCTGTTTTTGTAGTAAGATCATTTACAGGTTTGTTACAGCATCATCTGGAACTTAAAAAAACCCCAAACCTTTGAGACACCTATAGATATTATGTCTTTATTTGAAATGAAAAAGGAAAAAAGCAAAAAGCAAATAAACCACAGTTCTTTACTGGACATTTATTAAGGCCTTTCTTAAATACCAGGGTTTAGAGGATTACTCTTGAAATCTGACTTAAGGTAGCTACCTTGTTTGGACCAAAAGGCTTACGAATCTGGAATGTTCATATAGTAGTCATTAGGAATAGCTTACTGCACAGTGCAGGGCCTTCAGCTCTTGGATCACCTGATCTGAAAGCCAAGGTAGTGTTTCCCTTACAGTAACGTTCTCTGCGTTTGTATCGATGGTTCTGCATCTTGGGTGATAAACTGATCCAGAGAGGGGACTGCAGTTCTGATAAGACTGTCTGTGTAAGCTGTATTACAAAACTGAAGTTGACTTTACTAATGATTTCATCCTTTATGTTTATAATGCTTTTATGTTGCTGTGAAATCATGCTGAATGGCATTTACATTTAAATAGGCAAGGCATGTAGCATTGATTTTAAAACTACTTTTTCTTGAGTGTGAAGCTGCAAATTGACTGCATCTTTTTTTTTCTTTCCCCCATTTGACAGAATACTGTGGGAGAATGGCAGATGGTTTTCTATATTGCTGCCTCTATTAATCTATTTGGAGCAATTTTCTTTGCATTATTTGCAAGTGGAGAAGTTCAGGACTGGGCAGTCAGTGGATATCACTTGCATAGAAACTGAAGGACATGATGAAATACCAAAGCTGTGCTGAGTCCCGTTGTGCTTAGAACTATGTGACCAGAAAAGTGCCTTCCCTGCTGATGCCTAGGAGTCTTCAGAGCTATTCAGAGCTTCAGTTAAACTACTTTATCTCTGTACCTTTTGTACTGAAAATAATCTGGCAGACTATGTGTGCTATTTCCTAACAAGAAACTACTTGGATTAACTATAGAAATTTCGTGCTAGGACTTGATATCAAATATATGATCTGAGACATTTAAAATCTGTGTGCTAAGCTCTAATACTTTCCAGTTTTTAATTAATATTTTCTGAATTAGTGTGCAGGCAGATGTTTGCTGATACTAAAATGAGAGGAAAGAGTATAGTGATTATGTAGGAGGAATGACATGCAAAGAATTGTACCCAAAAATCTGTTTTGATTTCCATTATGAAACTGATAGTTTTTTGCTATTTAAAAAACTGTAGAAGGGCTTCAGTTTCATACAATCTTTTATAGTGCTTTTATTTTGTCATCGTTTTAATGATGGCTAAAAAATGCACCTGATTTACTTCCATTTTATGCACAAGTTATGAATATATAAACATTTCCTGCTTCATGGATACAGCTTCACAACTAATACACAGCAGCAAAGAAGTAAATGTACCATTGGAACTGAGAGAATAAACCACATGTCCTCTGTGGTGCAGGTTTTTCAAATAGGCCTTATTTTTATTTCTCTCTGCAAAGAAGAAGCAGTGCAGCTCAGTGGTTTAAATCTAGGCAGTGTACAAGAGTGAACTAGAAATAGAATATCTGCATGATTACCTTAAAATAACTTTCAGTTTGGCAATTATTTTTCTTTGTCCCTTTAAATCAATGCAGTGGAATTATTTCCTCTTGCATGTAGGTATGTCTGTCAGCTTGTCAATGTAAATAAAATAAAATAAGACCAGTGTAGCAAATAATGAGGAAAATCAGTTCTCTAACAGCACTGTTTGTTAGTCAGATAAAACTAGAGTATAAAAGAACTAGTGCAATAACCTGGTCCTGTTACTCTCCTATCAAGATAGAATTTGACACTGAAGAGCATTCTTTGCACAACACGAACTTAAATGCCACAGAGTAGGATTAAAAGTTATAAAAACAGTGGCCTTGTTAAGAACAAATGGCTGAATAATGCTAGAGCCACAAAGCAAAGGAAAATTCCTGTGCCAAAGATTCCTGGATTGGAGCAATTAGGTAAAAAGGAAAAATCACTGGGCTCTGGGTTTTTCATTTACCACCAATCCAAAAGAAAAGCCCAGTACTAAAGCTGCTCCAGTGGAGCCTACCTTCCTTCATTTCTAGGAAATGGCATCTGCCTCTCCTTTTTAGCTTTAAGAGCCATTTTGTTTTGGCCTTCCTTGAAGTGTCATGTTCTCTGATGGTGGATTTAAACTGTGTTTAAATCTGTTTGTGTCTGCAGCATTTCCACAATAAACAATGTGTTCAGATTAAATTAGTCCTTATTCAGTGGAAGTATGTTAAAACGATATTGTGTCTTCAGTGTTTCTACAATAAATGGATTGATTATTTACATGTGTATCTGTTGTTGAAAATTACTATCTCCCTGAAGTTAGAACACCATTTTGAAAGTATGCTGAACAACAAGGTTGGTGACTGGATTAAGGAATGGTTAAAGTTTTCTTGGAAAATTACCTTCCTCAGATGTTTTTTGTCCAGCTTTACAGGTAAGGATTATCTTCCACCTGACGCTGTATTAAAAGTACTAATTTCACTTTATGTAAAAAGAAATTTGTACTCTTTCAGTATCTTTGGTTAAAAAGGAGGGGGGAAAAGTTAAAAAAATAAAAGATTGTATATAGTTTAAATTAATTTATGCCTTTGCTTTTCTAGAGATTGTCATCAGGGCCACATACGGACAGGGTTGCAATTCCACCTGTTCTGAAGTTGGAAACTTCAGCTTCCTGTGCTTTTAGCCTTTTTCTTCCTGTGCTTTTAGTCTTTTTCCTTGAAAACTGTTCAGCTGTCTATCAAAATTTTAAAAATTATACTTAATGGAGTAGATGCAATAGAAGTGTATGTAGACATTCTCTGTACCAGTTAAATGAGTCTGAACTGGATTTAGTTAAAACTGAATTTTAGGCATATCAGTAGTTGAGCAGTCCAGAAATTTTTGGACCAGCATACTAGATTTTCTTTTCCTTTTATCTAGTGCACCATTATTACTCATTTTGCATGCTCTGTAACTTCTAAGTCAGCTTGGAAAGTAGGACTGAAAAATGCTATAAATCTTCATATTATTTGTGGACAACAGGCTACACTGAAGTTAATATACATATATATTAACATAATATACATAATATATTTTTTATTTCATTTTTGAAAGTATCAAAATAAAAGGTGAGATTCTCGATTCAGTGAGGCTTTTAACACGTAACACACAAGAATATCACAAAAAAAACCCTTAAGTGTTATCTGTCTGTATCATGCTTGCAAAAAGGAAAATCTATTAGAAAAAGCTGACAAAATATTTTTGGCTAATCACTATATTACTTTTACTGCATTGCCATGCTACTGTTTGCATGGTTCTCTCAACCAGTTTCATCTGTTCAAAAACATTTCTCATATTCTGTTTTTTCAGGGGTAACAAGGGGTTTGAGAACCTCTTGTCTCAGTTTACCTGTGTGGCACAGGATCTTGACAGAAATTGGCCAGATTTTTTGTGGTGACTGTTTTCCTGAAACAATGCCATAACTGTTATTTCTTGCTGCATTTCCTTAGCAGGTAAGAAGTGCCAGAGTAAGAAGTTGTGCTCTCTGTTCCATGAAGAGCCCTCTAATTAGGATCTCCACCTGGAATGAGGGAAGTCAGTTCAAAAACAGATTTCAGCCATTTCAGAGCAGGAGTTGAACCACTGCTTTGGGAACATGTCTTAGTGTTGTCAGGTATTTTTAAGTGCTTTCTCTTCAATGTCTACTTCTGACACAGTTCCGCTTAAATTATTTTTTTTTAACATTTAGTGCAAATTTCTACCAACATTAGAAACAGAGATGGAATAACTTCTCAGAATATCCTACAGCATGTGACATGGGTATTGCCTGAGATCTGAATCATAGTCTCTTACAGCTTGAAAAAGTGCCTTCCTCATGCTTTGCAAAAGATGACATGCCACAAAGTAATGTGTGTGGTTTTCAGTTCACTATTTCTTTGTTGTAAGGGTGCAAAGCATCAGGGTGCAAAGTACCTTACACAAATCCAAAATCAGTCAAGTACCTTTGACATCCAAAAATACAAGTTAACTTACATAGGTCTTTTGAATGCTAACCTAATGAAGGTTTATATAAGTCACCATAATACATAGGCACCTGTGCATGGTGCTTCCCCATCTACTTGTTCCTCTGTAACTGGTAACAACTGCATTTGCTGTGTGAAAGGGTCATCTTAGTTGATTTCCCAGAAGTTGAATTGTTCCTGTGATGTATCTTTTGTCTGGCTTCTCGTCTCAGTTACATATTTGCCAATTTCTCCTCTTCGGTTGTGTGGAAATGTTTGGTTCCGTGACAGATGAACTATGCTTTGAGTTTAATGGGTTTTCCAAGATTTTTAGCATTTTTCAGGAAGGAAAACCGTGGGTGAGGAAGCCTATACATTCCACAGGTAAGTGAGACACTATTTGTATGGAAAGGTAGTATCTTCTGTTAGATCACCTAGAGCTTCAGAGAAAAAAGACATGTTTTTAAACTTTAAGCTTCCTCCTTCACATTTTGAGCTCAACCATCCCAACTAAAACACTGCTACTGTGTTTTGTAAGCTGTTCCAGTGAGTAGCATTTAGAGAGGGTCTCCCATTTCTCCTGTGCACCTGTATCTCAAAAAGCTGAATGTCTACTCTTAATTTACATGATTTAAGATCAATTCAATCACATCAAATTGATCAAAGCAATTATCACTCAAACAGTTGTAGGCTGGCCAAATCCTCTTCTGACACCTGTCAGTAAAAATGCTGTCTCCATTAATACAAGAGCACTGGCCTGAATTGTTGTCCTGAGTAAGATATGTCTGCCTTGAAGCTTAGGAAGGGATATAATGTGACATGAATGATTTGGTGCCCATGGTGCACATTTTGCTGTTTCTGTGCCCATGGGGAGGAAATCACCACACTTATACTAGCATATTCACCACCAGCAAAGTAGATAATCCTGAAGGTATGAAGAGGACCTCATGTGGCCTCCTATTTGGTCTCTTTTATATGAAGAAATATAATAAGCCTTTTTTTCTAAAATGCATTTGTTTAACTAATCAGAACATGATAGAGCCAACTTAAAGCTGTGCTGATTTGCCTTCTTCATTCTTCACTCATACTATAGCTATTAATATTTCTACAATTCTGTATCTAATTGACTATATGTTTATAGTGCTCAAATATAGCTTAAGAAAGGGTTCATTTATTTATACTTTATGTGATGTATATAGTCTGTTGCAGAAGTAATTCTTGCCATGTTAAATGCTAGAGTAAAACAGTGAGTTCTCTTTATTTGAATTTCTTGCCCTTAACCCAGCAGAGTTGCCTGTAGGCCCCAGGACCTCTTTTATGTCAAGGTGTTAGTTATTAATATTTTGTGTGTTTCAAATAGCCGGAAAAAGAGCTACAAGAAGACACCAGCAGTTATTTAAATCCCAGTTGTGTAGCAAATGGCAGAGGTGGGGCACACAAAGGCATGCCAGAGGATAAAATAACATGCTATTGAGTGAGACACTGGAGACCCAATTAAATCCCACGGCAACTTTTCCACTTCTCCTTCTTCATACAGCTGCCATAATGGTGGTTGGTCATATATTTTAAACTAAAACTGCATCATTGACAGAGAAACCAGGTTTTTATTGTGTGTAAAACCATTGATCTGACTTAACATAACACTTGGTAATTGCTAAGAAGCTCCAATACACATCTGACCAATGCAGTTCTCAAAGGAGTCATAACTCAATCCAGTGAAAATTGCATTTCTTTGAGGAAAGTTTGTTTCATGTGAAATTTTAACTGTTTGGCCTTATCAGTTAATAAGTGGTGTCCTTAAAGAGTTGCATGTGTTATTTTTCCTTATGCAAAATTTGGAATTGTCTTTCATTTCTCTGCAGTACACTTAATAAGATTGCATGTTGGTAGAGTTCAGGTCTGGATCACACACAAACATGAGAACTCAGCTAGCAGAGTAATTAAAGAAGGTTCAGGAATTGGTGTACAATTTTCAAGTGCATGCAGATTAACTTCAGAACAAGGGTAACTTTGCTCTTATTGCAACATAACCTGTACCAGGTTGCAACATCCTGCAAGTGAAGGTGCCTTGGAGTTGCCCAAGGCATAACAATGGAAAGAAAGTGTGGCTGATTACACCAAAATTCTGTTTGCCTTCCCCTTCCTTCAAAGGATATATTTGCTATAGAGTAGAGCTGAGTGAAAAGTGGTTATAGCCTTTGATAATGTGTTCTTGGGAGGAAATTTCATTAAAAGAATTTCTTAAAATCTTTTTTTTTTTTAGTGTAAAGACATTTCCATATGGCTGCTTCAGAGTAGGAAATGACTATATCATTTTTTCTGGTCTTTTCCTAAATTAAATTCCATTGTACTTATTTAATAAGCTTAGCTCAGTCAGACATATTGTCACGTTTTCTGATGGAAAACATGGTTCTGTTGATATTTCTCTACCTACCTCTTTTTCTGAAGTATTCTAGCAGTAAATGACTAATCTTCTATTTCCAAATCATCTTACTAGATGAGAAGAGTCAATAGATGAACAGACAGCGGGTTTGTTTGGTTTTGATTGGGGGATAGGGCAAAATGTGAAGAAAAAAACCACAACTATTTTTCTCCCACTCCTTTTTCCCTGACCATCTGGGCTTCATGGAGAACAAGAATGTCTTCTGTATTTACAAGTTTAAACAATCTCTGCTGATGGGGGGGAAAGAAAAGAGTTTTTCGTACATTTGTTTGAGGGAGATTAAGCAAGAGTCCTGCTTGAAGGACTTTTTAAAATATCCATAACTAGATAACTGGTTCAGCTGTTAAGTTGAACTATAAATTTAGTTGGAATGGCTATGGAAACGCTTAATTTCTTGTCTGGAATGTCATTTAGTTAGTGCAGTCTATCTTTTTTTTTCTTTTGTCTTTAGAGATGAGCATATTTTGGAATTCACTTCCAATGCAGTTACTTACATTGATATTTTCTGCTGTGAAAATAGCTTCTGCTTAAGCTTAAAAGCCCTTTTGTGGAGAGAATGGAAATCGAGATATTTGAATTGTTAATACATAGTTGGTAGAATTGCTAAGCACCTCTGCATGGTTTTGAAAGTAAACTGTTGACAAAACATAGCAGTAGAGAAGGATCACATTGTGGAAGCATATTCACAAGGGAATGGTGGTGTTAATTTAACACCTCTCTGTAGAGTCATGTTGGTGCCAATGTACTTAAAAGAAGCTATTGAGAGCTAAGCATCTGCTAAATTATTTTGCTGTAGTATGACCTAAAGCCAGATTTGCAAAGGAGATGTCAAGGGGCAAAGCTATGCTGTCATACATAAACCGGTAAAGTCCAGCAACAGAACCCACACTTCTCTGTCTCAGGTATAACCTCTGCCTCTCATGGAAGACACGGGCTTAAATTCCTGCAGGTAGAAGGTGGAAATCAGCCTTGTTCCCTTTTCTATCACAGATAGGGGAGGAGGTGGAATCAAATAATCAACACTTACTTCCTATTTTGAAAGAAGAGGGGTGGCCCACATTGTGAACAGCCCACCTTTTCAGTCCTCTGATCCTCAAGCCCTGAGAATAAGGACTGCATGATGTTTGTGGAGCTGTAAAGATTTAGAAAGAAAATAGGGGTACCAGGGAGCTGTTTATCAAAGGCCTGTGTTGCTGCCTGTGTGCAGCTGGCACCTTTAATGTTAAAAATGGGCATCTGTGGGCAGAACTGTTTCTAGACCTGGGCAGCAACTGAGGTTTTCACTACCCCCAAGTGTGTGTGAAGTGTGTTCACTCAAGCTTAGATGTCATAGATATCTGTAACTTTGCCTGCATTGCAACATTCTTGGGAATCAAATTATCCCTCCTTGCTTGAAGCAGGCTGTGAAAATCAATCCACAGCAGTCTTCTTCATCAGTCGAAGAACATACAAAATCACAACCCACAGAAACTGATCCCTCCCCCAGCTCTCCTCTTAACAGGGTGCTAACTTCAAAGGTTACTCTTGACTGTTGAAATACCAACTGTATTTAACAAGCGGTCAGAATGCAAGCAACCAGTTTGAATTGCTGGAATTCAATTATAAGCAGCTGGCTTTACTTCTAACTGAGGATCTAATAGTAAAAAAAAAAAAAAAGGCAACAGACCAAAACAAAATTCCAAACTAAATCCATCTGTCTGCTTCTACTCAATGAAAATTAAATAGTAAGTGTACCACTTTGAAGCCCAGATGAAAGTTTCACTGTTCAGAGCATGTGCAACCTGTACAAACACACATTTACAAAGGCAGATGTCTTCCTACAGGAGGTAAAAATAAATCTCTCTATGGGTTTCCTCTTCCTCTGTGTCTGTTTTAATTCTTCCGAATGACAAAATATGACGCAAAGTCACAGCAGCATGCACAGATGGATGGTTAATATGCAGCTCGGGTTGTTCTGAGGAGGTTGCTGTTTGACTTGTGTCTTTTCAGCTGAGTCATGAAGCATAACTATGCAGTTGTACATTTCTTTGTCTCAGTGCTCCAGGCAAGGAGGCTGCTGAGAGCAGCTATCTCTGGCCGCGAGGAAACACAAAAGCAGGGATTTAGAGTAGGAGCAGGGCAGTGCTGAGCTGGTGCATGCTTCTGCAACAATGGGGAGCCATGGCAGGCCCCTGCCCCAGCACGGCCTCTCCTACCAGCCAGCCCGGGGGAAGCTCATGTAGGTAAGAAGGCATAGAGGATGATACAGATAAACCACTAAAAGAATTCAAAGTAATGAGATCAAAATAATTTCTCCTAGAATGCTGATCTCTGAAAAATCTCAAGATCAGCAAGTCAGTTAGCATAGTCAATAAAATATTTTGACTGTTTGCATAGTGCCTTTACTGCATTTGATTTTGATCTGAGAACTGACTACTTGTAAAGAAAGTACCAAGACTTCCCAAATGGGCTTCAGTCATGCCCCAGAGAATCCTCTGAGGCCCCCATCCCACACACAGTTTGAAGTCTCTGCCTCCAGCTGTAATTGTGTCCTGGAGCTTTTGCTTTAAATGAAAATGGCTTCACATTGAACCCTAACCCTTATTAACATCCTCAAAAGGGAAGAGGCCCAGTGGTAGTTGTGCCCTTGTATGAGTTGGAGTAGACCTACCTGACTCCTTCAGAGATAAAAATTACCTTGAGTAAGTAATAGTCAAAAATGTATTGGCTAGTAATATATTAATGATACAATAATGAAATATAAATAACTAGTTTTTACACCCAGTGTTTTCCACGTGAGTGACTTCAAACACTTCTTGGTTATAATGCCTTTATTCATGAGAAGGGATAGTGTAACAGAGAACTACTTGGAAGAGATGGGGTGGGGAGGCAGTTGTGGAGTGGGAGCCAGTACTGTGAGCACCTTGCTGCTCTTCAAAGCCTCTATACCATGTGAATGAGGGTCTGCAGCCCCCGAGCCTCCAGAAAGTCAGCAATTGGCTTGTGACTGTTTGCTTAGCACATTTTCGTTCTTTCAGCCCTACATAGCTGAGATGGAAAGGTGAACAGATTTCTCAAATTTCTTTAAACATACAGGTGGTTCCATTGTGGAATGTTCGCACATCTAGAAACAGGTAACACAGGAGAGGAACCAAAAGCTAAACCTGGCTAATTTTTATGAAGGCACAAACTAGGGGTCTGAAAAATAAGAGGCTCTGGCACAGTAATAAGCAGCATCACTGGGAAAGCATTCCAGCCACAGCTAACACTTCGTACAGCAAAAGCCTCTGGTCAGTGCAGTCTCCACTTCCTGCATAAGATCATCCTCATGTTTTATTCATCAGCTAAGTTAAAAATGACAGATTTTTAAGAATATCTGTATGATGGAAGTCTAGCCCATTTCAGTTAAATGACAAACTGGCAACTATAATTCTATTCAAATCAGTGTAATTCTGCTTTGTATTTCAGAAAAAGAAAAAAGTATCCAAACTTTTTTGTATAGAATGTTAATCAATCATATAATTCTTTTTATAACTACTTACATAGTTAACACCCACACATTGCAGCTATTTACGTTTAAAACAACATTCAGCAATGTATAAAATAGGAGAAAATGCTTGTATAAGTTCACTGGATTAAACTGTCTTGCTTAACAAGGAGGAGGAAATTGAAAGACAGAAGTTTATGTATTGTGTATTGCAAGTGGTATTACTCATAGCAGTTTCCAGTGCAGGTGAGTTGTCTATGGAGTTAAGTTTATCACTTCCAGAGCCAAATAGTGAATTTATTTGGGTTTTTTTTTGTCTTTATTTCTGATGACCAAGCCTTCTGTCATTTTATTCCACCAAGCTATGGAGGTGAAAACCTTAAAATCACTGCACTTGTGGCTGGTTTTACGTTTACATCTGCATTTCACCTCACTTTCACTGCAAACAATTACTTCCTGCTAGGCAGGGCTGTGTTCCCTTCTCTTGCTTTTCTTGCTTTCTCTTGTCTGATTGATGAGGGCTCAGGACAGTGACTTTGTTGTGTGCTTTTTTTTAAAACTCTGCTGTTTATATTTGCAACAAATGTATCATTACAGTAGAAACTGTATACGCCTCAAATTAACCAGAAAAAATGTGATTATACTGATACATGTTTAACTTGTAGCAGCAGCTGCAGTAATATGAGACCTGCTTTATAATTCATCCACTGGGAATTTTGTGTCTATTTTGAAACCTTTGACGTGCCTATTAGAAGGTAACTGAGAACTGTATACCAACACTCTCAAGTATGGCGATGACAGAACATTTTTTTAAACCTTGTGGATATTTCTGTACTGAGACTTTCCTAGCATGTCGTAAGAATGACAGGATTATAAATCATGTTTAATAACCATGGTATACCTTAATAACCACTGAAAACCTGTTCACTGCTGCCTGGATGGCAGCAGGAACAATTTTTGTTCTGTGAAAAGTAGCTGGCTAGAGCCACCTCTAACCATCCTATACTGGATGTAAGACAAGGGTGGTGTATACTGTGTGTTGTGCCGGGTATCTGGTAATCTGCACCGCAAAAAACAGATTTGGGTTTTTTTCACACAGGCTGTGGTTTCTCTTTCACTTTGAATTAGTCTGCACTTTCTGTATTTAAAATGAGTACTCTGGTCATGTTCACAAATGGGTAACTTGATATGCCCCTATATCATAGGAGAGGCCCTCTGGTACATGTGATATAGGTGTTGCCTGTGTTCCAGGCGTGGTCTGCGTTCCTTTTCTTTAAGCCTCATCAGAGAGAAAGTACATGAGACACTTCACTGCTGCCATTCTGGGACACAGTGAAGATGCATTGGCAACAGTTTGGAAACTGCTGGTTTGGCTGAAATCATAATGTCAAAGCCATGGCACAGATTATTGTCATAGTTTCTTTTCATACTGTTTTTTAAAGAAGCCCTGAAGCAGCTGGTGTTATAATGCAAAAAAGTCTCTGTTCTATCTCTTCTGCAGTAATTTCTCACCACTCCTGCCTCCACCTCCAACTTAGGCTGTGGTTTAGGCAGTCACTGGACTAATAGAATTTTGATAATTGTCAGGAAGAGAACAGATATGGAAGAAGGGAGTTTGTAAAATTGAAGCAGAAAGTATATTTGGTTGATACATTTTTTAAAAAGCTGCCTAAGAATATAGGTGACAGCATATTGACAACTACTGCTTAAAGGATGTGTACATTAGCTTAGCCAATGCTGAGGAATCCATTCAGTGCGGGTATCTCGGCGAGCAGCTGCAGTGGGAGCCGCAGGTTGAGCTCTGGGTGGGGAGAGCCCGAGGCAAGAGCCCGGGAACTGCCGACCCTTTGCACACACAGGGCCAGGGGACTGGACACTGACAGATAGGGCAGGAGCTGACAACCCCCAGGCTTTCTCGTACTTGGACTGTGAGGGTAAAAAAGTCCAGGGATTGCTTTGTTCAGGGTCCTTCCTCGGAGGCACCAGGTCGAGTTGTTACTTCGTTATTTAGTTATTGCACTATTTAATTATGTTAAGGAGCTGGATATCTGACACTCTGCTATGGGAGACCTGGGGTCAATCAGGTGAGGAAACCTGGTGTGACTGTGTGAGTGTGGGGATGTAGCTGCAAAGGGCCCTCAGTCCCAGCTCAGGTGGGTGAGTGTGACTGCCAGGGTGGCTCCTACAGGGCTGGACAGGAAAGTTTCCTTAATAACAAAACACAGCATAAATACATAGTGGTGGTTGATAACTTTTTTTAACATACTAAAAGAATTGAGTAGAAGGTGAATAATACATGATGCAATGTAATTGTTGCATATTGCCATTAACAGATCAATGGGTGTAACGGGGTGTTGTCTGCTGTTGCTTGTATGCTTTGAGAGGGTACGCAGCCCCTGTTAGCAGGCATTGTACATATTGTAGCAAGAAAAGGAGAAAAATCCAAGCAAAATCCAAAAAATAAAAAAACACACATTTTGTTGTTCAGAACTCAAAATTCATAGACTATAGAGACAACAAGATTAGGGTTACATTAAGATGGTCTGATGTTACCTAGTCATGCACATAGTGAGAAGTAATTCAGTATTTTTGTAAACTTTTGAAGTTGTAAATTACAATTATTTTGTGCACATTACCACTGACTTCTCTGCTGAATAATGAATACTTCAGAATTAGTAACGGAAAAACCAAAATTGCCATGGAAAAATATTCAAATCTTTTTGAAAGAGGTAAGTGTATTTTCACAGGGTTTAAGCATGAATTGCAGGTCTGGGCTTCTGAGAAATGCATGTAGTATGTGACACAGCCTAGATCTGCCTCGGTGGTTATAATGGCTTAGTCGAGAGAATAAATGAGAGTGCAATTTCACTTTGTAGCTAAGCTGATGTAAGTGAGCCTTGACACCTAAACGCTAGGTCCTGCTTCCTGTGGGTTGAATCAGGGAATCACGTGGTCATGAAGTTAATTTGGTCAACTGGATGATTGAATAAGGAAACAAAAACAAAACAAAAGTTTTTCTGTGAATAGCTTCACTGCTCCCACTCCCTTTTCAACTATTCAATATGCTAGATCCAATGCAATAAGTCTTTGGATTGATAGAGGAGAAAAACAATTCTTCTGGCAGGTATTCCCAGCTGCATAGATTTAGCTTTGACATGGAATAATACCTTTCAAATTCCTGAACTTGGATATATGCTAAAGAGAAGAAGTTAAAAGCTTGTTTGGAATAGACTTTTCTTTCATATCCTCCATGTTGCAGTTTGTGTTACCCACACCAGTCACTATCTGATTCATAGGAATGTCATTATTCTGAACTGTTTCTGAGCTGTTTCTCAAGAATATCCCAGAAGGAAAGGGGAAAGCAAGTGAGCCAGAGTTTCTGCTTCCATGGTGCTTATGGGTGTGTGAATGTTGCTGGGTCTCATGACTCACTGCACAGCTTTGTGAGGTAAATTGGACTGCGTTAGCTTGCAGAGCAAGTATAAACTATTTCCCATAAATAGTGATACCTCACTTTGTCTCTGATGACTCCACAGAGCTAAATTTAGACAAGGAGCTAAGATTCACTTTCTAAAAAGCAGCATTTCTTTACAACTGCCATTTCATTCACATGCACCCCTACCTCAGATGGTCGGGGGCCCCATTCAGATAGGGGGGAGGTGAGGGAGCCTCTACTTGTGTGTGCCTCTATATGTTTTATTATTGCAGTAGTCCTACCTGTACATAGTGTGTACACGCAATTAGGTTTTCTATGGTGAATGAGAATATATGTACATAAAACAGCTGGGCAGAGACTTAATATCCTCTGTTCTAAATCAGAAACAGCATACCAAATTTAAAACAGTGTGCTTTTCACTTCAGGTCACCTTAGGAATTGCACAGAGTGTGCCATGGAGACTGCCCGGTAACTGAGACAGACCTCCTAGCTCTTCCTGCTTTGCACAAAGGGGATCCCTAAGTGCTATTCACAGCTTCGGCAGCACAGGCTGTCTCCTGCTGAGAGTAGGAGTGTTCCTGTTTCAGGCAGCAGAGGACAGTAACACATGACTCGCTGGTATGAACCAGTTTGCAATCTTCTTCTAACTCGTACTGTATTTTTAAGTATCTACTTTTATTCTGGGCTGTGGCATAGCCACAGGCTTTTACAGTTCCTATTCCCTTCGTCTGCCCTCGCTATCCTCTGGCATGGTAGCCGGCCGGACGGGATGTCCTGTCAGTGCTGGCTCCCTGGCCTTGTGAGATTTGGCCTCTGCAAAGAGCTGACTCAACACCTGCTCCGGGTTTAAAGGGGCCGAAGTCTACTTTTATCCAACGTGTGGAACAAGATTTTAACCTCTGAAATGCCATTCCTCTGAGGACTGCCTTGCAAAACCACAGCTGTTGTTTCTCCCGGGGACTGTGAGGAGCAGCAGCGTGTGTGGAGTGACCTCCCCCGTAATGCTGCTTAGCTGATAAATCCTGCCAGGGTATCGCTGCCCGTGGGAAAGTCATGTGCACTGGTTTTTACCGTTCTTCTGGATCTTGTTTAGAAACTGCTGGAGAAACCAAACATGTTTTTCAGCATTTCATTTTGATAACAAATTAGTACAGAATGAATGCTTTGTAACATCCAGGGCCAGGAATGTACTTGGTTCCCAACAGCTCTAACATAACCTGCCATATGCAATGGTAGGATGAGTCTGTGATACAAAATTTCTCCTCCCATCTTCCATTTTTATCCTCACTCTTTATTGGTTAGAGTTTAGGACTGACTATTCCATTTCCTTCCACATCTCTCTTAGATATATTATGACAGCTTTTTGGTTTTCAGTAAAATGTACTTAATCATCTAGTGGGAAAGATGTATTTTTTCAGCAAGATGCAGGATTATTTGTTGAAATATTTGGGAATTTCCATTCAGATTGACTCTTGTAACTAAAGAGACTGACCTTTAGCTGATACAAGTACATTGAAGTCAAGAAGAGACTTTGTTACCAAGCTATTATACCAAGAATTATGGTATAAGAAATTCATTTTTGATTACACAGATCTTCTAAGTAACATAAACCTATGGAATTTAAGGCTTGAAGAGGCTTTGGGGTATGTATAGAACAGTAAGTATTATTGATACTTGAACCATTCCTGCTAGGTATTTAGGTGCCTTTAAGGAACTGGGTAATGATAGAGGCTCCACCAGCTGTCCACAGAATCTGTTCCAGTGTTTTTACCTCTAGATATTATCTTGAAGCATCATTCCCAAGATGGACATAGTATCCCAGCAGAGGCTTTAATGAGTACTAAGTGGAGTGAAAGGTTTATTTTACATATCTTACAGCACTTCTGTTTATACACCTCTGTATGTTTGCTTTTTTCACAAGAGTATGGCAGTGTTGACTCATGTTCAATTGGTGATCCACTCTAACCCCAGGTCCTTGTATACAGGACTGCTGAGTAACTGCTGCTTCTCCTTTGTTTTTGCAGTGAACTGTTCCTTAAAAAGGACAAATAATTATCTTAATTTATTTCCTAATTATTTTAGCCCTTTTTACTTTACTTGCCCACATTACTCTGAGTAATGTTCTTGACTTCTGTTTTTGACTTCTGAAGTGGTCAGAGGTGTTCCCTGTCCTTTTTCCCCTCAAGTGTGCAATTTAAAATTATACTTTTATGTATTTATAACTGTACCTTCACATTCCATAGTTTTCCACAATAATCAGTAGTGGTTCTGAGATAGCTGGCCAAGTACTTCAGACAGAATGTATTAAGGGAAGGCTAACTAAAAATATAGATATCATTTTAAGTAAATGGCCCCTCCTGTTCCCTCTCCCTCTCCCCAAATCAAGTTCTTGATCCTATATTGTGTTTGGGTTTTTTTAACTAACATAATTAAATATTGAGCATTTCTTCATATGTTGGCTTCCTGCTTTAACCAAGCTGCTACCACTGCTCATTGACAATTACAAATAAGTGGTTTCTATTTCTACCTTAATTTAACAATCAATAGCTTTGACCTACTTGTGTCTGTGACCAGACTTGTGATTCTTCCTTTACAGAATTTTCTGTCTTGCAGAATCCTGGAAACTAAGCCAAACTGTCTTTCAGTAAACTCAGTATAGATTGAGCAGGTCAAGTGTAAGTACTTTTCCAGATCTAGATTTATTCCCATAGTTCTTCTCTGAAACCTTTCCAAAGTTTAATAGTCTCAAATCTAAATTCACTGAATAAATGTCAGACATACGCTTTATACACTAAATCTGACCAAGGCTTCTAAGTGACTTGACTTGCACCACGTCTGGTTACTGTGGTTACCACAGAGTAAGAACGATGTACATGTGATTGCAGTGGAAGGTGAGCCTATGGCCAGAGTGATGCCAAGAGTCAAAACCAGAGCAGTGTCAAGATGGGAGAGTGAACAGCTGGATAAATCTGTGCCATTCTTACCAGCCCAGTATCAGGTACAGCCTTCTCCTTCGGCCCATCCATCCACTGGCTCCAATCTGGAGCACACTTTTGTGCTCTGCACCAAAGTCATCTTTATTATGTTTCTCTCCCTTGCAGCTCTAAGCTGCACCTCAGGAGTTTTTTATTCATACAAACCTCTTCTGGGGGGGTTATATGAACAAATAGAATGTCTCCTTCCTTGACAACTTACCTTTACATGGGTCAGTAGGAGAGACAGCCAGGGGAGAATGCACAGGATCTGCGAGACGACAATGGGAATTCACAGGGTTTTTTTGTAAAGCGCACAGTCCAGCTCCAAACCTACTATAGCGAGAGGGGCAGCAAAATTAACCTGGTGAGTGGACACTAAGCAAAGTTATTCAATCATAGCTCACTTGCTGTGAGTGCTCAGAGAAGAATTCTAAGATGCATGGGTGAGGAAGATTTGAGGTCCCACTTAAAGGTTCTGTCACAAAGTTATCAGCACAAGAGGATGAATATATTGCTTTTGGCAAAATGATTTTTAGCAGAAGAGACCAGAGCTTCAAAATGGAATTTTGGAGGTTCACAATAAATTCAGAACAAAAGTCACACCATCCTCACCCAGTGGATTTTGGTTCAGTAACTGACATTTTCTTCACACAGAATGCATTATTTACATATATATATATATATGTGTGTGTGTGTAAAATGCTCCCATTTAGGACATTCTTTGAATTGAACTCCTAGAAGGGCTTACCATGCATTTAGGGTGTCCAAAAGGTGGTGAGATGTAGTAAAAATTAGCCTGTTTGTTGCTGTTGGAAAATACTAAGGCAAAACCACAGAACACTTCAACAAATTATGTTGTTCCTCCGTAATGGTGGTTACTTTGTCAGTCCTTCATCTTTATTCTGCATTCGTGTCTAGTAATTCTGTTTTTTGCCTGGAGCCAGGCCATCAGCTGGTGTAAATTAGCCTAGCCTTAATGAGGTATATGAAATTTTGTCACATGTCTGCAAGTGAAGGGTCACTTTTTGTTTAAGCTACTGTCTACATGTATCTGCCCATTTGCTGTTTAGTTCCAGAACACTCTTACCAAAGCAGCCACCTGTGCGGTTGTTTTTTTCTTGCTTAGGACACTTCTGCTCTAAATCAAATACTTTCATTTTCTAGCTTACAAATGCAGACCTCCACAGAACAGCACATGTGGTTTAAATACAGCTGTTAGTTCTGGTCACATCCCAGTATGATCTGACCACTCTGTCTGATCCTAAACCTTCAGTATCACAGTTCAGCTGGTACTAAACCTCCAACATAACTACGCTTTCTCGTGCTGTGGATAAATGTGACTTGAAAAGACTGCCTAAAGGATTTTTTTTTAAAAGCAGGCTATCCTCTAAGCCATTAGTCCATCACCTATTATAAATGCTGTAACTACAACGGCAGTGCTTCCCAGAGGAAACTTCTTTCAGGGGTAACAATGACTTTTAAAGAGGCTCTTGTTAAGCTATTCAGAAGACTCTGAAATTGTAACTGCTTGTTCATCCCAGTGATACTCTCAACAGTTTTGAAGTCCACTGTCTTATACCTACTACTGTAAGACCTTCTTTTGTGAATCTATAAGCAAGGTCAGCTATGAGATCAGACAAGGAGACTTTATTTAGTCCAATGGACTGGGACGGTCTCACCACAGTCCAAGTCTTAAATGTCCAAGGATGGAGGAGTTTAATTTGTATTGTCTACTAAGATACTAACTTGATGTGTATTTACTGCTGTCTCTTTCTTTTACCAAGCAATTTTGTTAATATAAAAATGCCAGCTACTTGTACAGAGCTAAGTAACTTTCAAAAGTAGCATTTTTCAATTAGTTTAGATCACCTCACCCCGTTCAGTTAAACCTTTTTTTTTAGGCAGGTTTTCTGTCTATTCTCTTCATATATGAATAACACCATTATTCTACTGTTCTTTTTTTCATAAACAGATGACTCTAAAAAATGGTAGTAAGTATTAAGACCATGTATGAAAAAGGATTTTGTAACAGATGTAGATGCTTTTTATTGCTATTAAGAACCAATGCATTAAAGAACACTTATAGATGGAAGTAAGGCTGTATGCGCTTGCTGTAGTTTATGTGGAACTTTGGAAGAATGTATGTACCACGATAATTGTAATATAGGGATTAGAAAGCCTTTCACAGTAAGTATGAGGCTAATTGTATACCAGAATCCAGTTTTGCTGATCACCAATTACTATTGGTAACCTTGGACTGCTTTTCCACCACTTCCTGAAAGTGCCCTCAAGAAATCTTAGTGCCTCTTTCATATATAGTGAGCTTGATATACTCTGTTTATCAGATCTGTGTTTCAAGTCTTATGCTTATAAAGTCTGTTTGCTCACACTCCTGAATGACCTCAGTCATTGCAGTTAAAATGGTCGTATAAGCACTACTTATCTTCCTCTCTGCACAGGAGTCTGACCAAAAAAATACCCATGTGTATATGGTAGAGAGTTAAAATTCTTTAGAGGCGCTCAGTGAGCACATCTTTTATCTCCTAACATGGTTTCACTGGCTGTGAGTGTGTTCGAAGCTTACAGCCCATTCTGTATGTGCTGGAGCCACATGCTGAAATGGAAGTAATGCTGCAGTAGCTACTGTGAACTCAAAATCCAGTTAACATATACTTTTTAAAGCTGAAAAATTTGGCTTAGATGCTGACAGCATTACTTTTATTTTAATATAATTTGATCTGAGATTCAAAACCGTTTTGAAATGGTGGTTTCTGTATAGGTTCCTACAATACAAATGCTTTAGACTATTCTGTGTGTTCTTACACTGGAGACATATGTGGACATAGGATATTTCAGTTTAGCATATGCTCACCAGTGATCAAAGGAGAATGAGTAATTTTTACCCACAAAGTCCTCCTATTTCTGAAGTCAGTCTGGATTGAATAAGCCCTAATTCACTGCCTAAATGTCCTTGACTTTTTGAAATCTCTTATCTCTGTTCCTTCCTAAACATTACATATGAAAGTGATTAGTTTTACCAAATTAATAAAATCTAAAATTTTTACAGGCTGGTTGCACACAGGATTTAGTCCAGTGTAGGCCTGTTTGTGTTAGATGAGAGGATTCTTCAGAATGCATTTCCACTGTATTATCTGAGGCTACTCATATATCAGAAGCTCCCCAGCTGTATAAATATTGGTGAGATTGATGATAGGGCTGTTCTTCTTATAGAGTGTGCAAGAAGAGATACACTAATTTTTGAGAGAATAAAAACATGTATTGGTCAAACTAAAGAAGAAATAATAAAATTATTTTGAAAACTCATTTAAAGAAGTGGAGAGGGAAAACAATGCAGTAGGCTAGGACAGTGTTTAAAAATTTGTAGCACAAATTCAGCTTTCATAGCTTTCAGCTATGTAGATACCTTAAACAATTACTTCCTTAAGAAATACCTAGTTCTAAGAACCTTTATTTATGAAATAGTTTTCTAAGAAAAGTATCTTTAAAAAATTAGAAATACGCAGTTTAGTATGGACCATGTAAGAAATTAGTAATGTATGTCCTTCCTCTTCTTCCTGTTCAGGCACAACTAATTGACTACATTTGGGAAGTGTTAAAGCTACCTTATTATGAAAATAGATGCTTTGACAGATCAGGCCATTAAAAATACCCCCCCCCACCCCCCACTGAAATATACATTTTAGAAGGTAACTTCAAAACATTTTGAAGAATAAAGCTTTTTAACTGTGTTTACAGTCTTTGCTTTATAGAAGACCCAAAAGAAGAGCTTCCTAGCTTTCTTGCCAAATATTACACTTTGGTCTTCAACCTGAGCCACTTCACAATAATGCATTTCCATTTCCAGAAAGTGGACCACCTTCCTTTTCCTGCCCTTTTATTACTGTGTCTTCACTAGTAACTTCCCCTGAAGGTTAGTTTTGAGCAAAGCTGAACCATCTCTATCTTTCCTCCACCCCCACCACTAATCTGTGCTGAAAAAACATAGAAAGGACTGAGAGAGAATTTGATTTTTTTCCTTTCTTAAAAAAAACTTGTTTAATATCTGAACCTTTTTTCAGGGTTTTACTCTGAAACTATTTTTGTAAAAGGTGTATTCTAAACTCAGCATCTTCTCTAATGACATTTTGAAATTTTTTATTTCTTTTTTACAAAATGCATCTTTTTAATCTTTCACGTGGGAAAAATACCGTATCTCATGGAAGCACTTCCATACCAAACCATGAAATACTAAGTTTACTGCTCTCTAATGAATTTGATGCTGGGTTTATCTCAGATACAAAAACTTGAAGTCAAGTGGAAGGGTACATTTGTAGATGTATGCGGTAGTTTTTTTATTATTAGTTTGCTGCTGTTGTTCTTTTTTGTTTTTGAACATGCTTTACAACTGCAACCTGAAGAGCATACCAAGAAATGAATGGATTATAGTTGTCTATAGATAAGTAAACTATTTCTGACAAGCATAGAATGTAGCTGAATAAGAACATGGACTTCATAGCTTTGCAGATAGTTTAAAAATAACAGAGATAGTTCAGCTTCTCAGCTTAGTTTCTCTTGAATGGGTATAGGAGATGTTGAATATTTAATGGATTTTCTTACATCAGTTACAAGCAACTAAACCAGAGAAAAACCACTGGAATCATGAGTCCCCATATTTCTGATGTTGTGAGCTGTTTTGTGACTCCTCATTGCCATGATTCTAAAAATAATTTGCCAGAGCTGTGGGTTTTCCCATGTGAAAATACAGTATGGGGGCACTTCTCGCCATCAGGGTTTCTTGCACAGAGACTCCACGTCCTGAATGCTTCCGTGACTGATACATTTGCACTTCAGACGCATCTTTGCTGTAGGTGCGTCCGCCTTAATTTGTATTTTTGTGCCGAAGTCTTCTAAGACGAGTCAACTTTTGTCCCCTAATGGTACAACAAAGACAGAAAAAGGTTTGTTTTTTTTTTTTTTTTTTTTTTTTTTTTTTTTTTTTTTTTTTTTAAAGCCGAATGATGGCTTCTTATTCTGGTGTAATAAGCTTCCAGAAATTCCTGCCCTACCCCTCCTTCTCCACCTTTGATTCTGGGAGACTTGCAATGTACTGGGGTAGGGAGAGTTTCGTATTCCGTGATGTTCAGCCGACATTTGTTACTTGCCGGTCAGGGTAACTCACTGAACCTTTCTACTCTCGCTGATTGCGTTCCTTTGTGTCCCTAATGCGAAATACAATTAAGTCGCCGGGGGCTGTTCCCCGAGGACTTCTGTCAGCTGCCGCATCCCTGCGGCCCGGCCATGACGCCAGGCCTGACGCTCCCCGGTACCCAGGCCCGAGCCGCTGGGCCCTGCAGGGGGGCCGGGGCTGATCGATGCTGCCCCGCTTCCTCCCGGACAAGGCGGCCACTCCCGCCCGCCCGCTCTCCATCCCAGCGCGGTAGGGCCACCGCTCCCTTCCCGGCGCAGCCCCTCAGCACATCGCGGGTCCGGGCCGGGCCCCGCTCCCCGCGGCCGGACC